>OX104114.1:4645536-5245536 GCA_944474755.1 Limnoperna fortunei | reverse complement strand
GTAGTTATCTTCAGCAGGACTACTCATGACAAACAAACATATAATTAGACCAATCAAATAGTATCAAAGTTTGTTATAGTCTGTTCGAAAAATGTAGTTTTTCGGAAATTCCACGAATTTTCGTTTTCGGCCTCTAAATATTTTTCCGAGGAAAGATGTTAAAGTAGAATACTATCCCAGGCGTGATCCGTGTATCAAATAGACAAATAACAACTGAAAATCACGAACGATAACTCGCATATTACTAAACAGCAACACATTATTGCAGAAAAACACCTTGAAAAAAAACGTGCAATTTTGAGTGAGGGTGGCCTCCTGAAAATTCAAATAAACTAACAACCCTTGAAGATAACTTTATTTTATTTTGGTTAACACGTGGATTTTGTATCAGGATGATATCTCAAGGTTTTGGACTGATTCGGACTCTTTTAGTGCTTTCTATAGGTTACAATAAACCAATTACTTGTTTACATTACACCGGGAAATTTTTGAACCCAAGATAGTAATCAGAAGAAAATACACGGATGCATCTGATTGGATGTTGGGGTTCTGAAAATAGCAAAATTTAAAAATAGAACCATAATTGTTTGAAAATCTTTTACATTTGGGGGAACATTAATAAGAGCCGGGAAAATAGAAGCTCTTTTTAAAAAAAGGGGAGAGGTGAGACAGCTTGTTAGTTTCATTCAGTGCTGATTTTTCACCCAAAATTTTCGGTCATTTTTGCCGCACGACCTATATTTTTTTATTTGTTAATAATGTAGTCTAACATTTCAACTTTCACAAGCAACTGCTTTCGGAGGGTTAATTTGAGAGGATTTTCACACATAAAGTCTTATATGCAGGTACCCCATATGGAAGACGCAATGTTAAATATTTGGTTTATTGTAACCTATAGGGAGACTGGATTTTTTTCATTATACTTGATTCATTAATCCATTGTTAACTTTCACATGGGTTTTCGTCACAGAATGACAAGTTATATGTATAGATTTGATCAATGAGTTAGGCATGGACAGCTCACTTTGCAATCCTACTTACACATTTGCTGCGCTTTCAAAAGAGGAGATTATTGAAAATCACAAATCGATATTGGCATCCTTTGGTCTCAAAATCAAAGTCGAAGATTGTAATCTCCCCTTATTGTATTGGATACCAAAACTTCACAAAAATCCATACAAACAGCGTTTTATAGCAGGATCGTCTAAGTGTACTACCAAAACACTATCGCAACTCCTGACCACTATTTAAACAACAGTAAAAACGGGGCTTCAAAAATATAGCGACACTTTTTACTCCAGGAGTGGAATAAATGAAATGTGGATATTAAAAAATTCAATAGACCTGATAGACATTTTGAGGTCTGGATCTCTTTCCCATTGTAACAGCATTAAAACATTTGATTTTTCGACACTCTATACGGCCATCCCTCATATCCAGCTTAAAACTAGGCTTAAAGATATTATAAAACGCTGCTTTTTCAAGAAAAACGGAAAGAGACGATACAAATACCTAGTAATTAGTCATGACAGAACTTACTTCGTCATTAATGACTCTAAATCTACTACTAAATATACTGAAGACCAAATCTGTCATATGTTAGATTTTCTGATTGACAATATATTCGTCATGTTAGGAGGACATGTTTTTCAACAGACTGTTGGTATTCCAATGGGTACTTATTGTGCTCCTCTCCTCGCCCGCCAGTTTTTGTACTCTTATGAGGCTGAGTTCCTAGAAGGCCTGCTGAAGAAGAAAGAAAAGACACTGGCCCAGACCTTTAATTTAACATTCCGCTATATTGATGTGTTTTGTCCCTCAACAATGCTAAATTTGGTGACTATTTACATTCAATTTACCCTAGCGAGCTTGAAATTAAAGACACCACCAATACACTAAGCTCAGCCTCTTACTTAGACCTACTTCTAGAAAAAGACTCAGGAAAACTACAAACTAGACTCTACGACAAACGTGATGACTTCAACTTTCCAATTGTCAACTTCCCGTTCATCGACAGCAACATTCCAGCAGCTCCAGCGTATGGTGTGTACATTTCACAACTTATACGTTATTCTAGATCCTGCGATCGGTATTCCGATTTTCTAGACCGATCCCTGTTGTTGACTGCTAACTACTCAAACAAGGGTTTGTTGCACCTAGGTTGATGCTATCTCTCCGAAATTCTATGGTCGTCACCATGACTTAATTGATCATTATGGGAAATCAGTGTCTCAAATACGATCTGACATGTTTGCTGAGTCATAGGTAGTGATTCCTATTACTGGATTTGACTTTTCCCTAGACATGACAATGAGTAACTCGACGGGTGTCTAATTGTGCTCCTCTCCTCGCCGACCTGTTTTTGTACTCTTATGAGGCTGAGTTCCTAGAAGGCCTGCTGAAGAAGAAAGAAAAGACACTGGCCCAGACTTTTAATTTAACATTCCGCTATATTGATGTGTTTTGTCCCTCAACAATGCTAAATTTGGTGACTATTTACATTCAATTTACCCTAGCGAGCTTGAAATTAAAGACACCACCAATACACTAAGCTCAGTCTCTTACTTAGAGCTACTTCTAGAAATAGACTCAGGAAAACTACAAACTAGACTCTACGACAAACGTGATGACTTCAACTTTCCAATTGTCAACTTCCGGTTCATCGACAGCAACATTCCAGCAGCTCCAGCGTATGGTGTGTACATTTCACAACTTATACGTTATTCTAGATCCTGCGATCGGTATTCCGATTTTCTAGACCGATCCCTGTTGTTGACTGCTAAACTACTCAAACAAGGGTTTGTTGCACCTAGGTTGATGTTATCTCTCCATAAATTCTATGGTCGTCACCATGACTTAATTGATCGTTATGTCTCAAATACGATCCGACATGTTTGCTGAGTCATAGGTAGTGATTCCTATTCCTGGATTTGACTTTTCCCTAGACATGACAATGAGTAACTCGACGGGTGTCTAATTAGAGGCAGGCACTGCTTACTTGTCCGGAGCACCTGAGTGCACCCATGGTTTTTATTGGGTTTGGGTTACTCTCTTTCTGTTTTTTGTGTTTTTGGTTTTTGTGTTGCGTTTTGTCTATATCCGGATTTGTAACTGTCCCTTGACTTTTGGCTCTTGTTGTTCGATCGGTTTTCTTTGCTATTTTTCTTTTTCAATAGGAAAGTTAGGGTGGGCTACAAAAAGGAGTTTGTAAGGCCTGTTAAGTAACTATTGCAACAGCTTTTTAGCAAAAAAATTGTACTACACATTTAAATGCAGCGTTTGACACAAAAAGGAATTATTTTACGCTATGATTAAGTTTGCTAGCCAACTTTTCGGCCTTAACCAATTTTCGGCCGAATGTAATTTTCTGGGTTTCAAACATTGTTGTATGCTGTGTTTACGATTGACATCAACTTTCTAAAATTGTAATGTAGTTATCTTCAGCAGGACTACTCATGACAAACAAACATATAATTAGACCGATCAAATAGTATCAAAGTTTGTTATAGTCTGTTTGAAAAATGTAGTTTTTCAGAAATTCCACGAATTTTCGTTGTCGGCCTCTAAATATTTTTCCGAGGAAAGATGTTAAAGAAGAATACTATCCCAGGCGTGATCCGTGTATCAAATAGACAAATAACAACTGAAATCACGAACGATAACTCGCATATTACTAAACAGCAACACATTATTGCAGAAAAACACCTTGAAAAAAACGTGCAATTTTGAGAGACAGTTTGTTAGTTTCATTCAGGGCTGATTTTCACCCAAAATTTTCGGTCATTTTTGCCGCACGACCTATATTTTTTTTTGGTTAATAATGTAGTCTAACATTTCAACTTTCACAAGCAAATGCTTTCGGAGGGTTAATTTGAGAGGATTTTCACACATAAAATCTTAATTGCAGGTACCTCATATGAAAGACGCAATGTTAAATATTTGGTTTATTGTAACCAGCAGAAGAATCGACACAGTGCTTGCATATAACAAGTTAATAAAATTGACTGAGCGTCTGGCGTACGTTTCGACATAGTGTTGACGACCGACCCCCAAACAATTTAAATTTTAAATAATTACAGTGATGGTGTGGAGCTTTTTGTATTGATTTTCAAATTGCGGACAGACCAGTCTATTTGGTATTTTTTTACAATCCTTAGAATGTATCCATAAGTTAATGGCTTTCAGCCAATAAACGGTTCTACAAGAAAATTATTAAATGAATAACACCAATAGCATCCATTATGGCGGCTTGTGGAAGTGTTAAGCTTACAATTCTATAAATCACAACGACAGCACTCATCTATTAGAAATCTCATCTAACGCGATCATCTTTATTGACCACCGGAGACTTAATAAATCACACCTATTGACCATTTTCTATATTAATCGATTTGATCCACAAATGAAATATTCACCTTACACAATGGCTATTATTGGACAGGGAAAAGATTTACAAATTAAATTTCCGCTGTCGGTGCTCTTACGTCATTCATCCGAATTTACTATTTGTCACAATTTACTGACAATTGACAAATGTGAATTAATCCTCTTTAATAAAAAAAATGCAAATATCAAGCTTGATATGTGAGATTCCTATATCGGCAAAGTGAGAAAAAATTTGTAACAAATATCATATTTCTTACAACTTTGATAAATTATGTATTTGGGTTTTAGAGCACTTATAGTATAAAATAGCAAGTGAACAAATTGTCATGATAATGAATTTTTTCTTGATTGATACACACATGACTTTCACCAATATGTCAGCCTCACGCAAGAAGTTGTTCAAACTTGGATGTTTTGGTCTACTAGCTTGTGCAGCGGTAATAAAATACAGTAATATACAGTCTGAATAACTGAATTCAGATCTTAAATCTACGTAATATACAGTCTGAATAACTGAATTCAGATCCTAAATCTACGATCTACTTAAAAGAACATGATAATACAATTAAAAAATATTAAAACACATTGCATATTCTTTAATCTTCTATTTTTATAACACAAACAATAAGAACTCGGGATTAAAGGCGTTTAAAGACAATTTATGTAAATATGAGTTTATTATCAATAACGTTTACAATCAAACATTAGTTATCCGAGATAACGCTACCTTCGTTGACGTTAAACACAAGTGCCTTATATTTAAATGTAAAATCAAACTATTTTGTGATATACAAGCGAACAATCTCTGTTCTTGTTGTTCATCGGTCGTTTTCTTGATTATTTTCCCGCCGTTCTTGCTTGCATTTGTCTATTTGCCACGTGTTTTTGTTTGTATAATAATTGACCGTTCTGTGATCACGTCTTAGTATCTTTTTCTTTTCTTTCAAGCCTGTCAAATTCTGTTATTCTTGTTTATATTCAGTATGAATACACAAATAGCTTTTAATTCTTTTACAGCGGTTAGATTTTAGATTATGACATTTAAAATTAATACCTGTATGGTAACATGAACATACATTCTGAGCTTAAAAATAACCCTCATGCTATGAGAATTATTACCTACTTATAACAGATTGCTATATGCGCTAGTTTTATGCAAATTACTTGAGAGCCTCGGAAACATTTTATAAATGCCGTCAATACTATACATTACGGTGTATTCCAGGAGATTGCAAAATTAAAGAATACTAGAAAGACGGATTTTTTGAACCCGTGGTATTGATTCTGGTGGTTACTTTTATGATAGCAATATAAGGAACACAACTGTAGGTTAATATGATAGGGATGGGTTGCTTTGCATAAATTTGGGGTCGTTGTCTCTCAGAAATTTACCAAAATGTTTTTCATCTATACTACTAAAATTATAGACCTCCCTTTTTAAGCGCGCATCACAAAATACAGAGAAATAATTTAATATTCTAATATGACGTGCTTTAAAGGCTTTGAGACCACAACTGTGGTAAAAAAATGATTTATCTATGAGCAACACGCGCTGAGAAGGGCGTGTTTTAAATTGCTGTTCCGATTACAAAACTGTAACTCCCACCGGAAAGCTATTGCATATGACGTATAAATCTTATAAATAGCGACACGCGCTAATGTAATTATCCGTTGCAATATATTGTGTGTTACATTGACGGAACAGCCAATTTATGGCGGAAATGATGTTTTCTATAGGTACGAAAATATTATAAATGTTCTCTAATTGTCTTATTAGAATAGAAATAATTCACGGAGGCTGTGATTTATCATTGTTTTACCACAGCATCCTTGAATTATTTCTTAAATCGACTTTATCGGTATCAACATTAAATATTTTTAATATGCAACATCATGCATGTAACCTTATACATATTGAAGTACGAACTACAGCTATAGACTTCCGTCACGTGAAGCAAGCGAACAGTTAGTTCTTGTTGAAATTCAGCCGACTCACTTCAAGAAAACGATTGGAAACGAAGGGGATTTTTACCAGACATGTCTGGTAGGTCCTACGAATTTTGTTGGACTAATATGACATTAAAAAAGAACTAAAGTTACGCTTTCACTGATTAAAAAATTACTTCGTAATAAATGCCTTCTAATTTAACAGTTGCTTGTTGGGTAGGCGTACGTTTGTTTTTTTACCCCTCACGGGTTTTCCTTGCCCCGGAAATAAATTTTTAATTGTAAAGGAGGACCGTATCCGGTACAAATTTGCGGACGTAATTAATCGTTAATTGCTAATTATTTAAAGCAATAATCGATATAAAAATTAAATATTTAGCTTATGCAACATTAACTGCATGTAACCTTATATGTGTTAATACTGCGCTATTTCTCTGTGTTTTGTGATGCGCGCTTAAAAAAGGGGGTCTATAATTTTAGTTGTATAGATATGTTTTATATATTTTTACAGTACGTTCATTGACATATGGAGTTAATAGAGTAAAACAATCAACTTCCGTAATAACTTTCAATAAGGTAGCAGAGAATTGTTCTTGTTCCCAGACTAAAGAATCAATAATACTGTTGTGGAAACAAATACTTGATAATCCATGCATGTTTAAGGATTATCCCATGGCAAACATCAGTTAAACCTTGTACAACACGTAATTTCAATTCTGTCTTAAAAGTTTCAGTGTAGCATTGTTTGTTAATTTGGTTACTCTCTGTTGGATTTAACGCCACTTTTTAAAGCTATACCACTGCCTTCAGTTTTGTACGGAGAAGAAAACCGGACGGTAAAAAAACTGGGACTTTGGAGGCATAAAGTATTTTAAAAAGTGCCATCATATCAGTTCCACTGTACATATACCGGATATAAAAACAGCATTCACCTTCAGGAAAGTTTACTGGGTAATGGAAAATCAATCCGGGTAATTACATTACCATGACTTCCTTGACACATCCCTTAATACATTAAAGACTTTTATTTAAAATTTAACATGGCGTAATCAATACATGCTGTGATATATGCAATATAATTAAGCATTTGTAGTTGTTTTGAATGTTTTGCAGACCTAACATCGAGATTGAGTTCAAATGTTAGCATGACTTCCGGATTTACAATCGCCACGAAAATTAAGTCTGCACACATGATACATATAATTGCTGGTTAATTTATTAATTCACATTACTACCATTACTACAATTTTTTAATTGAACTGATATTTTCTTATACTGATTACACCCACCTTAAAACAAAAAAATGTTCAATACTTTGAAGATTCAATTAAAAAAAAGAATTTTATTATTTATTGTGAAATGTAGGCAAATACATATAGTTTGCACATACTTATGTACTGAGACATGTTCCTTGGGTTGTGTCACGTTAACACTGTACTGAGACATGTTCCTTGGGCTGTGTCACGTTAACACTGTTCTGAGACATGTTCCTAGGGCTGTGGTTTGTCACGTTAACACTGTACTGAGACATGTTCCTAGGGCTGTGTCACGTTAACACTGTACTGAGACATGTTCCTAGGGCTGTGGTTTGTCACGTTAACACTGTACTGAGACATGCTCCTAGAGCTGTGGTTTTTCACGTTAACACTGTACTGAGACATGCTCCTAGAGCTGTGGTTTGTCACGTTAACACCTAACTGAGACATGCTCCTAGAGCTGTGGTTTTTCACGTTAACACTGTACTGAGACATGTTCCTAGGGCTGTGGTTTGGTCACGTTAACACTGTACTGAGACATGTTCCTAGGGCTGTGGTTTGTCACGTTAACACTGTACTGAGCCATGTTCCTAGGGCTGTGGTTTGGTCACGTTAACACTGTACTGAAACATGTTCCTTGGGCTGTGGTTTGTCACGTTAACACTGTACTGAGACATGTTCCTATGGCTGTGTCACGTTAACACTGTACTGAGACATGTTCCTAGGGCTGTGGTTTGTCACGTTAACACTGTACTGAGACATGTTCCTAGGGCTGTGTCACGTTAACACTGTACTGAGACATGTTCCTTGGGCTGTGGTTTGTCACGTTAACACTGTACTGAGACATGTTCCTTGGGCTGTGGTTTGTCACGTTAACACTGTACTGAGACATGTTCCTATGGCTGTGTCACGTTAACACTGTACTGAGACATGTTCCTTGGGCTGTGTCATGTTAACACTGTACTGAGACATGTTCCTAGGGCTGTGGTTTGTCACGTTAACACTGTACTGAGACATGTTCCTATGGCTGTGTAACGTTAACACTGTACTGAGACATGTTCCTATGGCTGTGTCACGTTAACACTGTACTGAGACATGTTCCTTGGGCTGTAGTTTGTCACGTTAACACTGTACTGAGACATGTTCCTTGGGCTGTGGTTTGTCACGTTAACACTGTACTGAGACATGTTCCTAGGGCTGTTGTTTGTCACGTTAACACTGTACTGAGACATGTTCCTAGGGCTGTGTCACGTTAACACTGTACTGAGACATGTTCCTAGGGCTGTGTCACGTTAACACTGTACTGAGACATGTTCCTAGGGCTGTGTCACGTTAACACTGTACTGAGACATGTTCCTTGGGCTGTGGTTTGTCACGTTAACACTGTACTGAGGCATGTTCCTTGGGCTGTGGTTTGTCACGTTAACATTGTACTGAGACATGTTCCTAGGGCTGTGGTTTGTCACGTTAACACTGTACTGAGACATGTTCCTAGGGCTGTGTCACGTTAACACTGTATTGAGACATGTTCCTTGGGCTGTGTCACGTTAACACTGTACTGAGACATGTTCCTAGATCTGTGGTTTGTCACGTAAACACTGTACTGAGACATGTTCCTAGGGCTGTGTCACGTTAACACTGTATTAAGCCATGTTCCTTGGGCTGTGTCACGTTAACACTGTACTGAGACATGCTCCTTGGGCTGCGGTTTGTCACGTTAACACTGTACTGAGACATGTTCCTTGGGCTGTGTAACGTTAACACTGTACTGGGACATGTTCCTAGGGCTGTGTCACGTTAACACTGTACTGAGACATGTTCCTAGGGCTGTGGTTTGTCACGTTAACACTGTACTGAGACATGTTCCCTGGGCTGTGTAACGTTAACACTGTATTGAGACATGTTCCTTGGGCTGTGTCACGTTAACACTGTACTCAGATATGTTCCTATGGTTGTGGTTTGTCACGTTAACACTGTACTCAGATATGTTCCTATGGTTGTGGTTTGTCACGTTAACACTGTACTGAGACATGTTCCTAGGGCTGTGTCACGTTAACACTGTACTGAGACATGTTCCTAGGGCTGTGGTTTGTCACGTTAACACTGTACTGAGACATGTTCCATGGGCTGTGTAACGTTAACACTGTACTGAGACATGTTCCTTGGGCTGTGTCACGTTAACACTGTACTGAGACATGTTCCTAGGGCTGTGGTTTGTCACGTTAACACTGTACTGAGACATGTTCCTATGGCTGTGTAACGTTAACACTGTATTGAGACATGTTCCTATGGCTGTGTCACGTTAACACTGTACTGAGACATGTTCCTTGGGCTGTGGTTTGTCACGTTAACACTGAACTGAGACATGTTCCTTGGGCTGTGTAACGTTAACACTGTACTGAGACATGTTCCTAGGGCTGTGTCACGTTAACACTGTACTGAGGCATGTTCCTATGGCTGTGTCACGTTAACACTGTACTGAGACATGTTCTTTGGGCTGTGTCACGTAAACACTGTATTGAGACATGTTCCTTGGGCTGTGTCACGTTAACACTGTACTGAGACATGTTCCTAGGGCTGTGTCACGTTAACACTGTACTGAGGCATGTTCCTATGGCTGTGTCACGTTAACACTGTACTGAGACATGTTCTTTGGGCTGCGTCACGTTAACACTGTATTGAGACATGTTCCTAGGGCTGTGTCACGTTAACACTGTACTGAGACATGTTCCTTGGGCTGTGTCACGTTAACACTGTACTGAGACATGTTCCTAGAGCTGTGTCACGTTAACACTATATTGAGACATGTTCCTTGGGCTGTGTCACGTTAACACTGTACTGAGACATGTTCCTAGGGCTGTGGTTTCTCACGTAAACACTGTACTGAGACATGTTCCTCTGGCTGTGTAACGTTAACACTGCACTGAGACATGTTCCTATGACTGTGTCACGTTAACACTGTACTGAGACATGTTCCTAGGGCTATGTCACGTTAACACTGTATTGAGACATGTTCCTTGGGCTGTGTCACGTTAACACTGTACTGAAACATGTTCCTAGGGCTGTGGTTTGTCACGTTAACACTGTACTGAGACATGTTCCTAGGGCTGTGTCACGTTAACACTGTACTGAGACATGTTCCTAGGGCTGTGTCACGTTAACACTGTACTGAGACATGTTCCTAGGGCTGTGGTTTGTCACGTTAACTCTGTGCTGAGACATGTTCCTTGGGCTGTGGTTTGTCACGTTAACACTGTACTAAGACATGTTCCTATGGCTGTGTCACGTTAACACTGTACTGAGACATGTTCCTAGGGCTGTGGTTTGTCACGTTAACACTGTACTGAGACATGTTCCTATGGCTGTGTAACGTTAACACTGTACTGAGACATGTTCCTATGGCTGTGTCACGTTAACACTGTACTGAGACATGTTCCTTGGGCTGTGATTTGTCACGTTAACACTGAACTGAGACATGTTCCTTGGGCTGTGTAACGTTAACACTGTACTGAGACATGTTCCTAGGGCTGTGTCACGTTAACACTGTACTGAGGCATGTTCCTATGGCTGTGTCACGTTAACACTGTACTGAGACATGTTCTTTGGGCTGTGTCACGTTAACACTGTATTGAGACATGTTCCTAGGGCTGTGTCACGTTAACACTGTACTGAGACATGTTCCTTGGGCTTTGTAACGTTAACACTGTACTGAGACATGTTCCTAGGGCTGTGTCACGTTAACACTGTACTGAGACATGTTCCTATGGCTGTGTCACGTTAACACTGTACTGAGACATGTTCTTTGGGCTGTGTCACGTTAACACTGTATTGAGACATGTTCCTAGGGCTGTGTCACGTTAACACTGTACTGAGACATGTTCCTTGGGCTGTGTCACGTTAACACTGTACTGAGACATGTTCCTAGGGCTGTGTCACGTTAACACTATATTGAGACATGTTCCTTGGGCTGTGTCACGTTAACACTGTACTGAGACATGTTCCTAGGGCTGTGGTTTCTCACGTAAACACTGTACTGAGACATGTTCCTATGGCTGTGTAACGTTAACACTGTACTGAGACATGTTCCTATGACTGTGTCACGTTAACACTGTACTGAGACATGTTCCTAGGGCTATGTCACGTTAACACTGTATTGAGACATGTTCCTTGGGCTGTGTCACGTTAACACTGTACTGAGACATGTTCCTAGGGCTGTGGTTTGTCACGTTAACACTGTACTGAGACATGTTCCTAGGGCTGTGTCACGTTAACACTGTACTGAGACATGTTCCTAGGGCTGTGTCACGTTAACACTGTACTGAGACATGTTCCTAGGGCTGTGGTTTGTCACGTTAACTCTGTGCTGAGACATGTTCCTTGGGCTGTGGTTTGTCACGTTAACACTGTACTAAGACATGTTCCTATGGCTGTGTCACGTTAACACTGTACTGAGACATGTTCCTAGGGCTGTGGTTTGTAGCGTTAACACTGTACTGAGACATGTTCCTATGGCTGTGTCACGTTAACACTGTACTGAGACATGTTCCTTGGGCTGTGTCACGTTAACACTGTATTGAGACATGTTCCTAGGGCTGTGTCACGTTAACACTGTACTGAGACATGTTCCTAGGGCTGTGTCACGTTAACACTGTACTGAGACATGTTCCTTGGGCTGTGGTTTGTCACGTTAACACTGTACAGAGACTGGTTCCTTGGGTTGTGTCACGTTAACACTGTACTGAGACATGTTCCTTGGGCTGTGGTTTGTCACGTTAACACTGTACTGAGACATGTTCCTATGGCTGTGTCACGTTAACACTGTACTGAGACATGTTCCTTAGGCTGTGTCACGTTAACACTGTACTGAGACATGTTCCTAGGGCTGTGGTTTGTAACGTTAACACTGTACTGAGACATGTTCCTTAGGCTATGTCACGTTAACACTGTACTGAGACATGTTCCTAAGGCTGTGTCACGTTAACACTGTACTGAGACATGTTCCTAGGGCTGTGGTTTGTCACGTTAACACTGTACTGAGACATGTTCCTTAGGCTGTGTCACGTTAACACTGTACTGAGACATGTTCCTTAGGCTGTGTCACGTTAACACTGTACTGAAACATGTTCCTAGGGCTGTGGTTTGTCACATTAACACTGTACTGAGACATGTTCCTAGGGCTGTTGTTTGTCACGTGGGCTGTTGTTTGTCACGTTAACACTGTACTGAGACATGTTCCTAGGGCTGTGTCACGTTAACACTGTACTGAGACATGTTCCTAGGGCTGTGTCACGTTAACACTGTACTGAGACATGTTCCTAGGGCTGTGTCACGTTAACACTGTACTGAGACATGTTCCTAGGGCTGTGTCACGTTAACACTGTACTGAGACATGTTCCTAGGGCTGTGTCACGTTAACACTGTACTGAGACATGTTCTTATGGCTGTGTCACGTTAACACTGTACTGAGACATGTTCCTTGGGCTGTGGTTTGTCACGTTAACACTGTACTGAGACATGTTCCTTGGGCTGTGTCACGTTAACACTGTACTGAGACATGTTCCTAGGGCTGTGGTTTGTCACGTAAACACTGTACGGAGACATGTTCCTAGGGCTGTGTCACGTTAACACTGTATTGAGCCATGTTCCTTGGGCTGTGTCACGTTAACACTGTACTGAGACATGCTCCTTGGGCTGTGGTTCGTCACGTTAACACTGTACTGAGACATGTTCCTTGGGCTGTGTTACGTTAACACTGTACTGAGACATGTTCCTAGGGCTGTGTCACGTTAACACTGTACTGAGACATGTTCCTAGGGCTGTGGTTTGTCACGTTAACACTGTACTGAGACATGTTCCCTGGGCTGTGTAACGTTAACACTGTATTGAGACATGTTCCTTGGGCTGTGTCACGTTAACACTGTACTGAGATATGTTCCTAGGGTTGTGGTTTGTCACGTTAACACTGTACTGAGATATGTTCCTTGGGCTGTGGTTTGTCACGTTAACACTGTACTGAGACATGTTTCTAGGGCTGTGTCACGTTAACACTGTACTGAGACATGTTCCTAGGGCTGTGGTTTGTCACGTTAACACTGTACTGAGACATGTTCCTAGGGCTGTGTCACGTTAACACTGTACTGAGACATGTTCCGAGGGCTGTGTCACGTTAACACTGTACTGAGACATGTTCCTAGGGCTGTGTCACGTTAACACTGTACTGAGACATGTTCCTAGGGCTGTGTCACGTTAACACTGTACTGAGACATGTTCCTAGGGCTGTGGTTTGTCGCGTTAACCTTGTACTGACACATGTTTCTAGGGCTGTGGTTTGTCACGTTAACACTGTACTGAGCCATGTTCCTAGGGCTGTGGTTTGTCACGTTAACACTGTACTAAGACATGTTCCTAGGGCTGTGTCACGGTAACACTGTACTGAGACATGTTCCTAGGGCTGTGGTTTGTCACGTTAACACTGTACTGAGACATGTTTCTAGGGCTGTGGTTTGTCACGTTAACACTGTACTGAGCCATGTGACTAGGGCTGTGGTTTGTCACGTTAACACTGTACTGAGACATGTTCCTAGGGCTGTGGTTTGTCACGTTAACACTGTACTGAGCCATGTTCCTAGGGCTGTGGTTTGTCACGTTAACACTGTACTGAGCCATGTTCCTAGGGCTGTGGTTTGTCACGTTAACACTGTACTGAGACATGTCCCTAGGGCTGTGGTTTGTCACGTTAACACTGTACTGAGCCATGTGACTAGGGCTGTGGTTTGTCACGTTAACACTGTACTGAGACATGTTCCTTGGGCTGTGGTTTGTCACGTTAACACTGTACTGAGACATGTCCCTAGGGCTGTGGTTTGTCACGTTAACACTGTACTGAGACATGTTCCTAGGGCTGTGGTTTGTCACGTTAACACTGTACTGAGACATGTCCCTAGGGCTGTGGTTTGTCACGTTAACACTGTACTGAGACATGTTCCTAGGGCTGTGGTTTGTCACGTTAACACTGTACTGAGACATGTTCCTAGGGCTGTGGTTTGTCACGTTAACACTGTACTGAGACATGTTCCTAGGGCTGTGGTTTGTCACGTTAACACACAGAAAGCCTAATAGCAGACCACAATTGGTAACGTGTTTGCATAGTGCCATGCGCGTTGCACAAAAGAACCCTGTTGTAGTTTTTGATAGTGAGCACGCGCATTGCAGCCGCTACAAAATGTTTAAACGTTCTGCCATGTGGTCAATTTTTAAGAACGGATTTATTGTTTTGTTAACATGTTACCTTCGCTCATATAGATAAAATACTACTTTTTAGACGCTAAACAAACAATTCTAAATAAGATGTGACATTGTAAATTTCAACTGCGACAGCGGTGTTTTGAATACAACATCATTGTAAGATTCAGAAGTAACAAAAAAAAAGCCGATAGTCAATATTGTAAACGTTTTAAAAGTCGGTACTTAAGGGTTATTATTTTACACCTTTTGCTGGTTTAATTGTCTTGCCTATTCAAAGGTGACTGTCAGTTGTAACATTTATTTTTAATTCTCCTCTAATTTTATAATCATAACAATAAAACTAGAAAAAGGCTTATACTACCTTATTTTAATATCAATAGCTTTTATGAAGATTTAAAACCAAGTAGTATCTTGATTAATTAGATAATTACATTTTACTGAAATATTAATGTCACATTATTCCAGAAATTACACGACAAATTCTATGTATAGAAGCAATGCGTAAGTAATGGAAAACATGTTAAAACCTTTAAACCTGTCAGATGCGTATACATTTCCATTTATGTTTCGGAGAAATTTCCGTTATATGTCACATAGTCGTGTATAAATCCATTATGCATGTGGTAAGGTTTAATAGCGACCCATATAGACTGTTAAAAATAGATAGACATTCTACATAAAAACGCCATGGGAGGCAGAGTCAGGATCTCTTGGAATCTGTTTCGTGCTTTTATTTCCTTCGAGGTGATTGGTAACACAAAAGTCATGAATAATTTTTTTTCTGCTATTGTTTCAATATACTTATTTTTTTTTACGAACGAAATCTTTTTAGAATGTGTTCCATGTCCAGTGTAAATGTTCACTCTAATACATACGCAAGTATGAGAACTATATTCGTTACAAATAGCTCAAACTTTTATAGAAATATTGAATAAAACAATATTTCTCTTTAGTGTTGTTGAACATCAAGGTTTTTTTATTGTATGATCTGATAGAAACCAAAGAATTATACAAACTGAAAGACTTCGACAACAGCCTTTTATAAATGTCGCTTATTCACTTTAAAAATTATTCCCCGGGGGATTATAACCACCACAAACCGCTTTAATTACGTCTGTCTAGAACATAGAATCGATTTTTTGATTGTCGCTGAAGAATTATAGTTTTAATTAGCGGTCAAGGAAATAGACAATAGCTCGAATAATACCTGGAAATTAAGAGTGAATGCAGTAATGAGATTACTGTTGATTTACGGAGAATTTCATTATAAATCACATATAATTAATAGCTTCACATTTTACAATCATCTTGACATTATAGTCAATGTGCATTTCCTTTTCAGCAATGTTTCAGATAGATGATATTTATAGTAGCACAGAGTGTTTCATTATTTCTTAATAAATTGTGCTTGTCTTCTTACCTAGTAAATTCGTTTGGCCTAGCTTTTACTCAAGGGCTACGGCAGAAAAGGGGGAAGGTAGAAAACTTCAGTGATACATGGGACGTCCCAACTTTAAATAGTTCTTGGTTTTAAGATTTGGTTGATAGTGCTGCAAAAAAGGATTACAACATTCATTCTAAAATCGGCTTTATACCTGGTTAATCAACTGGGAATTGTAAATAAGGATTGAATAAGATCTAAACGTTTGGACTTATGTATCTTAGTTTTTCCAATACATGAACTCTGCTTTTTCTGGATAAGTGATTGTTATTAAGGGCCAAAATGCTGTTACATGAATTTATGGATTTAGATTGAAGTCAAACCTTTAAATAGTTTAAGGTCATCATCATTGGTACGCTTACTCAGGATTTGTCGCACTGCTGTAATCTTTTATGATGAGTCAAAAACTTTTTTTACTGGACTTGGACGATGAACATCTAAAGCAAAGTTATATAACAGTGTTGTAAGGTCGTCAATTTGGAAATTTTATGCAATTATGAATTGCTTGGTCGTAAATGGGGTTCTTTATATGTCTTTCGTTATTAACTTTATAACCACGATTGACGGGTGTTGTTAATAAAGCAGGACATGCTCAACCTTCTGAAAACCTGATATCATCCTTCTGTCTAGTCTTTACTGTATGTGTAGCATGTTGATGGCTTGTTATTTTGTAAGTTTTCTGCTTATCACGGTTTGGAAATGTGCTTTATTGTATATGTAGCATGTTGGTGGCTTGTTTTGTTTGAGTTGTCTGTATGCCACGACTTGGAAATGTGTTTTATTGAATGTTTAGCATTTTACGATGTTGTTGGCTTGTTTTGTTTTGAGTTTTCTGTTTGGCACATTTTCGGAATGTGTTTTATTGTATGTTTACCATTTTACGATGTTGTTGGCTTGTTTTGTTTGTGAGTTTTCTGTTTGTCACATTTTGGGAATGTGTTTTATTGTATGTTTACCATGTTGTTCGCTTGTTTTGTTTGTGAGTTTTCTGTTTGTCACATTTTCGGAATGTGTTTTATTGTATGTTTACCATGTTGTTCGCTTGTTTTGTTTTTGAGTTTTCTGTTTGGCACATTTTGGGAATGTGTTTTATTGTATGTTTACCATGTTGTTCGCTTGTTTTGTTTGTGAGTTTTCTGTTTGTCACATTTTCGGAATGTGTTTTATTGTATGTTTACCATGTTGTTCGCTTGTTTTGTTTGTGAGTTTTCTGTTTGTCACATTTTCGGAATGTGTTTTTATTGTATGTTTACCATGTTGTTCGCTTGTTTTGTTTGTGAGTTTTCTGTTTGTCACATTTTCGGAATGTGTTTTATTGTATGTTTACCATGTTGTTGGCTTGTTTTGTTAGTTAATTTTTTTGTTTGGCACATTTTGGAAATGTGTTTTATTGTATGTTTACCATGTTGTTTGCTTGTTTTGTTTGTGAGTTTTCTGTTTGTCACATTTTCGGAATGTGTTTAATTGTATGTTTACCATGTTGTTGGCTTGTTTTGATAGTTAATTTGTTTGTTTGGCACATTTTAGGAATGTGTTTTATTCGTCTTCTTCTTCTTCCTCATACGGAGGTAACTCAGACTTGAGCGTTATACTACGGCGTGGCAGTCAAGATAAAAGCCCCACAGGGGTGATATATACAGTTAAAAAATTCTGGATTCTCTATCTACTTTGCCTGGAACTGAGATTGAGGCAGAGTGGTAAGTGCCTCTTTAAACTCTTCCACAGTGTTGACAGATGTTGTTGTCTGGGGGAGCTTGTTCCAGTCGCATATGGTCTGAGGAAACAAAGATAATCTGTAGATATTTTTCTTTGTATGGGGGACTCTGAAGCTGTTCTGCCCCCTGGTCCTACTGTCAGCTGCAATCAAGTAGGTGTCTGCTGGGATAGCTACAAGGTCGTTGAATAACCATAGGAGGCGGATCTTCACTCTCCTAACTTGTAGTGGCTCCCATCCAAGGTTGTTGACCATTCTGGTGACGGTTCCTGGTTCTCTATCAAGGTAATTCTTGGTAGTGAATCTGGCTTTCTTCTTTGTACTTTTTCTAATTTCTTTATTTGCCCACTGTTGTGGGGGTCCCAGATGGCTGCTGCATATTCCAGTGTGGGTCGTACAATGGTTTCGTATGCTCTTGCTCTGAGTGTTGAGCGACATCCTTTCCATTCCTCAAGCGCAACGCTTGAGGAATCCGAGTGTTTTGTTCGCTCTGTTTATAATGTTGTTAATATGGATGTCCTACTTCAAATTCTTATCTATAGTCACACCTTGGTATTTGCTGGAGTCTACAATTTCTAGTTTCTGATTATAAAGGCGGTAGTTAGCGCTGATGGTAGCTCTCCTAGGTGATATCTGAATAAATACACACTTTTCAGGATGGAAGGACATTTGCCAGTCATTCGCCCACTTTTCTAATGCATCCAGGTCATTTTGGAGACTCTCGGTGTCATCTCTATAGTAGACTGGTCTGAATAACAAGCAGTCGTCAGCATAGAGTCTAGACTGGGAGTTGGTGACTTCTGGAAGGTCGTTTATAAAGGTGAGGAATAACAAGGGTCCTAGAACAGTTCCCTGTGGCACACCAGGAAGAACATCGGCAGTGGTGGATGTGTAACCATTGAGCAGCACACACTGTTTCCTGTTGGCTAGGAAGTCTCTAATCCACACGAGTGTTGAGTCTCTCACACCATAATACTGAAGTTTGTAGAGGAGACGTTCATGTGGAACCTTGTCGAAGGCTTTTTAGAAGTCAAGGAGAACTATATCAACTTGACCCCCCTCGTCTAAGGACCTTGCTATACTATCTATAGTAACAGTTAGTTGTGTCTCACAGGACCTCTTTGACCTAAATCCATGCTGGTTGTTACTTAGAATGTGGTTCTTGTCGAAGTGGTCCATCACTTGACTATGGATTATATGCTCAAGTAGCTTGCATGATATGGAAGTCAAGGAAACTGGCCTATAGTTAGATGCTTGGTGCTTATCGCCTTTCTTGAAGATTGGTACGATTGATGCCGAACGCCAGTCATCGGGGATGGAGCCTGTATCTACGGAGATCTGGAATACCCTAGTTAGGACTATGTTGTTGGCTTGTTTTGTTTGTGAGTTTTCTGTTTGGCACATTTTGGGAATGTGTTTTATTGTATGTTTAGCAAGTTGGTGGCTTGTTTTGTTTGTGTTGCATGTTTGCCACGACTTGGAAATGTGTTTTATTGTATGTTAATCATTTAACTATGTTGTTGGCTTGTTTTGTTTTTGAGTTTTCTGTTTGGCACATTTTCGGAATGTGTTTTATTGTATGTTTACCATGTTGTTGGCTTGTTTTGTTTTTGAGTTTCCTGTTTGGCACATTTTGGGAATGTGTCTTATTGTATGTTTAGAAGTTGTTGGCTTGTTTTGTTTGTGAGTTTTCTGTTTGGCACATTTTCGGAATGTGTTTTATTGTATGTTTACCATGTTGTTGGCTTGTTTTGTTTGTGAGTTTGCTGTTTGCCTACGTTGGAATTCATGCTTGCAATTACGTCTTGGCATCTTCTAATTTCCATTTAGCTTCAGTAATTCTGCCAGGCCGCACATGGAGCTAACACTGCTTATTAGTTTACCTTTAGATTAAATGTTTGACTGGTTAGGTTAGTATCCTGCAATAAAAACTTGACGCCATGCTATAGATTGTAATAATCTGTTGTGTATAACATGTTTTGAGGCAACACAGTAATAGCCTACTGCAATTTATCATTCTTAAGATTAGTGTTTAGAATTAACCATGTACTGTCTGGCTTTGAACAACATTTTACAACTTTAAAGGCAGATAGCATAAAATTTGCCATTTAATTAATGTCATTGACAAGACGTGTTACATTCAGACTTGTCGCGTTTTTTTTAACTCCTTCGGTAATTCTCTGTTGTTTCTATATATTGTCGAGGGTTTAGAAGGCATTATTAACTCCTTCGGCAATTCTCTGTTGTTTTTATCTATTGTTAACAAAGAATTGCAATAGACTATAAAATCGTCATACTCATTTCAGTATTCAGTGTAAGAGCAAATAGTTTGATATAAATTAGGATAACGCTTTAATTAATTACAAATTGTCATACACAACAGTGAATCAGAAATAAAGCTATGAAAGATCCTCGTAAATTTCCTTACATAAGGGTAATTAACGAAAAACTATTTTTATTGATTGCTGGTTTACGGTTCTTCAATGGTTACAATACTTTATACGTAGGTTCTTTGAACAAATGAAAGTGTACTGCTAGAACCAATATACTAAACTCTATATACATGTACGTTGTGTTTATCCGTGAAATGTAGTCCTCGTTAGTCCATTCTGTTTCCCCTGATTTATTTATTTTTTGTTAACTTCTTCCTGTTCAATATACATTAAAGTAATGCCTGAGGTACGTTAAACAACAATTATATCAATTAATCATAGTATGCAAATAATAAATAGAAATATAAGTAAAACTATTTATCATTTTGTTTAAAATGTGTTATTCTTTTCTGAACTGTTATTCAAGCTAATAATAAAGGTTATTAAATTCAATAAATGTATTAAAAACATTTAATTAAAATAAATAAATAAATAAATAAATAAATAAATATTGCTAATTGTAAATATAAGTTTTAGAAATATACTGACCGTGCCTTCAGCCTAATTAAACTTTAAACTGTTAACGATAGCAAATATTAGGTAGTTATATTTCATTTGGACTCTAGAAAGTTAAATAGTAAGATATATCTTGTTTATGTTTATATGTTTGAAGGTAACAGTCTTTACCTGATGAGTAACATCGGTACTTATAATTGGTCCGTTGTATAAAAGTTATTGATTCGAACAATTACGCGGCAGTAAAAACCACCCCATTGACCAAATTTATGTACTCTAGATACATACATATTTCACAAAATATGCAGACACATTTCAAGAAAAACATTTTATATCCAGACCTGTCTATATCTGTATTCCCATTAAACTTCCTAGTTCTCAAACTGATATAGTTTATTACGTTCTCGTCCTCAATCTTGCTAAAATACTTGTCAGTCGCTGACCTTTACACAACACTTCAATCTGTCCTGTGTCTTTATTGATGCAGTTTCGGCTTATTGTTGTATAACCCATTACTACACCTATCGGATATTTAATTAGATTACCAATATATCTGTTAAAGCTTTTAACGGAATAACACATGACTACAATTTGAATCTAAATCAGAAGAGTAGTTTTTGGAGACAGTTACTAAAAAATGATATTCTGGTAAATACCAAAAATGCACACAAAATAGTAAATACAAAATGTTTTATTAAAATATATTAAAATAATAATGGCAGATTTCAAGAAGATTTAGAACACACATTTTTAAAATGCTAGGACAAATATTTATTTGCAACATTAACTACAAGTGTGTCACATACGTCAAAACATAACAGAATAACAAAAGATATCGAAAACACTTTCAGGTGTATAAACATACATGCTGGCCTGATACATATACAATTTTCGTACATTGTCAGAAAAAATAATTAAAGTTATATTTCATGACAATGTATAAATTTTGCTTTTATCCTGCAACCCTAAAACACATTTTAATCTAATGAAAAACGTTACCTTCTTAGGCTTCTAGCCGATTTCTGAGTTGATGTTTTCGGGGCATATTCTAGTGATACTGACGTCACAAAAGTCGTAAACCAGAACTAACTTCTCAAATTGAGATTTTCCTCAAATCCTTGAGTTTTTCCTCAAACTCGAATTTTCCAGCAATCTGATTGGTCAATATTTGAGTTGAGGATGAGTTGAGGAAATCCTCAAATTTGAGATGTTTTATTAAACCGGGCCCAGAATACTATATATCGTAAGAAGTGATTTGTACGGCTACCTTTATTGTACAGCAAATGAAACGAGTGCAGGATAAATATTTGTGTATGATGTAGCAAATTTGTACAACTGAACCAAGTCGGCATAAAAATAGTCAGTTTTATAGTTTGATTAACATGATAATATTTAAGAAATAATTCATGGCTGCCCCAATTTTATGGATTATTTAAATATGGGTAGGCATTATATTCATGATATTTTACCACTCGCGTAAAATACCATGAATATAATACCTACCCATATTTAAATAATCCATAAAATTGGGACAGCCATGAATTATTTCGATTCTGATATGAAAATACAGAGATTTTACATTTCGCGACTACCCTGGTAAAGGTTTATTTTGGCTGTTCCAATTTCCTAGATCCTCCCTTGTTCACGTGCCCTTGTTACGAAATTATTATATTTCTCGTGAAGAAATATAAATAAAAAACAAACTAACACATTTATTAACATTAACAATGAAATTTAACAATGAAAACAAAGAACGACAAAATTAAATGCTTCATTACATCAGTCGCCGTGTGGCGTGTCTGTGAATGATGCTGTGTTTGCGTGACAAATGAAAACTGCTTACCGCATTTGGTCGATCTTGTGCTCCTGTTTTAGATCCACAATGGTGCAAATTTAAATCAACAGTTATTTTCCACAATAAATCAACATTTTGAAATTCGGTTGCGTTTTCATTTTGATACGGTAAATTCGTTTGCGTTGGGGGCGGGAAAAGTCTCGCGATTTGCATTGAACGTCATTGTAAACAACGCAACGTCCCCTGAAAACACAACGTACCAAAAGGCAAGGAAGACTTGTAACATGTAAACAATAAAGGCATAGAATAGAAAATGGACTTGTTATCGTGAAAACATGTTTTCTATTGGATTTTCGTACAAAGGTACAGTATAAAAAAAAAATTTAACCAAAAACGTCAACACACGGGGGTTTTTGAAATGGCTGGAACAGCCAGATTTTGTTGAATATTTAAATAGAGGTTTGTTTCCAAAGCGTTTGAAGGACGTCATATTAGAATTAAGAAATAATTCATGGCTCCCCCAATTTTATGGATTATTTAAATATGGGTAGGCATTATATTCATGAATATTTTGCCATGAGCGTTAGCGAATGGTAAAATATCATGAATATAATGCCTACCCATATTTAAATTAAGAAATAATTCATGGCTGCCCCAATTTTATGGATTATTTAAATATGGGTAGGCATTATATTCATGAATATTTTGCCATGAGCGTTAGCGAATGTTAAAATATCATGAATATAATGCTTACCCATATTTAAATAATCCATAAAATTGGGGCAGCCATGAATTATTTCGATTCTGATATGAAAATACAGAAATTTTACATTTCGCGACAACCTAGGTAAAGGTTTAATTTGGCTGTTCCAATTTCCGAGAACCTCCCTTGTTTCGAAATTATTATATTTCTCGTGTAAAACTTAGTAGAAAAAACGAAGAAATATAAATTAAAAACAAACAAACATATGTATTAACATTTAAAATAAAATTTAATAATCAAAACAAAGAACGACAAAATTAAATGCTTCATTACATCAGTCGCCGTGTGGCGTGTCTGGGATTGTTCATGTGTTGCTGTGTTTGTGTGAGAAATCAAAACCGCTTACCGCATTTGGTCGATCTTATGCTCCTGTTTTAGATCCACAATGGTGCAAATTTAAATCGACAGTTATTTTCCACAATTATTCAACATTTTGAAATTCGGTTGCGTTTTCATTTTGATACGTAACGGTAAATTCGTGTGTGGTGGGGGCGGGAAAAGTCTCGCGGTTTGCATTGAACGTCATTGTAAACAACGCAACGTCCCTTGAATACACAACGTAGCTAACGTCAAGGAAGACTTGTAACATGTAAACAATAAAGGCATAGAATAGAAAAAGGAATTGATATCGTGAAAACGTGTTATCTATTGGATTTTCTTACAAAGGTACAAAATAAAATAAATTTTACAGCAAAAACATCAACACACGGGGGTTTTGAAATGGCTGGAACAGCCGTATTTTGTTGAATATTTAAATAGAGGTGTGTTTCCAAAGCGTTTGAAGGACGTCATATTAGAATTTAGGATAGACTGAGATAAATACACATCTGACTCAATGTTTAAAGTAACTAAAGTCGTATTAAAATACTATATATTCGCAAAACCAACATTTTAACTTTGAGCATGGTTAGATTGGATTAGAGAACATACCATGCGCAGTGGTTAAACGTTTCAATGCACCATACCGTGGACTCTTTATCTGCTTATTTGAACTTCAACTATGTAAATATTTAAGGATTGTTTTCAATTTTTGGTTAGATTATTGGATATAAACGACTTTGGGTCGATTTACGCTGAATAAACCGCGAATTTCAGCGTAAAGTCGTTGATATCCAATAATCTCACCAACAATTGAAAACAACTTTTATATTTTAAATTCTATAGTAAAAATGAAGTAACAAGAACAATATTTGACAAGAAATCAATAATATTTGCAATTCACAATTTTAGTGTCGTCACTTGTTGTTTGCGGAAGAATTCGTGTATAGTCAAAATCATCAATACATCTTAATATGACGTCACAATCAGTCACGTGCTGAAAAACCAAGTTAGGTTATACGAAAGAAACAACTTTGATCATGTATTGAGTATTTAAACGAAATTAAAATATTGGCCATTGTAGATGACGGAATACAACATAACAAATACATGCAATGCAAGGTACCAAGGGGAAATTGTCTTGTACATTGACAATGAGAGGTACCAAGGGGAAATTGTCTTGTACATTGACAATGAGAGGTACCAAGGGGAAATTGTCTTGTACATTGACAATTAGAGGTACCAAGGGGAAATTGTCTTGTACATTGACAAAAATCGTATGGAATATTTGGAAATTTTTTAAACATAGCTAAAAAAAAAAAACACACTAACTGTCGATGTCCGTTTGACCAGAGGTTCGTTAATGCCTCCATCATAATCTTGATGCTCAGTCAGTTTAACTTAAGCGCTGATAATTAAATTACATTGACTGATGCATGTTAGTGTGGATTGTCTTATAAAAAGACAAACAATATTCTATTACTAAAATTAAAGGATTCTACCTTTAAAATAAAATATATAAAATATAAGACTCTGATATGTTTAATAAGCAGCTAAATATTGATTTTGTGAGCACAAATTAATAACCGTAAGATGTTTTCAGTGGGTTAAAATTTTAACAGTTCAAGTTACGTAAAAAAAAATTCAATTGATTCGTGATTATACGTCCCTGTATTTGAATCGAGATATATTGTTATTTTAGCACATAAAGTTTACTTAATACCGACAAATATGTAAATAATGGCCAAATAAATCCTACCATAATCAATTTTAACACTACTCGCCATTTAGATCCGTATCTGGAGATAATGTTTAAATGCATATTTCTATAAAAGTATCTCATTTACAATGCATGAGTAACGGCTTTGATCAACTTTAGTTGTTTTATTGTGTCTCATTCTTGCTTTATATGTGTTAATGGTAAGCTAAAGTCTACTAAAATTCTAGACTCAATTTGTAATTCTAATCACATTCCTAGAATATCCTCACGTATATTGTGAATTGCATTTCCAATGAACCTTTATATTCCAATATTCACTTTTACTGAGAATACGACATCCTATGGCATGATTTTTATCACATATTTAATGTTCAATTTTGTTTTGGAATTTTGATAAAAACAAATGCATTTAATTACTATGTACAAAAAATAAACATCCGTTAAGACAAAGATGGAGCACCATGACCAGTCTGACAAGTGTATATAGAAAATCTACCATTTTATTTTTGTTTTCTTCTACAGAATAAGTTTACGTAAATTAATTGCAAAATTGATGTTTGTTTGTTTGATGGTGTTTAACGCCATTTTCAGCAATTTTTCAGCTATATCATGGCGTCCAGTTTTTATAAGGGGAGGAAGCTGGTGTACTAGGAGAAAAACCCCCGACCTGCGGTAGGAAAACTGGCAATCTTGGAGTCGAGCGCACCCTGCATGCTGTGAGAATAGAACCGCAATCTCAGTGTTGACAGACCACGTGATCAATAGTAGACGAACTATCTAGACCACTCGGCCACCGAGGCCCCCATTGCAGCATTGATCATTTACCATATTTAATATACAGCCAGAAATTTTAAGTGGAATACGTCGAAGGAATGAGTTGATTACAGAATTGCTACATAACATAAACACCAAATTTTGACACAAAAATGTAATTTAAGGAGTATGATGTCCAAAATGTAGCTTTGTTTCCGGTGACATGAAAGGTAGTACCTAATATGAGCTTTAAAAAGATAGATTTTGGTGCATTGTTTGCCTTTTAATTGTTCACTAACCAATGCACTGAATATTATAGAAATTAATATGTGGAACGTAACAATACTACACTAAATACTGATTACGACCCCGATTAACCCAATAATACATCGAAATTTTAGTACACATACTAGTGCAATCCTGACGTAAACCAATGATATAACAAAGATATTTATAGATTGAGTAATGAGTGATCCCAATTTAAGCACTATAATTAATAAAATACATGATGAACTGTTCTAACTCTTTTTTTTTATATCTTTTCTGTTCTATCTTATAATGAGACATGACAATACAAGATGCGGTATATGTCAAATGACGGTAATGACAAAATACCGAATACCAAGGAAACTGTAAAAAAGGAAAATACATAAAGTCCAAGAAACCTGAAAACTTGAGAATCAACAACTAAAAATATAGCAAATACAGTCATAATTTGGTACGGACACAATGCATTTCCCTTTGATTATAATAGATTTTTACACTTACGACTTTTTTTTAAAATTCACTGGAGATCTCCAGTAAATATTGAAAAAAAGTCGTAAGTGTAAAAATCTTTTATAATCAAAGGGAAATGCATTGTGACTTTATTGCTTACAATGTATTCTACACTTGCGACATTTGTGAAAGACAGCACTGGTTACCGTAACTTTTTTTTGTAAGTAAAAGATTCACTTGAATAATCATTCAGTATATTGGATTATTGATTAGTGCTGATTGCCATGTAAAATGTAATATTCCAAATTATCTCCTTTTTACGCATTTGTGTATTTACGCAGACGTTTTGGTCGTGATGTTGATTTTAACTTTCTTTCTACTACATATTTGTATACTAGCAAAAAATAAACACGCTTATTTTAATTTCGCATTTAAAATAAAGAAATATTTAGCAACCTTCTCTAAAAATGAGCAATAGATATTCATTAAATTCATTTATACTATTTAACTAGAATTATAACAAACCATTGAGATGAGGAAATACTATTCAAATCGGTTATAATTGACGAAGTTTGTAAAATTATTTTTAAGTCACACGTCATGGTATGCTAGGAAAGGGATAAAGACAATCTGTCTGACAATGTTTAAAATGTAGGCGGTTACTAAAGTATATGTTGTTACTGTCAATATCCTACCATTATCTACACTTGGTAATTCTAAACTGGCGAGCCAGAAACCGCCTTCTGTTATAGAATCAAATGCATTAAAAAATACGTTCTACTATTCTAGTTTAAGTATAGCTTAATCATTAATCATGCATGTAACATATTATTTAACACGATAATTCTGTATCAATTTATTCGTGTAACAATGACAATTACCTATAGTTATAAAAGTACGAAATATCGCGCATTATCGTTAATGTAAATTAATGAGGTAAAATATTCCTGGAAAATTCCATGACATCGCACTGTCGCTTTGAAGGTTTAATTGCATAAATGTTTGTTATATATATTAGAACAGTGTTCTTACAGGTTGTCTTGACAATTGATTTTGTAATTTATGTACATGGTATATTAATGTTAATTTTATGAAATGCTATAGCACATAAGTGAAATAAACACTACTGGTAGTGATACAGTGAACTGTTGAACAATTAACCAAATTCAAACCCAATAAAAATTTAAAAAGATTTATTCTTGCTTATGAGCTTGCGATCATTGTAAATTGTTTATATACATTTTGGACACCTACAAATAAGCACAGCATATAAATACCCTTCTCTAAAGTCTTTTTAATTAGGATGACATTTGTATCAACTGTAAACTCAAAATTTAAATCTGCATCACCTAAGAAAGTCAACCCTGTTTGGGCTGTTGCGTCATATTTAATATTCACGTATTTGTACTCTGTAATTTTAAAATCAAAATGTCGTCATTTTTCGTTTTAAAAATCATATCATAGACAGATGATCATTTTAAATTTATAAAAAGTATACACTGCAATTGTTACAATTTGTTTTATTAAATTAAAACATTTCAATTACCTTAAATATAAACATTATTCGTACATTGTTGATTACAATGAGAACAAAAAAAAATGCATAGTTCTGACAAACGAATACTGGCAATGCTAACAGTTCTCTATCAATTGAAAGTCATGAAAAAGAGCACATCTGGCTTAAAATGTTCGGCGCGTATCCTAGTGATTACTGACGTCACAAACAAATACCGCACTAGATAACATGTCGTTAACCAGAACGCTATACTTTAAATTGTTAAAAGTGCGAAAAGGGTTTCTGGAGACTTTATTCGGTCACGAACCAAATATAGTAAAAATTGTATTCGGCTACTTAATTTTTTTGTACAGCAAATGTAAAGAATGCAGGATAAAAACCGATCAATAATTGACAAGCGTTACATACAATAACAAGACGCAAGCAATAAAAATCAAGTTGTTTGTTTTGACAATCGCTTATATTACATTTCCATGTCAAAAATTGCATAGAGGCAAAAAGTTTATCATACCATTTATTAATAATGTACGAAGTTACAAATTTATTGAGTTAACATACAATGCAGTTTAGAATTTGAGACATTCAGATTAGATTCATTGATTTCTGTTTGGTTTTGTTTCATTATATGTAGGACAAGGGGGGGGGGGGGGGGCTTCTATTAATCGATTTTGTGCGTGCATTTTGTTTTCTTGTACACATATTTGTACATTTCTTACTTTACAGGTATAAATATTTAAGAAATATTTAAGATTATTGTGAGCGGCCTCTATGCGACATTAAAACATGGTCAGACATTATATTTGTTAATGTTTTATACCTAGCGACTGCAATGATCTATTTCAATTCTAATATGTCTAACAAATGTTAACAAGTTTTGAAGCGGCTCTAAAAAGACGCTTTCAATGGTAATATTGTTTTTTGAAACTAATAGGATGTATTCTAAAACAGTTATGTTAAAGCAAATAACATCAACTTAAACATATTTGTTTATCATTTTATTGAATATACGTACCTTTGAAGCAAAAATATTGAGAAATCTTTACAAAATTGCATTGTTTCAATTTGAAATTGTCAGAGCGTATATGATGTCGGAATTCTAATTGTGACGTCATAGCGGGCTCTATACTTATTAGAACCCTAATGTGTTCTCAAACCGTATGAAAGACGTCATATTAGAATCAGAATTATATATGATGCATACAAACATAGTAAATATTTTTACCATTCAAAGAAATCACATGCACAACACAATGCAAAAGGAGAGCTTTTCACCTTCCGCACATCAAATATCTAAAAACAACGTTCTTATCGCTGTAGTTTCTATATTGTTGATATTTAAGTTCGCCGGGTTCTTTGACTTTATTTGTGGATTACCTTCTTGACAGTTTCCTTAGGGATCGGTATTGTGTTATTATCTTAATTTATAGAAGTTTACAGGACTATCACAAATCTTCGGTGCAACATTAGGGACACACGTAAAGCAGCAACTTCTAAACCCTTTCCGGTCACCTGACATCACCCGTGTTTGTTGTAGTGTTTGCGTAGTCTTTGTTTAATTGTTTCTTATGATTGTAGTTTTTTTATTTTCCTGTTAAATATATTTTTAAATTGCTTAATGGAGTTTGTGTTGCAAATTATTTTTAATTTTGTAGGGTTGTTTTTGTTAACATACCTTTTTACAACCTTTAGAAAGTAGTAACTTATGTTATTTCCGTCTTGTAAATCGTATATATTTTGAATGCTTTATCACCAAATCAATTTACATGCGCCCTTTACCAACAAAACAGTAGGTCTGTTTTAATCATAGATCAATGAACAATCATATCCTTTATACCCGTTGTCTATCACAGTGGCATTGTTTATTGGATTGATTACTGATTAAACAAATTAAATTCACATGACAAAATGCTTTATTCATATTTTTAGGAAATGTTTTGGAATTGAAAGTATTGAATTATTGATTTCATTTTGTATAATGTTGAAAGCAAATGTCCTGTTATGCATATTATCTATTGTTATTTTTATTTCCAAATTTTTGGTTGCAATACTTTCCAGAGAGTTCGTAGCTGGATTAACGTTCTCCATTCTTTACTAACGTAATTGAAAACCTGATATATCATAATGCAAAAAGCCCAACTAAATCAGATATTAAAAGTGCGGATCGAACATTACGCTTTCAGCCGGAAGAATTTCAAAAGATGCGTTGACAAAACATTATATATACAACATTTACAAATCATATATTTGCTGAGTTTTCTGTTTCAAGCATTCAAAAATCTTTCTACGAAATGCGTACGCACTTGCCATTAAATTTCTATATTGAAGAATTATTTATTTTTATAAAGGCAGTTACCATGCATACACACATATTGGAAAAGCTATGTTTTAACCCTGATGTTGGTAATTATCTTATGTAATAGTCATTGCTGAAAGATATTAATGGTACATTAATAGCGTCAACCCAGAATTAATAGAATTTACTTCATCAAATTAATTCGCCGCAGCTTATTTCCTTTTAAAAGACGATTAGATACTTTACATGGTACATGTACTTTTCATTTCCTGATAACTTGCGACAAAAGGTCAACATAATATCATCGTTAATTAATGAATATTCTCTGCGTACTTAATAAAGATAAATAGATTCTAATATACGTTCTGGGGAAAGACTGTAGAACTTCCAATCGCAAAAAGACATAAACAAATTTCTATCACAAGTGAAAGATCACACTGGTTTACCGAAAAACGCATGAAAGTACCTATTTCTTCCGTAAACAAAAAACATTCACATTACGATATTCTATAGACTCTGCATTTTGTTTAATATCCCAGACTGAATTAAAACACCAGAAACAACCACGTTTAACAGGAAAATTGTTATATTAACATAACATAGTTCTAGTTCCTAGCGTTTTGATTGAATGAAACAACATGTACAAATGAGTGCTTGAGCTCACGTGTACCAAAAATCTGTTAATTGAGGAAGAACAATTTCAAGAATAATCGAGTCAATAACTGGATACAGTGTTTTCAATTACAATGTAGCAAACCCAATAGTTCACCTACAGTATTATGCACTTGGTACCTGGACGGAGCCAATACTTTCACACACATAGCTATCAAACGTATCCCCCGTTTTTTCTGACACATTTTTCATAAAATCAACATTTTGTATACATGTGACTCTAATATCTTAATCAGAACACAATATATCAACATATAATTGTTGAAACTAAATTTAAGAAACATTTACATTTGTGAATACAATATTTTATGTATTGCATTAATCATATACTAAATCAGAAATTCAAGTACAGAAATGTTGCTCAAGGATTTCGTATAAATCTGAGGAACGTGTCTTACAAAGTAAAGTATAAAAGACATAAAATATTTCCGAATACCATAATGTGCAATATCATTGTAAGGGATTTTTAACGCTAAATAGAAACAGCAACTCTGATAAACTATCTCAGTGTTGAGAATGTCCAATGTGTGAATAACAAAGATAGCACACACATGTACATCTACAACCAGGAGAAAAAATATCCTGGCAGAGCTACACTAGATCAGGCGAGTCACCATTGTGCAACGGTCAGGGCAAAGAAGGAAATGATTGTTGTAGTTGTATATCCCATCCGGGTTACAAAGAAAAAGTAAAGTGAAATACATAAAGAAATTGTTGCAGTGATTTTATATCTCATCCTGGTTACAAAGAATACGTAAAGGTGAAATACATACAAAATGTCTTAGTTTACTAAATTGCAATGCATTTGATTAAAAACTAATCTCAGTAATATCAACTTATATACAAGATATAGGTTTTTCTTTCATGAACTAACAAAAATCTAGAAGTAAAATGCGTTGCAATAAGCAGACATAAAACATATAACAAATAATCTATTACTTTTTTAGGCTATAAACTGTTAATACACTAAACGCATATATTATAACGTAACCACAAGGTCATGTATAAAGACTCGTTTACCTGTTATCAAACATTTCCCAAGAAGACCATGTTACCTCTTTAAAACTTTATGTATACCTTTAGAATTATTAGCAGTTGTTGACTGTAAACTATTAAATCGTTACAGAATAATTAAATTTTATATACGATTTACATAAGTATAGCGTTTATTACGACTTGTAAATAAAATCAATAAATAAAGAAACACTTCAGCCACATGATTTTGTCATATCATTCAACAAGATTATAACAACAAAAAGATTAATATTTGATATAATTAAAAAAAGTAATTCGAAGATTATCAGCTTCAATAAAGTGTCAAAAAGGTTTATGCGTTCAAAAATCTTTAACCTCTAACATATACCACACACTCGCAACTGATTCCACTTGAGACGATAGCCACATAAATAATACATGTATTTGTCGAAACTTAAAAATTAAAACGTTTTTAAACATACTGTAATTGAGTTCGTGTGGACATAGCTTACATGGACCATGTTAAACAGTTCATTATTTTAATGTAGAAACTCATCTCTTCCAAGAGTCTGGTCTCATGTGTTAGAATTTAAATATCCAATCAACGGTATCAATTATGTGTTAACAAAATATTAACAACGATTTGATTATCGAGCTGTTTCTCGACTAAATAATTATACTCTACGAAAGCTCCAAGCAAAAATGTTCAATTCCGTTGGTTGTTCGTGTTAACTTAGATATTTTGGTAGGGGTTTTTGGCAAGAAAGGATGGTAATCTCTAACCTTGATTGTTTTAAATTTAAAATGTGTGTTATCTTTTATCGTGTCGTTGCATTGATGAGGTTATTTTGTATGATTAAGGGGAATATTTTGACTGACGTTACTACTATTTTTGTCTTGAACAAATGATGTTGTAGTATATTTGTTCTCTTTCATCGTATCACTGCATTGGTGAAGTTAATGGTTAGTGCAATATATTGCTTTGTTGCTAATAATTGTGTTACATTATACAACATTAAATTTGTTTTCTTTGCGCAAAATGTTTAATTACGATGCAAGATTTTGTCATTGACCTTTATGTACGTCTTTGTATCATCCAGGGATACAGTTAGACAGAACTCCAATACGTATACGACTACCGTCTTACTCAACATGATCGTTGAACGGTAATGTACCTTTGTTTTCTCATTCAAGACATATTATCTATATTATCTTACTTGTATTCAATTCCATGTTACGAACTGATTCCTCTTTGATCAGATGTTTTAATAATAGCATTTATAAATATATTTATTTGTTTCATTAATTTGAAATGTATTTGTTTTAAATATGTTACATCAAGCTTAAATTCAACGGAAATGTCAGGTCAGCAAATTAAACAATTTATAAAATATTGATACACTTTTATCAATATTTGGGTTGGCGACTGCAAAATTATTATACGTAGGATAATTGCAAACAGCAAAGCTTTGATTATGTGCTTTTTTAATCAAGTTTCCTTTTAGCAGCGTAACTTACCATAATCTGGTTTAGCATGCTGCATTTGCTATGTGATTCCGGATTACTTTCTTTCAATATTTTGTTATATCATCCAACGATGCATTCTTTTAACACAATCTACCAAACAACTGGACCATTTTAAGGTACTAAATGTTAGTTTAGTTTATGTTCGAGCATATTTCAAATGTGTTGTACGAAATATTTTTAAATTCGGCAAGGTATTTCTCTTTTTGTAAAACTGTCTACAAGAACAACGTTAAATCCATGAAAAAAACCTAATTATTATAAACAGTTCCATTTATCTTAAATTGTCGAGAAACCGAAATGAAACATTACTTGTGTATTTTTGCGTACAGCAAAAGAAATATTAGATTTATAATATAATTATAAACAGCCGTTTTGTTTAATTAGTTATTACAAGATGAATTCTAACGAGTGTATGACTTTTACAATGGAGAAATATCAAGCTATTGATTTATTAATGGTACTAAACTGCTAAATAATTGCTATTTTTAAAACAGTAATTGAAGTGTAGTTTAAATATGTTTTATCAATTCGTATAATTATTTAGGTTGTACATTTAAAAGGATAGAAGCAGTGTTTATTAACAGAAATAGATGAAGACACAAAAAGAGAAAAGCTGTGAAAATGAAAATGAAAGTAGAACAAACGCGCATAAAAACAATATATAACATAAGGACATTACTGACAATAACAACACGACAATACATCATGAGTAAACCAGTGTTCATTAAAAATGTCAACGACCAAACTTCTGATAAATGGAAATGAACAACAGCCTAATTTAAGTGAAACACAAAATACACAACCATATAGTTATATATTCTTAAATCTGCTGTTCTTCTGCTATAACTTTTACATAATATAAGCATGGGAGATGTATTTATCTAGTACTGAAACAGTATATTGAAAAAACTGTGTTAACGTAAACCAAATATAAACCATACTCAGATTTCTTAGACTTGTGTATCAATGTTTCACAATTTCAACTCTGCCTGGCAACCCTTACAGTTATCTAGTTTTCTTCTATTACCTCTTCTCTAGCCAGTGATCCTGGGTACTTCATACCTATAACCCTATGCTTCATATTTACAGGATATAAGGATACTTATGCAGTGATAAATGAAAAAAAATTGTTACGCACTAGTTCATGTATTGCATCGGTACAGATATATTCATGTTAGATTTTCTAAACCATTAAGATAATTGTTAGTTTTAATTTTTCCACAACGACTTCAGTAGACATGTTTGTACTTAATACTGACTTTAGAAATTACACAAACATCAGTCTTGAATGCGCCGTTGTCAGAATAGGCAGTTGGATGTATCCTATCATGTGATTTATGGTGTCACATGGCTTTATTTAGCGTACATTCTAACTCCTTATAATTAAGATAAAGGTCACAGAAAAGACTCCGCAGATATAAACAGGACATTTGATACATACTGCTTCAATGGAACCATGTAAAGACATGAACATGGCAACCCAAATGAATGGTTATATTTAAATTTGTGGAAAGCGTGTCCGCTTTCGACAGAAAGTGCCCCAAATTTGTACGAAGTCAACTGATCAGCATTTCAATTTACACATCCTTGCGAGAAAATGACGTATATATCAGATACTTAAGTGATACCATAATAGATATCATTCGTGTCATAAATAATTTTGTGTTCACATGTTTCTCAATAATGAGTGCTGTAGTCTATTAAGTGCACAAGGGATGCTGTATCGAAAGGTAAAAGCTTTCACTTAAACTGTCTTAATTCAATTAAATTGGGTAAAATATCTGACAGACTCAGTATGTCTTAAAGTACGCGTTGTCACAATAAAGCGTTTAATTCTCTTAAAGCATCACAATGGATGTAATCTATTTAAGGAAATCGACGCTATGGCTAGAATACTGATTTTATAAAATTTAGAATAGTGTTAAATTACACAATATAAATTTAACAAAATGGAAATGTTTCGTTGTTTAGTTATTTTTTTTAAATTTTTTACATTATTACTTTTGGTCAGTTCTCTTTTGAACGTTCGGCTTTAGAGGTCTTGATTCTGTTTAACTGTCTATAATGATTTATCCTAATTGATCATTCTTTTGTAAATTTCAAACTATTACACATTTAATATCTTACTTGTTAATACTAGTACTATTGGTTATGTGGTACTTGTTAATACTAGTACTATTGGTTATGTGGGATGTTATTTTTGCTTGTTTTGTCAATAGTTTGATTATGCTTAGGAGTAGTACCACTCTTTAATTTTAAGAAGATCTTAATTACACATTAATGGAGATATAAAGCAACATTCCTCTTTTGGAACTTTATTTCACACCTTTCAATAGCTTTTGAACTAGGTTCCATTTGCCATTATTTGTTAAAACAGCAAAGAGGAAAAAAACGTTCTTTTTATACATTTTCTGACGTTCAATTAACTTTTAACTTATAAACATAGTTCTAAATTCCATTTACAAGTCTATGATAAAAACGTTTATAATACTTGCAGACGATTATTTGTAAGTTATTCTTATTGTAAATGTTTTGTAACCACTTAACGAAACGTATTGTCCATTAAATTTTAAAATTATTAATGACGAATCCCAGACATATTGTCAGTTTCATTGTAACAGAGTTATAGTTAAAGGATTTTTGCTTCTACGTACTTCAATGCAGATAAATTTTATTTCGCCAGGCTCAAACAAATATAAATTATTTAGTACAAAACTCAACACATCCATAGGTTTAAGTTTACGATTGTAGTAGCTTGAATTTCAAGCAAATAAAATTACTAAAATAAAAATGTCTATAACTTGCAATACACTATTAGCAACAATCACGTTACTTAGATGAGTCATATCTACAAAAACATCGATCAAAGTTTAAAATATCATATCACAATGAAATGATAATACATCGGATGGGTGCGTGAGTATTCTAAACACGAAAGCTAGCTGCACAACCACCAGAACGGCAAACTTGGAATCAATACCAAATACAAACCCGTATAAATAGTGCACGTTCCTCCAAACATTAAGACGAATTACATTACCGACAACAGCAGTATATACATCGATTCTATATGTCAATAAATATCTGTAAATATGGAAAACAAACCATGTTCATAAACCTATTGGTATTTATAAGCACGACATACTAGATATGCTTTCATCGTACCTCAATAAATATATAAATGTATCAAAAATAGCAATACTATAACATTTATACATGGTCAAAAAGCTCATTTTATCTGATTCGTCACAACAACAAAAGTCAAAGATATTAAAGAGTGATTTAAAAGATAAGTTAATGACGGATACAATTATGGTAAACAAAAACAAACACACAACAACAAGTCAAAAATTTCGTAACACGAACCCTATAAAAGCAATGGGTGAGTCCACGTTCTCCAGAAAGGTAAGCATATTCTGCGCGGCGCTTTGCATCCGCCGTATAAGCTCAAATGGAATGGTTAATTGTTAAAAACTTTTATTACAAAATACAAAGCTATCCAAACACGGCTAAGGTTTTGTTTTCCAACAAATTTTTGTTTATTCGTGTTTTGTCCAGGTAGATAGATTGAATCAATTAATCAATGATGTACGTCAAAAGTTCATCATAATTTATTGCCGTAATTTAAGCAACCATACAATTAATTATAACTTAGCAAATGTATAATCCAATGTACGATAGATGTTTGTTTTAATAATTACCCGCCTTGTTAACTCCAAGACCCGTGAGTTATAATTTGAGACTAACACTCACAGCAATACATAACTCAATCACTGTAGCCAAGTTTCATAACATTTTACAAAACACGTTACAGTTGGATGCAATATGGTAAAGAAGAGAATGAGCCCCAATTATACTTATAAATTTTCCGTCGTCTATTTGTTTATGGAACAAATTCGGCTCTGAGATTATACTTTTATCTAAGTTAAATTCATGCCTTTAAATGAATAGACGTGATGATGTAACTAAATCAAACCCCTATGTACTTGAACATTGGTAATAGATATGAAAGAAACCTTGGTATCTTTGATGACATTTTATTTTTAATTAAATATGATTAACACTCGATTAAGATACAAGTACAGAAACCTATAATGCAGATCGCGTCCGTATTAATTTAACTACCGATCTTAAATGCAATTTTGGTTGGATTATTGAAGATTTAATTAATTACCTTTTGGAATGTCCACTCTATACTTCGCAAGACAAATTAAGTTGACTCAATGAGCTAAAAATATAGTGTTTGCATTTTGGCGATGACTCCTTTTCTGGTGATTTAAATGAGAAAAAACTTTTCAGCAGTACCACAGACATCAAACAAACTAAAGGGTTTCAAGATCACAATGAAGGTCCTTATAATTAATTACTTGTATAGTTCTAAGTGTTGTGTTTGTGTGTGTGTGCGTGTGTGTGTGTTTTCATGCTTGAGATATATTTTGTATTATCTTCATACATTCACAGCTGATTAATATATATTAAGCTGATCTAAGAGATGAAAACGTTATGAACGACAGTTTTAAAAAGTTAATATTGTGCCATTCTAAAACAGTAGAAATTACGTAACTGTAATTAAACAAGCATATTTACATGGAGAAATGAATTTACATGACATAACATTGTACCATTACATTTCATGTGGTGCTTATTTTATAGGAAATTGTGTCGTTTTAAGCAAAGATCACTAATTATATTTATCTCAATGTAAACTAAATTGGCTCAATTTGCGATAAAAAAGCCGCAAAGAAAACCGACCGAACTACAAGAGCCAAAAGCCAACGGACAGTTACAAATTCGGATAGAGACAAACACAACCAAAAAAACCAAAACCATAAAACACAGAAAGAGAGTAACCCAAACCCAATAAAAACCATGGGTGCACTCAGGTGCTCCAGAGAGTAAGCAGTGCCTGCCTCTAATTAGACACCCGTCGAGTTACTCATTGTCTTGTCTAGGGAAAAGTCAAATCCAGGAATAGGAATCACTACCTATGACTCAGCGAAAATGTCAGATCGTTTTTGAGACACTGATTTCCCATATATACATTGTTTTCTAAATGGTCTATTGCAAATAGGTAAATTGGTTAAAGCAAATCAAGTTTATTTATGGTAATCTCACCAACAAGCTTGAATACTTACAAAATAATTTTCTTAAATATTTTTATGAACATTCGGTTTTCGATAACACATTATCCAAACAATACTATATTGATGTTTCATTTAGTTTACTACAAGGAATTGTATTGGTCCTCAACGGATTTTGAGCTGTTTGTATGTATCTGGATATGTAATTTGTCAATAACCATTTCTTGCTTTCAGTCGGCCTCGCAAATACATATAATAATGTTGGCATTACTGTACTTTGATAAGAAATTTAATATCATAACAAATACATGTTTGGTTCTTTCCTTCCATTTTGTAATTACATAAATAAATATTATGCTAGCACTTATAAAATATCAAAAATGTTCATTTCACAAATCAATGTGTCATTTTACAAAATTGTTATTAGTTATGACGTCATTATATAATATTTTAAAATGTTATACTATTTGACATTTATTGTTACAAAAATCGGATTGTCTCTTTACAATTTCCGAATGTACTTATCTCTTATGAACTTTACATTTCGTTTTTACATCGTTTATCAATGCCTTGTTGTTGTAGTTTCTATTCATATGGTTGTTATGAAAGACAATCGTACCTTATGAACTAGACTCTTTCGTTGAAAAAGGCAAGCAGTTCATTCTCAGTACATATGTCCATGGTTAATCAATAACTGTTAAGAAAAACTCAAATATTTATATATAGGAATTAAAAATATGCGTTATCGTCATAGTTACTAGATGGTCTGCAAGTACCAAGCGACCCAATTGCACAAGGTCAAAAAGGTCAAAAAAGAATACATAGATGAACAAAACGATACATTTTTGTGACAACAACAAACACATTTCATGCTTAATTTGCTAGAATCAAGTTGTTTCTAGTCAACAATAGGCTTTGTGTGTATAACTAGCACCGTTTGAAATATTTATTAGAAACATTAAAAACGGGAACTTATTATCATTCAGGAGCTGCTTAAGGTTTGTTGTGATTCGTGTAGCTTACCAATAGTTCTCTGTGTTTTTACTAAATGTGTGTTGTCCTGGTTGATTTGTTTTCGCATGGTTGTGTTGCCATTGTTTTATTTAATTTCGTGTTAAAATGAATCAATACTACAACAAATACCGCATTATACGTCCAACTGGATCAAAGAAATCGGTTTACTTCGTACAACAACAACAACAGGCAAAGTAGATATCAGATCAACATAGTGCTCGAGATAGAGTTAGGTACTTCTTTGTGAAAAATCACACAAAAAGTGCTATACAACATATTTTTACACTTCTGGACAATTTGAGTGCGAAAACTTATCTTATTGTTTTGTTACGTAGCCGGTTTGCATTCTAATAGTTACTAATTATGCTTTTTTCAACGAATTATTTCAGTACTATTATGTGACTGAATTTATGAAGAGACTAGTCCAGAAAAAAGAGAAGTTAGCTCCATCTTTTAATAAATTGGTGTTTTTCAATTTTCCGTATCGTAGTTTTCTACATGAGAATGAAATTCAAATACTTCTTACTCAATCCTGACTCTGCTCTCCAGTTAAACATTAACAAATACTTCTGACTCAATCCTGACTCTGCTCTCCAGTTAAACATAAACAAAGACGACCAATTGATATCAAAATTGAAACAAAGAAATCTTGCATTCCTATTTACAGCATACATTTTTTTTAATTAGGACTGAAGTTTTAAATACTTAGTTCTACGGTAACCACTTAATGTATAAAGGAAATTTTTTCCAAATCATCGCCAGTGAAATGGTATTTATTGAATTTATTTAACTGAGTATGTTGGCAATTTCGAAATATCTTTTCTTTTATCTAGATTATCCCTAAGGAGCACCTGGACTCATTGCTCCATTTTAGTCCTCTCGTTTTTTAACCATGGTTTCTTAACCTATCCGTTTTAATTACTCCTTACATTTTAATCATTTTTTTATTATTACTCATTTTACTATTGGGTATCATGATGGATGCCAAATTATAGAGGAATAAATCATTTGTGGTCAGTTTCAGTGTTAATTAATGTTTCTCGTATTTATTTTTAGGCGTTTGTAATAGATGATTGTTCATTATGTGATTTTATTTTAATATGAACCACGTGTTTTTCTTGCCATATTGATCTACATGTATTAATATCATATTTAAATTTAAACAATTTAGAATTTTTTACATGTGATAGAAAGCAAATTAGAAGAATACTACTAAAATATTCGTAAGCCATTGTCTACAATATTTATGTACAAACTTGGGTAAACAAAACAAAATATCTCACTGAAAGCATGGGAACAGTAAGATCTGGTGTGTCTACAGGGTCGCCTGATTTGTTCGTAGCACATTTCGTGTCGTGCAATTACTGAAAATGTAATTTTATTTCTGGGAATAGTGCAGGCAATGGCAGCCATTAAACTTACGGTAAGGTGCTAGTAGATGTATCAATCTATCAATATGACTGTTGGTGGTGTGTACGGTACTTTTTTAGTTTTTAATTATGAAATAAACATATGTTCTCATGATGTCAGTTTTTATTGCGGGAAAATATATTGTTTACCATGCAAACAGTAAACCTGCAACCATGTCAAGGTTGTCGAATACATCATGCCTGCAGTTAAACTCAATGTAACCAATAGTAGGTGACCATAACCACATGGCCACTGAAACCCCAAATGTAAACGTATAATCGAGCAAATTAGAATAGTCGTTCGAAACTACAGCAACAGTCTGAACAACTGTACGTTATAACAAGATGGACGTCAAGAACATAAAGGTTGATATTGAAAATTACCAATCACAGTTATTTACCAAATTACAAGAGCAACATCATGAACAAAACATCAATTGATTAAATGTTAAATAGTCTTGACAAAAAAGCTATAAAAATTGCCTTTCATTGTCAGAAGGATAGTGAAATGAAATACTCAGATACCAAGTTTTGCCTTTTGGAATTAGTCTGCGATGTATTTTATTTATATGGTTTATTATTAAACAATGTATGACCGATTTGACGTGCCGGCATTTGATTTCAATTCATGCTTTCTTTGTTTTAGTTTTATTTGTTATTGTTTTTAAAGGTTGATTTGATTGTGAATACATTGGTTAACTTTCTTTTACAATATATAACGTTAAGTCTGTTACAGAACTTTTTAAATTGTCTACTGTTTAATACAAGATATCAAATTAATTTTAATAATAAAGTGGCTTATGTTTTATTTTACTAAAACATAACATTGAAAAAAAATCCAATTTGTGTGCATTTCCTTGGATATCTAATTTGATAATTTAAAAGAATTCCGTTACCTGTTCATAATTTTAAAATACAAACTTTAAGTAAATATGACGGTAAAATATTGTAATAGAAAGCTGGACTTTAAATTTTCTTTCAACACATATGTTACATCTTAAAGTGTACACTACGTGAGTTTAAGAACCTTGTATATAAGGTTTTTCTACAAACCACGAAAATCAATGTGCACTAAATGAATTAAATGAATTCACAATTGCCACTTTTGCTTTTTTACGTATTCGTCAATATTTATACATTGCGACCTAAAGAACAATTACGTAAGAAAAGTGAATTTATCATGTTTTTTTTCTAATCGTGTCCAAAAGAGATAGAGTTAATGCATGTGTGGTGACACTATTGTTTTCTTCAATTGTATTACGAAACGGACTAAGATGTAACCGAGATTCCTAGTGTTATGTATTATTTTAATATCATAAATGTCGACTTAAAGTCTGCACACTTATTACTTATATATTAAACAAACACTACGTAATTAGTAATAAGTCGGTCAATATAGTAAGTAAATTCATGAAAGAAATCTCATAGCTAATAAAATATTCAGCTTAAACCGCATCGCACAGTTCGTATTAAACAATTGATGGAACATTTGATATTTTATTATCTTTCTGGCTCTATTACCATAAATTATTTATCGACATAAGTGGTAATAATATTGTCACGAGCTGAATGTGCGCACAGACCTGTAAACATGATAAGATATTCCACCAATAAGGTGCGTACAGACCTGTTAACATGATAAGATATTCCACCTTTCATATCATTGGTTGGTTAATCATGACAGTGTGGCACTATTACGAGGAACAATTTTGGTTGGTTAATCATGACAGTGTGGCAATATTACGAGGAACAATTTTGGTTGGTTAATCATGACAGTGTGGCAATATTACGAGGAACAATTTTGGTTGGTTAATCATGACAGTGTGGCAATATTACGAGGAACAATTACAAAAACAATGGATAATGGTAAACCATAAAGGGTGAAATAGGGACAATCTTTAATATGCCGAACAGGACATAATTTATAGAATTAAACCTTTCATTACTTTGATGCTATCCTGTTCTCGAACAGAGTTTGATATAATGTATTGTTCCAGCATTGTGCCTCTTGTGAAACTCCATATTCTGCAGTTCTTTGATGTGTTGTTGTACATTAGTCGCATAGACTGATCGGGGCCTCGGTGGCCGAGTGGTCAAGGTAGTTCGTCTACTATTGATCACGTGGTCTGTCAACACTGAGATTGCGGGTTCGATTCTTACTGCAGGCAGGCTGTACTCGACTCCAATCTTAATTGACAAGGACTGCCAGTTTTCCTACCACAGGTCGGGGGTTTTCTCCGGGTACTCCGGCTTCCTCCCCCAATTAAAATTGGACGCCTGATATAGCTAAAAAATTGCTGAAAGTGGCGTTAAACACCATCAAACAAACAAACAAACATAGACTGATGACTTTTACAATATATATATATACACAAACCAGATGGTAATGTTTCCATCCGCTTTAGTGGATAGTATTTCTTAAATGCTGAATTTAAAAAAAAACCAAAAGATAATAAATGAATAATCATAATGATTTCTTATACAAAAACCTTAAAAATAACGCTTTGAGACAGGATAGCCTTATATATTAGCATACCGAAGCCTATTTTCGGAACAATAGCTGTAAATTTATTTGGTACTCGTTTAAGCGAACATCTCGATATGTCAGGCAATAAATACTATCCAAAGAGAAACCAGTTAACAGAAGATGTAAGCCATTGTCCGGCCAAGCACTTTTTACAGGGACTTCAGAGGTTGTGCTAATTGTGCACAGTCAATACCGTCAATAAAGACAGTTTTTACAAGTAGGAGATTATGCTAAAGATTACTCAGAACACTCTAAATAAAAGCAATCAATTAATTTATGAAATTAAGGAGAAATAATTAACATTAGTGATTAATTGTTTGACTGTGTCTAGTTGAATTGCGCGACACTAGCCAGTCTTTGGCCATTCTATTGTATATGGTTTATATTTCATGCCAAACGAAGTTACATTTTCCAGACCACATCTAGGCATATACTGCTTTCACGGGAGCGTTTGACGTCAACCGTCGATTTGAATTAAAAGACAACGACAGTAATGGCTGCAGCTTAAATGTACAATGATTAGTTCCAGACAAGATTGTACGTAGTTACAAAGTCCATCATGTATCAGAGATAAATACTAGTACTTCATGTAATTTTAAAGAGTATTAGGCTACTTAGAAATAACAAATTATGTGGTGGCTACAATGAACAATCGCAAAAACATTTAAAAAGGGATCTTAAAAAGTACAAGGGGTTAGCAGGCTCTATGGAAACACGTCTCCCATTATGGTCCTCGACCAAGAACCTGCTATTGCAATGTTTATGATATAGTGGTTTTAATTGACATTTTAAATGATAGACAGATAATTGTTATACTTATGCAAAAGGGCATGCGGAGTATTTAGATCGATCAGGATTAGGTCGCGCATAGCAATTACTTAGGAAGTTTTCATAGGGAAAAAAGGCTTACACGACGGATAGACGCACAGCTGGTGAGACCTACCATTTGTTAACTGTCACTGTTTTGACTTTGTGTCGATATTATCCGACAATTATGTCACGAATTAATTAATAATAAATATTTGCATGAGCTCACAAAGTTTACAAGATACATTGTCACGTTATTGTATTTGTAGTATAATGCATGACGTGTTCTTTTTTTTACCAGAAACAATTATGGACCAGTCAATGGCAACATAAACCTACGAGAAAAAACGTTGCCAATAAAAATGACTTTGACAATAATTGTCAGGCGTAGTTCGTAAATAATGTGGCATAAGCGTGAATATTTTTACTATTCTGGAATAAGTCTTATATATAAATGCTTATCAGATAGCTTGTATCATTATATTGTTTGAGGATTCATCCATATTCATACAAAGAAGATGTAAACCAAACACGATCCTTACATTTCAATTAATCACACATGGGCGGAACTATCATCAAACAAAATTAATAAAACAAAAAGCAAAAACAAAACCAACATACAAACAAAAAATACCAAGCATGTACATACAAATAATAATTGTTTTTTTATTTTATTATTAAATAAGTTTTTACACAATAAAGACGGAAATTTCATAGGTTTTCTTCATTATAATTAAGTGTGAAAAAATACTAAATAATGTAATGCAAGTATAAATTACCAGACTATAAAAATCGTACTGGTCTTACGGCAGTCCCTGGTCGAAGGTCTAGACCAACAGTCCCACTAGTCTTAGGGTTAGGCCAGCAGTCACATTGATCTTATAGCAGTCCCTGGTCTAAGTTATAGACCAACAGTTCCACTAGTCTTAGGGTTAGGTCAGCAGCCACATTGGTCTTATGGCTTGGCTAGCAGTCCCAAGGGTCTTTGGGCTAGACCAGCAGTCCACTGGTCATAGGGCTAGTCCAGCAGTCCCACAGGTCTTAGAGCTAGTCCAGCAGTCTCACTGGTCTTACGGCTAGGCAAGCAGTCCCACTAGTCTTATGGGTAGACCAGCAGTCTCACTGGTCTTGGAGCTAGAACAGCAGTCCCACTGGCCTTATGGCTAGAGCAGCAGTCTCACTGGTCTTATTGCTTGACCAGAACAGATGTCTCACTGGCCCTGGAGCTAGAAAAGCAGTCCCACTGGCGTTAAGGCTAGACCAGCAGTCCCACAGGCTAGAAAAGAAGTCTCACTAGCCTTAAGGCTAGACCAGCAGGCACACTGGCCTTAAGGCTAGACAAGCAGTCCCACAGGTCTTAGAGCAAGTCCAGCAGTCTCACTGGTCTTAGGGATACACCAGCAATAGCATCGATCAATTTACTAACAACTCATGTACTTTTGCAATTGATTTGAAATGCGTTATAAGCAATTCACGATCTGCAATATTAAATGGTATTTACTAAGTATAATTTATTGATAATAGTCCACTTTCTTATTAAATCCAAACATGGCGTTAATACAGGTCTAATTGAGACAATACAGTTCACAGCTGGGTAAATATAGATTGTATAATAGCTAGTTTCATTTTATACACAACAATTAACGGCAGATGCCAAAAATAATTATTGCCTTTAATAAAAACGAAATAATGTTCGAGAAAGTCTCGTTCGGTTATTTATAGTTAGAGGGCGGTCATAGCGGCTCACATATAGCCATTTAGACATTAGTAACATACAAGGCTCATTTTATAGTATCTCTACGCCAAGAGAGAAACTTTTATTTCAATTAATAAACATGATCCCCGAAAGCATGGATCAGCACGTATACATGTTGTTATTCTACTAATATAGACATGATTATTCATAAATTTGTAGCTGAAGTTCATTCAAACACAGCGATAATTGTTGTAAATAATTTGTTAGGTTCAAATAAGTCTAAAACATTTTTTTTTTCACCAAGGAGTAACCAACTGTTAAATATGTTTTTTATACACAGATATTCTGTTGTGTTGTAATGGTATTGAGCGACATGTATGGACATCGTTTCCGTAATAAGGCTAAATACGGCGTCTAAATGTGCATGTTTAACTACAAATTAATTTTTTTAAGATATAAGAAGTAGGAAAATGTTAATTTAGAGTCCAAAGGTCTTCGTAAATTTCTTTTTTTATTAACTCTCGTATCTTCCTTATGTTCTGGATACATTCTGTTCTTAAGAAAAAATAAATGTAAACTCATGCAGATTTTAGTCTCTTTTTTATTGCAAAAATAAAAAAAATGTGTTTTTTTCTGAATTAAGATTATTTTATTTTTTATTATTCTTTTATTTAGTGACGAACTGAGGAAAATATACTGGTTTATTCTACTTGTAGTTGCATTTTCTACTTTTACTCATACAAATTACGCTCGCATATAAGAATATCAAAGTGTCGCCTGTTATTTTCGTGTACAAGAACAATAATAGAATTATCATCTTTGGACAGTATAAAAAGCCTTTAAAGTGTCCTTGGGACATGGCAGTATGGCTGAGTCAATCTTTATTGTTTTGCTTAGGCGATGCACAATGATCTTCCATACAAAGGTTTATAACAAAAAGAGATGAATAATCGAACAACATTCTGAAGGTATACATGAATATTACGTTTCCAAAGTCTAATGCATTCGTAAATACCTACAATTTGAAAATAAACTTTTATTTCCGCCATGCCGACTAGTCTCTGAAGTACAAATCGTTGACGTGTTGAAGTTCTTACATAATTATCTATTACGGAACGTCGTTGTCAAGGTTTATATTACGGAACGTCGCTGTCTTTGTTTATATTACGGAACGTTGTATAAGAATACATGTATCGGCTTATACATGTTTGTAACCCACCTTATTTGCCAATGTATGAACGCTTAGCCTGTTTCACTGCGATTAATTTCGAGTTTGTCCATTTTTTGTGGGTTCACTTCATTTATTTTTGTCACTCTACCATTTGTGAAGAAAATCAAAAAATGTTCTTATTTACAATTTTCTACGATTTATTTTCGTCTTTTTAATCAAAATTATAGGTCTCTCGCGAATAAACTAAAATAATAGTTGGTTATATCGTTACTTCAACTGCAATAATGGAATATTCTAATAAAACTAACGATGACATTTTAATTAATGTATTAAAGTGTTTTATATGCCAGAAAAGAATAAGAAAGTACCTGAGACATTATACAATATTTGTTCATTAATGTAAGATGTAAGGTATTCATAGTATATGGGCATTCATTAATATATCGTAAAATAGTATATACTTACAAATAATAACATTTTGAAAAACATTGTTTACAGTTATACCCATGCGTCTTTTGAACGTTTTATTTGTTTTTAGAATGCTAAGAAATGCAAGCAAAACCCTAAAATCAAACCACGGAATTCTCCCAGGATTCTTCTGTAAGAAAACAATATCTACCGAAGTGGATAAAAGGAAACGTCAATAGCACTGAGCGCTGCTCATCATTGGAATTCTGACACAGATTTGTCATGAAAATTTCAATAATAGGTTAAACAATGAAAGGAAAAGTGAATTGTGGTAATCTCGGTCACTGTTCTAATTATTTATGCATCATTGATTACGAAACTTTGATAGTCGTTGAACGTTAAAAATATCTCTCTTTGAAAATTTGGCTCCTGGTATTACAAATTAATCATGTCTTAAAACATGATATGATTTTATACAAAATTTTAGAGCAGAAATAACTGAAACTAACACACTAACAAACCGTTGTCTTGAAAAAATTAAAAACAAACAGTGAAATATCTTTAAAAACATAAACGGTACTCACTCATATCCGACATCTTCACATAAGACCTCTCTCTGCCTCAATAACTTGCCTCTTTGCTCGGTGGATAAATCCTCTGAACAAGTAGCCACCGGCCAAGCGAAATACATGGAATCACGAACCATGGCCGATAAACTTTTCATGTCCGAAAGAGACCTCCTTTTGAAATCACATTGAGGCACTTGTAACGCATCCATTGGCTTTTTAGGATATTTTGGAGATACACTGCGCGCACGATTAACAGCGGTCCCATCAACGGCTTGGGTCACAGGCCACGCCAAACACATGCTATCCTTAACAATTGTGCTAACGGTTTTAACGTCAGACACGGAAAACGATCTCTCTCCCCGGGATTTGTTCTTGCTCATTTTTGTTGCTGTTTGAAACTGTTGTGAAGATAAGTCGTCTTCATTTATACCACAGAGAGTAAATGTTTAGTACGTGAATTATTCACGCATCATTCTGCACCTTTATGGATCGATGTTCATGTTATTCCCAGAATATTCAGAAAATTAGCTTTCCTGAGGTCGGTCATTTAATAATTTTCAAACTTTCAGCCCTGGGTGTTTAGCTATTGTTTCTCGTCTAACCGATGTTATATTGTGTTCCACGTATAAAAGATAAATAGCTGGGATATAGTGTTACCTATTCGACAGTAATTACCACATCCAATAATATAAATTTACTAATGACGACAAGTTAACGTTCCTAAATCAATAAACACATGTAATAGATCAACGTCACAAACTTTGATATAGATGTATAATAATATTTTGATAAATTATTAATTTGTTGGAAATGAAATCGCCTGTAAAAGCAGGATAACATCCGAGTTAGCGTTTGTTTTACGTATATTGAGTTCTGTTTTCCGATATCATTGATTCATATATATTGTGTAATATTATTATTTCTGTTAGGATATCAAATCATAGAATTTCGGATATTAATAGAATACATCTTGCACGTGACATCTTGCGGAAACGTCCAATTTGCATGTTTGTTATATTCACTTATAAACCGTGCTATAACGTGTAAATAAATAAAACAGAAGCATTCCCTACCTCCGAGGCTTATTTTGTTTAATCAAGGCTCATCAGTGACTATCAAACCCCAACCATCATTATTATTCCAATTCACGGAGCAATGACAGATGTATAGATAGAAGCGAGCCATATTTATGTAAAATTCGGGTTTGGGGGGGGGGGGGGTAGGAGAGAACAAATAAACACATAATAAATCTATGGGTTATGGGTAAAGGATAGACTAACGGAAACTAAAATTTGACTACCACTGGGAAAGTATTGAGCATTTGTTGGGTTCGGAAAATTTAGCTTTTTGTAGCCGCTAATATAAGCCACGAGCATATGAAACCCTCCTAAAAAGATCTAATTATATTATATGAAATCTGAATTCTAAATATACTGACAATTAGTAATGATCGCAGATAAAACAAGACTGAAACCAGTTTACAAGCAAGTTTGTAATGGTTGTGCTATTTTTTAAATTTGTTGTTTTACTTTTTAACTTTGTTGTGGTATTTTTTAACTTTGTAACTTTGTTGTGGTACTTTTTCACTTTTTTGCGGTACTTTTCAACTTTGTTTCGGTATCTCGTTTCGATATATGTAGCGATAAACGCGGGATTTGGGGCGAACTGACCGGAAGCGCAGCGAGATGGAGGCAATTTAAAAAAAAATCAATTAGAAACTCGTATACCAAATTTCGAAAGGGAAAAGATCGATTTGGATGTTTACCTAAGCTTAACTGATGACCAAATCAATAGACTAGGCGTCACAACTTACGGGGACAGGGCTCATTTGCAAAAACGAGTTCGGGAGGAACTAAAAACATCTGAACAAGAAAATAAAACCATGGGCATGGTGGGTCCCGATCTTTTGAAAATTAGAAACTCTTAAACCAAATTTGGAAAGGGAAAAGATCGGGACCCACCATAATGTTTATGGACAGACTGGAGCTACAAAGAGGTCCTTTACTCGTAATGGAGCAGCCGGGAGTGATTCACATCCGGGGATTTTATGCATATAATCAGATATTAAACTGCTTCCCTGAATTGCTACACACCTTTCAAAGTTTTTGAAATTTAACTGATATTTCTACAACACCTTATTTGGTAGTTTTACAGTTTATTCGTTATCATGGAATTGTTGAAAAAAATTGAATTCCGGAAGTGCATAATTTCTGAATCGATTTGGTTAAAGATTTGGTTAAAAATGTTAATTCCGGGTCATCTTTTTTCCGGATTCATTGCATTAGCTGGGATTAAATTTTTACCGATACGATTCTACAATATTCTACACGCTACAATTTCAATTTTGTCAACAATGCCATGATTATGAAAAGTGTTAAAATTATTGACATTGTAGAAATGTCAGCTCAACGGCGGAGAAAGGAAAACATATAAATTAAACAAAGATAGCAGTTCAATAGCGGAAAATATGTATAAATCCCACAAGTGTTTTTGCTCCATTACGAGTAATAGGACCTCTTGTAGTTTCGTCTATAAAGAAAAAAAGGGAGCTCAATATTGTTGCTAATTACGTCCATAAAAAAGCTATATTATTGTAGCTATATTCTTACTAACTTGTATTGAGTACGTTTTTCCGATTACGTATTACAAACGTGTGCTCATCAGCAGCGGTATTTTGCAGTTTTACATGCTCTACATTTGCTAAAGAAGGTCTGAAAATGATACGCATTTAGAATTTTTCTGTTTATTGAAAAAATGTCAGCGAAAGGCTATGCCTTAATTAAAGAGAAATTACTGTAGTTTTGACATATGTTAAAACACCGGAAGACAATTGTACGTAAAATGTTCCTTATAGGGCTTATAACACAGGAAATATGTTATGAGATTGTGACAACTTTTAACGCAAATAGGCCGAAGTTTATATATGTCACTTACAAACAGATAATTAACTGTTAGCAGTAAAGTTACACAATTTCTTAAATGATTGACAGTCTAAATTGTTTTTCCCGTTGGTCGATTTATTTCACCATTGTTTTGATTTTTAATTGATTTCGTCCTTAATATAGCTCAAATACTGCTCGTTACGCGCCAATCAATTAATCAGACAATCAATCAACATATTAAAGATCGTAAATTTTGGAACAGACATAAGGATATACATTGTAAATTAAAAAGAAACATCAAGTATTTTGTAAGAATGTGTAGGTAACATTTTAAAAGTTATGCAGTAAATTGAAAACCATTTTGCTAGTGACTATGGTACTAAGAAATATTAATTTAATAAAATGAACTAAAATACTGTCAGGACTAATTAATTAGCAACATTAAGAAGAGATATTTCAGACGACACAATCATTCTTATGTCTTTGCAATTTCAAAACTGCTAATAACCATTTTTACTACAATGAATCGCTATTTTAATGAGTATTCCTAATGATAAGAACACCATTACTTAACTCTAACAACATGACGTGTGGGTCATCTGGTCAGGAATCTGAACAATGAAAAAATAACAGACGGCATATGTTTCTAAAGAAAATAATGAATTTAAAAAGCGTTTTAGGGCACACTTCTTTAAGTGTTCTACGATAGTGTAAGTTTCATTCTACGACAAACGTGATGACTTCAACTTTCCAATTGTCAACTTCCCGTTCATCGACAGCAAAATTCCAACAGCTCCAGCGTATGGTGTGTACATTTCACAACTTATACGTTGTTCTAGATCCTGCGATCGGTGTTCCGATTTTCTTTACCGATCACTGCTGTTGACTGTTAAACTACTCAAACAAGGGTTTGTTGTACCTAGGTTGATGTTATCTCTCCAGAAGTTCTATCCTCGTCACCATGACTTAGTTCATCTTTATGGGATATCAGTATCTCATTTTCGCTGAGTCATATGTATTGTTTCCTATTCCTGGATTTGACTTTTCCCTGGACATGACAGTGGGTAACTGGTGTATAATTAGAGGCAGACACTGCTTACTCCTCCAGAGCACATGAGTGCACCCATGGATTTTATTGGGTTCGGATTACTCTCTTTCTTTGTTTTATGTTTTTAGTGTTTGTGTTGAGTTTGTATATATCCGGATATGTAACTGTCCCTTGGCTTTTGGCTAAAGTTGTTCGGTTGGTTTTCTTTGCTTTTTCATGATAGAAAATACATGTCGTAGAACCCTGTTGAATACTTGGTGTATAGTGTCATTATACAAAAGGTCGACCATTAAACATAAACTGATATACATGTCATACATCAAGAACCACAGGCGACTGACAAAAACAAAAGTGTGTGTATCCAGAACCACCACACAAACACTGTCATACCAAGAGAACCACAAAGGATAGAAAAAAATTAAAAGAAAAATGTTAATCTCCAAAACCGCCGTAAACAGAACCTTACAAACCCTCAGAAACATAGATGACGAAGACAAAAGAATCGAAGATAAAAGGAACAGACAAAAATATCGTAACACAATGGTGGACAACACACAAACTAAAGTATTGAGTAACACCGAGGGTGATTCCAGGTGCTCCTGTAAACAAATCCTGCTCCATGCTACACGCGTGGCACCTGTCGCATTAGGTGAAAAATCCTGTAACTGGTTATATCCGGTGATAAGTTCTTCACCACTGTTCATGTCTACTAATCGACATAAATAACAAAGCTATATTCCTTACGAATAGTATTCACAATAATTATGTTCCCACCGAAGGTCGGTTATTTCTCCCGTTAGTTTTTATTTTATATCACAACTTACTCGACGGAATACCCACATATACACAAATACAAAACATATCAATGAATTTATCTTTATGTTTATGAAAAAGTGAAGGACAGATAAAACCAGGGTTGTACATGAAATGGGACAGATAAGACCAGGGTTAAACATGAGTGGACAGATAAGACCAGGGTTAAACATGAGTGGACAGATAAAACCAGGGTTAAACATGAGTGGACAGATAAGACCAGGGTTAAACATGAGTGGACAGATAAAACCAGGGTTAAACATGAGTGGACAGATAAGACCAGGGTTAAACATGAGTGGACAGATAAAACCAGGGTTGAACATGAGTGGACAGATAAAATCAGGGTTAAACATGAGTGGACAGATAAAACCAGGGTTAAACATGAGTGGACAGATAAAACAAGGGTTAAACATGAGTGGATAGATAAAACCAGGGTTAAACATGAGTGGACAGATAAGACCAGGGTTGAACATGAGTGGACAGATAAAACCAGGGTTGTACATGAGTGGACAGATAAAACCAGGGTTAAACATGAGATGGGACAGATAAAACCAGGGTTAAACATGAGTGGACAGATAAAACCAGGGTTAAACATGAGTGGACAGATAAAACCAGGGTTAAACATGAGTGGACAGATAAAACCAGGGTTGAACATGAGATTGGACAGATAAAACCAGGGTTGTACATGAGTGGACAGATAAGACCAGGGTTAAACATGAGAGGACAGATAAAACAAGGGTTAAACATGAGTGGACAGATAAAACCAGGGTTAAAAATGAGTGGACAGATAAAACCAGGGTTAAACATGAGTGGACAGATAAAACCAGGGTTGAACATGAGAGGACAGATAAAACCAGGGTTAAACATGAGTGGACAGATAAAACCAGGGTTGTACATGAGTGGACAGATAAAACCAGGGTTAAACATGAGTGGACAGATAAAACCAGGATTAAACATGAGTGGACAGATAAAACACGGGTTAAACATGAGTGGACAGATAAAACCAGGGTTAAACATGAGTGGACAGATAAAACCAGGGTTGTACATGAGTGGACAGATAAAACCAGGGTAAAACATGAGTGGACAGATAAAACCAGGGTTAAAGTTGAGTGGACAGATAAAACCAGGGTTGAACATGAGAGGACAATTAAAACCAGGGTTGTACATGAGTGGACAGATAAAACCAGGGTAAAACATGAGTGGACAGATAAAACCAGGGTTAAAGTTGAGTGGACAGATAAAACCAGGGTTGAACATGAGAGGACAATTAAAACCAGGGTGAAACATGAGTGGACAGATAAAACACGGGTTAAACATGAGTGGACAGATAAAACCAGGGTTAAACTTGAGTGGACAGATAAAACCAGGGTTGTACATGAGTGGACAGATAAAACCAGGGTTAAACATGAGTGGACAGATAAAACAAGGGTTAAACATGACTGGACAGATAAAACCAGGGTTAAACATGAGTGGACAGATAAAACCAGGGTTAAACATGAGTGGACAGATAAAACCAGGGTTGAACATGAGTGGACAGATAAAACCATGGTTAAACATGAGTGGACAGATAAGACCAGGGTTAAACATGAGTGGACAGATAAAACACGGGTTAAACATGAGTGGACAGATAAAACAAGGGTTAAACATGAGGTGGGACAGATAAAACCAGGGTTAAACATGAGTGGACAGATAAGACCAGGGTTAAACATGAGTGGACAGATAAAACCAGGGTTAAACATGAGTGGACAGATAAAACCAGGGTTAAACATGAGTGGACAGATAAAACCAGGGTTAAACATGAGAGGACAGATAAAACCAGGGTTAAACATGAGTGGACAGATAAAACCAGGGTTAAACATGAGTGGACAGATAAAACCAGGGTTGAACATGAGATGGGACAGATAAAACAAGGGTTAAACATGAGATGGGACAGATAAAACCAGGGTTAAACATGAGTGGACAGATAAGACCAGGGTTAAACATGAGTGGACAGATAAAACCAGGGTTGAACATGAGTGGACAGATAAAACCAGGGTTGAACATGAGTGGACAGATAAAACCAGGGTTGAACATGAGTGGACAGATAAGACCAGGGTTAAACATGAGTGGACAGATAAAACCAGGGTTAAACATGAGTGGACAGATAAAACCAGGGTTAAACATGAGTGGACAGATAAAACACGGGTTGTACATGAGTGGACAGATAAAACCAGGGTTAAAAATGAGTGGACAGATAAAACCAGGGTTAAACATGAGTGGACAGATAAAACCAGGGTTAAACATGAGTGGACAGATAAAACCATGGTTAAACATGAGAGGACAGATAAAGCAAGGGTTAATCATGAGTGGACAGATAAAACTATGGTAAACCATGAGTGGACAGATAAGACCAGGGTTAAACATGAGTGGACAGATAAAACACGGGTTAAACATGAGTGGACAGATAAAACAAGGGTTAAACATGAGATGGGACAGATAAAACCAGGGTTAAACATGAGTGGACAGATAAGACCAGGGTTAAACATGAGTGGACAGATAAAACCAGGGTTAAACATGAGTGGACAGATAAAACCAGGGTTAAACATGAGTGGACAGATAAAACCAGGGTTAAACATGAGAGGACAGATAAAACCAGGGTTAAACATGAGTGGACAGATAAAACCAGGGTTAAACATGAGTGGACAGATAAAACCAGGGTTGAACATGAGATGGGACAGATAAAACAAGGGTTAAACATGAGATGGGACAGATAAAACCAGGGTTAAACATGAGTGGACAGATAAGACCAGGGTTAAACATGAGTGGACAGATAAAACCAGGGTTGAACATGAGTGGACAGATAAAACCAGGGTTGAACATGAGAGGACAGATAAAACCAGGGTTAAACATGAGTGGACAGATAAGACCAGGGTTGAACATGAGTGGACAGATAAAACAAGGGTTGAACATGAGAGGACAGATAAGACCAAGGTCGAACATGAGTGGACTGATAAGACCAGGGTTTAAAATGAGTGGACAGATAAAACCAGGGTAAAACATGAGTGGACAGATAAAACCAGGGTTAAAAATGAGTGGACAGATAAAACCAGGGTTAAACATGAGTGGACAGATAAAACCAGGGTTAAACATGAGTGGACAGATAAAACCATGGTTAAACATGAGAGGACAGATAAAACAAGGGTTAATCATGAGTGGACAGATAAAACCATGGTTAAACATGAGTGGACAGATAAGACCAGGGTTAAACATGAGTGGACAGATAAAACACGGGTTAAACATGAGTGGACAGATAAAACAAGGGTTAAACATGAGATGGGACAGATAAAACCAGGGTTAAACATGAGTGGACAGAAAAGACCAGGGTTGAACATGAGTGGACAAATAAAACCAGGGTTAAACATGAGTGGACAGATAAAACCAGGGTTGAACATGAGAGGACAGATAAGACCAAGGTCGAACATGAGTGGACTGATAAGACCAGGGTTTAAAATGAGTGGACAGATAAAACCAGGGTAAAACATGAGTGGACAGATAAAACCAGGGTTAAACATGAGTGGACAGATAAAACCAGGGTAAAACATGAGTGGACAGATAAAACCAGGGTAAAACATGAGTGGACAGATAAGACAAGGGTTAAACATGAGTGGACAGATAAAACCAGGGTTAAACATGAGTGGACAGATAAAACCAGGGTTAAACATGAGTGGACAGATAAGACCAGGGTTGTACATGAGTGGACAGATAAAACCAGGGTAAAACATGAGTGGACAGATAAGACCAGGGTTAAACATGAGTGGACAGATAAAACCAGGGTTAAACATGAGGGGACAGATAAAACCAGGGTTAAACATGAGTGGACAGATAAGACCAGGGTTGAACATGAGTGGACAGATAAGACCAGGGTTGTACATGAGTGGACAGATAAAACCATGGTTAAACATGAGAGGACAGATAAAACCAGGGTTGAACATGAGAGGACAGATAAAACCAGGGTTGTACATGAGTGGACAGATAAAACCAGGGTTGAACATGAGAGGACAGATAAAACCAGGGTTAAACATGAGTGGACAGATAAGACCAGGGTTAAAAATGAGTGGACAGATAAAACAAGGGTTGAACATGAGTGGACAGATAAAACAAGGGTTAAACATGAGTGGACAGATAAAACCAGGGTTAAACATGAGAGGACAGATAAAACCAGGGTTGAACATGAGAGGACAGATAAAACCAGGGTTAAACATGAGAGGACAGATAAAACCAGGGTTGAACATGAGAGGACAGATAAAACCAGGGTTGTACATGAGTGGACAGATAAAACCAGGGTTAAACATGAGAGGACAGATAAAACCAGGGTTGAACATGAGAGGACAGATAAAACCAGGGTTAAACATGAGTGGACAGATAAAACCAGGGTTAAACATGAGTGGACAGATAAAACCAGGGTTAAACATAAGTGGACAGATAAAACCAGGGTTAAACATGAGTGGACAGATAAAACCAGGGTTGAACATGAGAGGACAGATAAGACCAGGGTTAAACATGAGTGGACAGATAAGACCAGGGTTAAACATGAGTGGACAGATAAAACCAGGGTTGATCATGAGAGGACAGATAAAACCAGGGTTAAACATGAGTGGACAGATAAAACCAGGGTTGTACATGAGTGGACAGATAAAACCAGGGTTAAACATGAGAGGGGACAGATAAAACCAGGGTTAAACATGAGTGGACAGATAAAACCAGGGTTAAACATGAGTGGACAGATAAAACAAGGGTTGAACATGAGTGGACAGATAAAACCAGGGTTAAACATGAGTGGACAGATAAAACCAGGGTTGTACATGAGTGGACAGATAAAACAAGGGTTGAACATGAGTGGACAGATAAAACCAGGGTTGAACATGAGTGGACAGATAAAACCAGGGTTAAACATGAGTGGACAGATAAAACCAGGGTTAAACATGAGTGGACAGATAAAACCAGGGTTAAACATGAGTGGACAGATAAAACCAGGGTTGAACATGAGAGGACAGATAAGACCAGGGTTAAACATGAGTGGACAGATAAGACCAGGGTTAAACATGAGTGGACAGATAAAACCAGGGTTGATCATGAGAGGACAGATAAAACCAGGGTTTAACATGAGTGGACAGATAAAACCAGGGTTGTACATGAGTGGACAGATAAAACCAGGGTTAAACATGAGTGGACAGATAAAACCAGGGTTAAAGTTGAGTGGACAGATAAAACCAGGGTTAAACATGAGTGGAAAGATAAAACCAGGGTTAAACATGAGTGGACAGATAAAACCAGGGTTAAACTTGAGAGGGGACAGATAAGACCAGGGTTGTACATGAGTGGACAGATAAAACCAGGGTTAAACATGAGTGGACAGATAAAACCAGGGTTAAACATGAGTGGACAGATAAAACCAGGGTTAAACATGATTGGACAGATAAAACCAGGGTTGTACATGAGTGGACAGATAAGACCAGGGTTAAACATGACTGGACAGATAAGACCAGGGTTAAAAATGAGTGGACAGATAAAACCAGGGTTAAACATGAGTGGACAGATAAAACCAGGGTTGTACATGAGTGGACAGATAAAACCAGGGTTAAACATGAGTGGACAGATAAAACCAGGGTTGATCATGAGAGGACAGATAAAACCAGGGTTAAACATGAGTGGACAGATAAAACCATGGTTAAACATGAGAGGACAGATAAAACCAGGGTTGAACATGAGAGGACAGATAAAACCAGGGTTGTACATGAGTGGACAGATAAAACCAGGGTTAAACATGAGTGGACAGATAAAACCAGGGTTAAAAATGAGTGGACAGATAAAACCAGGGTTAAACATGAGTGGACAGATAAAACCAGGGTAAAACATGAGTGGACAGATAAAACCAGGGTAAAACATGAGTGGACAGATAAGACCAGGGTTAAACATGAGTGGACAGATAAAACCAGGGTTAAACATGAGTGGACAGATAAAACCAGGGTTAAACATGAGTGGACAGATAAGACCAGGGTTGTACATGAGTGGACAGATAAAACCAGGGTTAAACATGAGTGGACAGATAAGACCTGGGTTGTACATGAGTGGACAGATAAGACCAGGGTTGAACATGAGTGGACAGATAAAACAAGGGTTAAACATGAGTGGACAGATAAAACCAGGGTTAAACATGAGTGGACAGATAAAACCAGGGTTAAACATGAGTGGACAGATAAAACCAGGGTTGTACATGAAATGGGACAGATAAAACCAGGGTTAAACATGAGTGGACAGATAAGACCAGGGTTAAACACGAGTGGACAGATAAAACCAGGGTTGTACATGAGTGGACAGATAAAACCAGGGTTAAACCTGAGTGTACAGATAAAACCAGGGTTAAACATGAGTGGACAGATAAAACCAGGGTTAAACATGAGTGGACAGATAAAACCAGGGTTAAACATGAGTGGACAGATAAAACCAGGGTTAAACATGAGTGGACAGATAAGACCAGGGTTGAACATGAGTGGACAGATAAGACCAGGGTTAAACATGAGTGGACAGATAAGACCAGGGTTAAACATGAGTGGACAGATAAAACCATGGTTAAACATGAGTGGACAGATAAAACCAGGGTTGAACATGAGTGGACAGATAAAACCAGGGTTAAACATGAGTGGACAGATAAAACCAGGGTTAAACATGAGTGGACAGATAAGACCAGGGTTAAAAATGAGTGGACAGATAAAACCAGGGTTAAACATGAGTGGACAGATAAAACCAGGGTTGTACATGAGTGGACAGATAAAACCAGGGTTGAACATGAGAGGACAGATAAGACCAGGGTTAAACATGAGTGGACAGATAAAACCAGGGTTAAACATGAGTGGACAGATAAAACAAGGGTTAAACATGAGTGGACAGATAAAACCAGGGTTGAACATGAGTGGACAGATAAAACCAGGGTTAAACATGAGTGGACAGATAAAACCAGGGTTAAACATGAGTGGACAGATAAAACCAGGGTTAAACATGAGTGGACAGATAAAACAAGGGTTAAACATGAGTGGACAGATAAAACCAGGGTTAAACATGAGAGGGCAGATAAGACCAGGGTTGAACATGAGTGGACAGATAAGACCAGGGTTAAAAATGAGTGGACAGATAAAACCAGGGTTAAACATGAGTGGAGAGATAAGACCAGGGTTAAACATGAGTGGACAGATAAAACCAGGGTTAAACATGAGTGGACAGATAAGACCAGGGTTAAACATGAGTGGACAGATAAGACCAGGGTTAAACATGAGTGGACAGATAAGACCAGGGTTAAACATGAGTGGACAGATAAAACCAGGGTTAAACATGAGAGGACAGATAAAACCAGGGTTAAACATGAGTGGACAGATAAAACCAGGGTTAAACATGAGTGGACAGATAAAACCAGGGTTAAACATGAGAGGACAGATAAAACCAGGGTTAAACATGAGTGGGGACAGATAAAACCAGGGTTAAACATGAGTGGACAGATAAAACAAGGGTTAAACATGAGAGGACAGATAAAACCAGGGTTAAACATGAGTGGGGACAGATAAAACCAGGGTTAAACATGAGTGGACAGATAAAACCAGGGTTAGACATGAGTGGACAGATAAAACCAGGGTTAAACATGAGTGGACAGATAAAACCAGGGTTAAACATGAGTGGACAGATAAAACCAGGGTTAATCATGAGTGGACAGATAAAACCAGGGTTAAACATGAGTGGACAGATAAAACACGGGTTAAACATGAGTGGACAGATAAAACAAGGGTTAAACATGAGATGGGACAGATAAAACCAGGGTTAAACATGAGTGGACAGATAAGACCAGGGTTAAACATGAGTGGACAGATAAAACCAGGGTTAAACATGAGTGGACAGATAAAACCAGGGTTAAACATGAGTGGACAGATAAAACCAGGGTTAAACATGAGAGGACAGATAAAACCAGGGTTAAACATTAGTGGACAGATAAAACCAGGGTTAAACATGAGTGGACAGATAAAACCAGGGTTGAACATGAGATGGGACAGATAAAACAAGGGTTAAACATGAGATGGGACAGATAAAACCAGGGTTAAACATGAGTGGACAGATAAGACCAGGGTTAAACATGAGTGGACAGATAAAACCAGGGTTGAACATGAGTGGACAGATAAAACCAGGGTTGAACATGAGAGGACAGATAAAACCAGGGTTAAACATGAGTGGACAGATAAGACCAGGGTTGAACATGAGTGGACAGATAAAACAAGGGTTGAACATGAGAGGACAGATAAGACCAAGGTCGAACATGAGTGGACTGATAAGACCAGGGTTTAAAATGAGTGGACAGATAAAACCAGGGTAAAACATGAGTGGACAGATAAAACCAGAGTTAAAAATGAGTGGACAGATAAAACCAGGGTTAAACATGAGTGGACAGATAAAACCAGGGTTAAACATGAGTGGACATATAAAACCATGGTTAAACATGAGAGGACAGATAAAACAAGGGTTAATCATGAGTGGACAGATAAAACCATGGTTAAACATGAGTGGACAGATAAGACCAGGGTTAAACATGAGTGGACAGATAAAACACGGGTTAAACATGAGTGGACAGATAAAACAAGGGTTAAACATGAGATGGGACAGATAAAACCAGGGTTAAACATGAGTGGACAGATAAGACCATGGTTGAACATGAGTGGACAGATAAAACCAGGGTTAAACATGAGTGGACAGATAAAACCAGGGTTGAACATGAGAGGACAGATAAGACCAAGGTCGAACATGAGTGGACTGATAAGACCAGGGTTTAAAATGAGTGGACAGATAAAACCAGGGTAAAACATGAGTGGACAGATAAAACCAGGGTTAAACATGAGTGGACAGATAAAACCAGGGTAAAACATGAGTGGACAGATAAGACAAGGGTTAAACATGAGTGGACAGATAAAACCAGGGTTAAACATGAGTGGACAGATAAAACCAGGGTTAAACATGAGTGGACAGATAAGACCAGGGTTGTACATGAGTGGACAGATAAAACCAGGGTAAAACATGAGAGGACAGATAAGACCAGGGTTAAACATGAGTGGACAGATAAAACCAGGGTTAAACATGAGGGGACAGATAAAACCAGGGTTAAACATGAGTGGACAGATAAGACCAGGGTTGAACATGAGTGGACAGATAAGACCAGGGTTGTACATGAGTGGACAGATAAAACCATGGTTAAACATGAGAGGACAGATAAAACCAGGGTTGAACATGAGAGGACAGATAAAACCAGGGTTAAACATGAGTGGACAGATAAAACCAGGGTTGAACATGAGAGGACAGATAAAACCAGGGTTAAACATGAGTGGACAGATAAGACCAGGGTTAAAAATGAGTGGACAGATAAAACAAGGGTTGAACATGAGTGGACAGATAAAACCAGGGTTAAACATGAGTGGACAGATAAAACCAGGGTTAAACATGAGAGGACAGATAAAACCAGGGTTGAACATGAGAGGACAGATAAAACCAGGGTTAAACATGAGAGGACAGATAAAACCAGGGTTGAACATGAGAGGACAGATAAAACCAGGGTTGTACATGAGTGGACAGATAAAACCAGGGTTAAACATGAGAGGACAGATAAAACCAGGGTTGAACATGAGAGGACAGATAAAACCAGGGTTAAACATGAGTGGACAGATAAAACCAGGGTTAAACATGAGTGGACAGATAAAACCAGGGTTAAACATGAGTGGACAGATAAAACCAGGGTTAAACATGAGTGGACAGATAAAACCAGGGTTGAACATGAGAGGACAGATAAGACCAGGGTTAAACATGAGTGGACAGATAAGACCAGGGTTAAACATGAGTGGACAGATAAAACCAGGGTTGATCATGAGAGGACAGATAAAACCAGGGTTAAACATGAGTGGACAGATAAAACCAGGGTTGTACATGAGTGGACAGATAAAACCAGGGTTAAACATGAGAGGGGACAGATAAAACCAGGGTTAAACATGAGTGGACAGATAAAACCAGGGTTAAACATGAGTGGACAGATAAAACAAGGGTTGAACATGAGTGGACAGATAAAACCAGGGTTAAACATGAGTGGACAGATAAAACCAGGGTTGTACATGAGTGGACAGATAAAACAAGGGTTGAACATGAGTGGACAGATAAAACCAGGGTTGAACATGAGTGGACAGATAAAACCAGGGTTAAACATGAGTGGACAGATAAAACCAGGGTTAAACATGAGTGGACAGATAAAACCAGGGTTAAACATGAGTGGACAGATAAAACCAGGGTTGAACATGAGAGGACAGATAAGACCAGGGTTAAACATGAGTGGACAGATAAGACCAGGGTTAAACATGAGTGGACAGATAAAACCAGGGTTGATCATGAGAGGACAGATAAAACCAGGGTTAAACATGAGTGGACAGATAAAACCAGGGTTGTACATGAGTGGACAGATAAAACCAGGGTTAAACATGAGTGGACAGATAAAACCAGGGTTAAAGTTGAGTGGACAGATAAAACCAGGGTTAAACATGAGTGGAAAGAAAAAACCAGGGTTAAACATGAGTGGACAGATAAAACCAGGGTTAAACTTGAGAGGGGACAGATAAGACCAGGGTTGTACATTAGTGGACAGATAAAACCAGGGTTAAACATGAGTCGACAGATAAAACCAGGGTTAAACATGAGTGGACAGATAAAACCAGGGTTAAACATGATTGGACAGATAAAACCAGGGTTGTACATGAGTGGACAGATAAGACAAGGGTTAAACATGAGTGGACAGATAAGACCAGGGTTAAAAATGAGTGGACAGATAAAACCAGGGTTAAACATGAGTGGACAGATAAAACCAGGGTTGTACATGAGTGGACAGATAAAACCAGGGTTAAACATGAGTGGACAGATAAAACCAGGGTTGATCATGAGAGGACAGATAAAACCAGGGTTAAACATGAGTGGACAGATAAAACCATGGTTAAACATGAGAGGACAGATACAACCAGGGTTGAACATGAGAGGACAGATAAAACCAGGGTTGTACATGAGTGGACAGATGAAACCAGGGTTAAACATGAGTGGACAGATAAAACCAGGGTTAAAAATGAGTGGACAGATAAAACCAGGGTTAAACATGAGTGGACAGATAAAACCAGGGTAAAACATGAGTGGACAGATAAGACCAGGGTTAAACATGAGTGGACAGATAAAACCAGGGTTAAACATGAGTGGACAGATAAAACCAGGGTTAAACATGAGTGGACAGATAAGACCAGGGTTGTACATGAGTGGACAGATAAAACCAGGGTTAAACATGAGTGGACAGATAAGACCAGGGTTGTACATGAGTGGACAGATAAGACCAGGGTTGAACATGAGTGGACAGATAAAACAAGGGTTAAACATGAGTGGACAGATAAAACCAGGGTTAAACATGAGTGGACAGATAAAACCAGGGTTAAACATGAGTGGACAGATAAAACCAGGGTTGTACATGAAATGGGACAGATAAAACCAGGGTTAAACATGAGTGGACAGATAAGACCAGGGTTAAACATGAGTGGACAGATAAAACCAGGGTTGTACATGAGTGGACAGATAAAACCAGGGTTAAACATGAGTGGACAGATAAAACCAGGGTTAAACATGAGTGGACAGATAAAACCAGGGTTAAACATGAGTGGACAGATAAAACCAGGGTTAAACATGAGTGGACAGATAAAACCAGGGTTAAACATGAGTGGACAGATAAGACCAGGGTTGAACATGAGTGGACAGATAAGACCAGGGTTAAACATGAGTGGACAGATAAGACCAGGGTTAAACATGAGTGGACAGATAAAACCATGGTTAAACATGAGTGGACAGATAAAACCAGGGTTGAACATGAGTGGACAGATAAAACCAGGGTTAAACATGAGTGGACAGATAAAACCAGGGTTAAACATGAGTGGACAGATAAGACCAGGGATAAAAATGAGTGGACAGATAAGACCAGGGTTAAACATGAGTGGACAGATAAAACCAGGGTTAAACATGAGTGGACAGATAAAACCAGGGTTGAACATGAGAGGACAGATAAGACCAGGGTTAAACATGAGTGGACAGATAAAACCAGGGTTAAACATGAGTGGACAGATAAAACAAGGGTTAAACATGAGTGGACAGATAAGACCAGGGTTAAACATGAGTGGACAGATAAAACCAGGGTTAAACATGAGTGGACAGATAAAACCAGGGTTAAACATGAGTGGACAGATAAAACCAGGGTTAAACATGAGTGGACAGATAAAACAAGGGTTAAACATGAGTGGACAGATAAAACCAGGGTTAAACATGAGAGGACAGATAAGACCAGGTTGAACATGAGTGGACAGATAAGACCAGGGTTAAACATGAGTGGACAGATAAAACCAGGGTTAAACATGAGTGGAGAGATAAGACCAGGGTTAAACATGAGTGGACAAATAAAACCAGGGTTAAACATGAGTGGACAGATAAGACCAGGGTTAAACATGAGTGGACAGATAAGACCAGGGTTAAACATGAGTGGACAGATAAGACCAGGGTTAAACATGAGTGGACAGATAAAACCAGGGTTAAACATGAGAGGACAGATAAAACCAGGGTTGAACATGAGAGGACAGATAAAACCAGGGTTAAACATGAGAGGACAGATAAAACCAGGGTTGAACATGAGAGGACAGATAAAACCAGGGTTGTACATGAGTGGACAGATAAAACCAGGGTTAAACATGAGAGGACAGATAAAACCAGGGTTGAACATGAGAGGACAGATAAAACCAGGGTTAAACATGAGTGGACAGATAAAACCAGGGTTAAACATGAGTGGACAGATAAAACCAGGGTTAAACATGAGTGGACAGATAAAACCAGGGTTAAACATGAGTGGACAGATAAAACCAGGGTTGAACATGAGAGGACAGATAAGACCAGGGTTAAACATGAGTGGACAGATAAGACCAGGGTTAAACATGAGTGGACAGATAAAACCAGGGTTAAACATGAGTGGACAGATAAAACCAGGGTTGTACATGAGTGGACAAATAAAACAAGGGTTGAACATGAGTGGACAGATAAAACCAGGGTTGAACATGAGTGGACAGATAAAACCAGGGTTAAACATGAGTGGACAGATAAAACCAGGGTTAAACATGAGTGGACAGATAAAACCAGGGTTAAACATGAGTGGACAGATAAAACCAGGGTTGAACATGAGAGGACAGATAAGACCGGGGTTAAACATGAGTGGACAGATAAGACCAGGGTTAAACATGAGTGGACAGATAAAACCAGGGTTGATCATGAGAGGACAGATAAAACCAGGGTTAAACATGAGTGGACAGATAAAACCAGGGTTGTACATGAGTGGACAGATAAAACCAGGGTTAAACATGAGTGGACAGATAAAACCAGGGTTAAAGTTGAGTGGACAGATAAAACCAGGGTTAAACATGAGTGGAAAGAAAAAACCAGGGTTAAACATGAGTGGACAGATAAAACCAGGGTTAAACTTGAGAGGGGACAGATAAGACCAGGGTTGTACATGAGTGGACAGATAAAACCAGGGTTAAACATGAGTGCACAGATAAAACCAGGGTTAAACATGAGTGGACAGATAAAACCAGGGTTAAACATGATTGGACAGATAAAACCAGGGTTGTACATGAGTGGACAGATAAGACCAGGGTTAAACATAAGTGGACAGATAAGACCAGGGTTAAAAATGAGTGGACAGATAAAACCAGGGTTAAACATGAGTGGACAGATGAAACCAGGGTTGTACATGAGTGGACAGATAAAACCAGGGTTAAACATGAGTGGACAGATAAAACCAGGGTTGATCATGAGAGGACAGATAAAACCAGGGTTAAACATGAGTGGACAGATAAAACCATGGTTAAACATGAGAGGACAGATAAAACCAGGGTTGAACATGAGAGGACAGATTAAACCAGGGTTGTACATGAGTGGACAGATAAAACCAGGGTTAAACATGAGTGGACAGATAAAACCAGGGTTAAAAATGAGTGGACAGATAAAACCAGGGTTAAACATGAGTGGACAGATAAAACCAGGGTAAAACATGAGTGGACAGATAAAACCAGGGTAAAACATGAGTGGACAGATAAGACCAGGGTTAAACATGAGTGGACAGATAAAACCAGGGTTAAACATGAGTGGACAGATAAAACCAGGGTTAAACATGAGTGGACAGATAAGACCAGGGTTGTACATGAGTGGACAGATAAAACCAGGGTTAAACATGAGTGGACAGATAAGACCAGGGTTGTACATGAGTGGACAGATAAGACCAGGGTTGAACATAAGTGGACAGATAAAACAAGGGTTAAACATGAGTGGACAGATAAAACCAGGGTTAAACATGAGTGGACAGATAAAACCAGGGTTAAACATGAGTGGACAGATAAAACCAGGGTTGTACATGAAATGGGACAGATAAAACCAGGGTTAAACATGAGTGGACAGATAAGACCAGGGTTAAACATGAGTGGACAGATAAAACCAGGGTTGTACATGAGTGGACAGATAAAACCAGGGTTAAACATGAGTGGACAGATAAAACCAGGGTTAAACATGAGTGGACAGATAAAACCAGGGTTAAACATGAGTGGACAGATAAAACCAGGGTTAAACATGAGTGGACAGATAAAACCAGGGTTAAACATGAGTGGACAGATAAGACCAGGGTTGAACATGAGTGGACAGATAAGACCAGGGTTAAACATGAGTGGACAGATAAGACCAGGGTTAAACATGAGTGGACAGATAAAACCATGGTTAAACATGAGTGGACAGATAAAACCAGGAATGAACATGAGTGGACAGATAAAACCAGGGTTAAACATGAGTGGACAGATAAAACCAGGGTTGTACATGAGTGGACAGATAAAACCAGGGTTGAACATGAGAGGACAGATAAGACCAGGGTTAAACATGAGTGGACAGATAAAACCAGGGTTAAACATGAGTGGACAGATAAAACAAGGGTTAAACATGAGTGGACAGATAAAACCAGGGTTGAACATGAGTGGACAGATAAAACCAGGGTTAAACATGAGTGGACAGATAAAACCAGGGTTAAACATGAGTGGACAGATGAAACCAGGGTTAAACATGAGTGGACAGATAAAACAAGGGTTAAACATGAGTGGACAGATAAAACCAGGGTTAAACATGAGAGGACAGATAAGACCAGGGTTGAACATGAGTGGACAGATAAGACCAGGGTTAAACATGAGTGGACAGATAAAACCAGGGTTAAACATGAGTGGAGAGATAAGACCAGGGTTAAACATGAGTGGACAGATAAAACCAGGGTTAAACATGAGTGGACAGATAAGACCAGGGTTAAACATGAGTGGACAGATAAGACCAGGGTTAAACATGAGTGGACAGATAAGACCAGGGTTAAACATGAGTGGACAGATAAAACCAGGGTTAAACATGAGAGGACAGATAAAACCAGGGTTAAACATGAGTGGACAGATAAAACCAGGGTTAAACATGAGTGGACAGATAAAACCAGGGTTAAACATGAGAGGACAGATAAAACCAGGGTTAAACATGAGTGGGGACAGATAAAACCAGGGTTAAACATGAGTGGACAGATAAAACAAGGGTTAAACATGAAAGGACAGATAAAACCAGGGTTAAACATGAGTGGGGACAGATAAAACCAGGGTTAAACATGAGTGGACAGATAAAACCAGGGTTAAACATGAGTGGACAGATAAAACCAGGGTTAAACATGAGTGGACAGATAAAACCAGGGTTAAACATGAGTGGACAGATAAAACCAGGGTTAATCATGAGTGGACAGATAAAACCAGGGTTAAACATGAGTGGACAGATAAGACCAGGGTTGTACATGAGTGGACAGATAAGACCAGGGTTGTACATGAGTGGACAGATAAAACCAGGGTTGTACATGAGTGGACAGATAAAACCAGGGTTAAACATGAGTGGACAGATAAAACCAGGGTTGTACATGAGTGGACAGATAAGACCAGGGTTAAACATGAGAGGACAGATAAAACAAGGGTTAAACATGAGTGGACAGATAAAACCAGGGTTAAACATGAGTGGACATATAAAACCAGGGTTAAAAATGAGTGGACAGATAAGACCAGGGTCAAACATGATTGGACAGATAAAACCAGGGTTAAACATGAGTGGACAGATAAAACCAGGGTTAATCATGAGTGGACAGATAAGACCAGGGTTGAACATGAGTGGACAGATAAGACCAGGGTTAAACATGAGTGGACAGATAAAACCAGGGTTAAACATGAGAGGGGACAGATAAAACCAGGGTTAAACATGAGTGGACAGATAGAACCAGGGTTAAACATGAGTGGACAGATAAAACCAGGGTTAAACATGAGTGGACAGATAAAACCAGGGTTGATCATGAGAGGACAGATAAGACCAGGGTTGTACATGAGAGGACAGATAAAACAAGGGTTAAACATGAGTGGACACATAAAACCAGGGTTGTACATGAGAGGACAGATAAAACAAGGGTTAAACATGAGTGGACAGATAAAACCAGGGTTAAACATGAGTGGACAGATAAAACCAGGGTTAAACATGAGAGGACAGATAAAACCAGGGTAAAACATGAGTGGACAGATAAAACCAGGGTTGAACATGAGTGGACAGATAAAACCAGGGTTAAACATGAGTGGACAGTTAAAACCAGGGTTAAACATGAGTGGACAGATAAAACCAGGGTTAATCATGAGTGGACAGTTAAAACCAGGGTTAAACATGAGTGGACAGATAAAACCAGGGTTAAACATGAGTGGACAGATAGAACCAGGGTTGAACATGAGTGGACAGATAAAACCAGTGTTAAACATGAGTGGACAGTTAAAACCAGGGTTAAACATGAGTGGACAGATAAAACCAGGGTTAAACATGAGTGGACAGATAAAACCAGTGTTAAACATGAGTGGACAGATAGAACCAGGGTTAAACATGAGTGGACAGATAGAACCAGGGTTTAACATGAGTGGACAGATAAAACCAGTGTTAAACATGAGTGGACAGTTAAAACCAGGGTTAAACATGAGTGGGCAGATAAAACCAGTGTTAAACATGAGAGGACAGATAAAACCAGGGTTAAACATGAGATGACAGATAAAACCAGGGTTAAACATGAGAGGACAGATAAAACCAGGGTTAAACATGAGTGGACAGATAAAACCAGGGTTAAACATGAGTGGACAGATAAAACCAGGGTTGAACATGAGAGGGGACAGATAAAACCAGGGTTGTACATGAGTGGACAGATAAAACCAGAGTTAAACATGAGATGGGACAGATAAAACCAGGGTTGAACATGAGTGGACAGATAAAACCAATGTTAAACATGAGTGGACAGTTAAAACCAGGGTTAAACATGAGTGGACAGATAAGACCAGGGTTAAACATGAGTGGACAGATAGAACCAGGGTTGAACATGAGTGGACAGATAAAACCAGTGTTAAACATGAGTGGACAGTTAAAACCAGGGTTAAACATGAGTGGACAGATAAAACCAGGGTTAAACATGAGTGGACAGATAAAACCAGGGTTGAACATGAGTGGACAGATAAAACCAGGGTTAAACATGAGTGGACAGAGAAAACCAGGGTTGAACATGAGTGGACAGATAAAACAAGGGTTGAACATGAGAGGACAGATAAGACCAAGGTCGAACATGAGTGGACTGATAAGACCAGGGTTTAAAATGAGTGGACAGATAAAACCAGGGTAAAACATGAGTGGACAGATAAAACCAGGGTTAAAAATGAGTGGACAGATAAAACCAGGGTTAAACATGAGTGGACAGATAAAACCAGGGTTAAACATGAGTGGACATATAAAACCATGGTTAAACATGAGAGGACAGATAAAACAAGGGTTAATCATGAGTGGACAGATAAAACCATGGTTAAACATGAGTGGACAGATAAGACCAGGGTTAAACATGAGTGGACAGATAAAACACGGGTTAAACATGAGTGGACAGATAAAACAAGGGTTAAACATGAGATGGGACAGATAAAACCAGGGTTAAACATGAGTGGACAGATAAGACCAGGGTTGAACATGAGTGGACGGATAAAACCAGGGTTAAACATGAGTGGACAGATAAAACCAGGGTTGAACATGAGAGGACAGATAAGACGAAGGTCGAACATGAGTGGACTGATAAGACCAGGGTTTAAAATGCGTGGACAGATAAAACCAGGGTAAAACATGAGTGGACAGATAAAACCAGGGTTAAACATGAGTGGACAGATAAAACCAGGGTAAAACATGAGTGGACAGATAAAACCAGGGTAAAACATGAGTGGACAGATAAGACAAGGGTTAAACATGAGTGGACAGATAAAACCAGGGTTTAACATGTGTGGACAGATAAAACCAGGGTTAAACATGAGTGGACAGATAAGACCAGGGTTGTACATGAGTGGACAGATAAAACCAGGGTAAAACATGAGTGGACAGATAAGACCAGGGTTAAACATGAGTGGACAGATAAAACCAGGGTTAAACATGAGGGGACAGATAAAACCAGGGTTAAACATGAGTGGACAGATAAGACCAGGGTTGAACATGAGTGGACAGATAAGACCAGGGTTGTACATGAGTGGACAGATAAAACCATGGTTAAACATGAGAGGACAGATAAAACCAGCGTTGAACATGAGAGGACAGATAAAACCAGGGTTGTACATGAGTGGACAGATAAAACCAGGGTTGAACATGAGAGGACAGATAAAACCAGGGTTAATCATGAGTGGACAGATAAGACCAGGGTTAAAAATGAGTGGACAGATAAAACAAGGGTTGAACATGAGTGGACAGATAAAACCAGGGTTAAACATGAGTGGACAGATAAAACCAGGGTTAAACATGAGAGGACAGATAAAACCAGGGTTGAACATGAGAGGACAGATAAAACCAGGGTTAAACATGAGAGGACAGATAAAACCAGGGTTGAACATGAGAGGACAGATAAAACCAGGGTTGTACATGAGTGGACAGATAAAACCAGGGTTAAACATGAGAGGACAGATAAAACCAGGGTTGAACATGAGAGGACAGATAAAACCAGGGTTAAACATGAGTGGACAGATAAAACCAGGGTTAAACATGAGTGGACAGATAAAACCAGGGTTAAACATGAGTGGACAGATAAAACCAGGGTTAAACATGAGTGGACAGATAAGACCAGGGTTAAACATGAGTGGACAGATAAAACACGGGTTGTACATGAGTGGACAGATAAAACCAGGGTTAAACATGAGTGGACAGATAAAACCAGGGTTGAACATGAGTGGACAGATAAAACCAGGGTTAAACATGAGTGGACAGATAAAACCAGGGTTGAACATGAGTGGACAGATAAAACAAGGGTTGAACATGAGAGGACAGATAAGACCAAGGTCGAACATGAGTGGACTGATAAGACCAGGGTTTAAAATGAGTGGACAGATAAAACCAGGGTAAAACATGAGTGGACAGATAAAACCAGGGTTAAAAATGAGTGGACAGATAAAACCAGGGTTAAACATGAGTGGACAGATAAAACCAGGGTTAAACATGAGTGGACATATAAAACCATGGTTAAACATGAGAGGACAGATAAAACAAGGGTTAATCATGAGTGGACAGATAAAACCATGGTTAAACATGAGTGGACAGATAAGACCAGGGTTAAACATGAAGGACAGATAAAACACGGGTTAAACATGTGTGGACAGATAAAACAAGGGTTAAACATGAGATGGGACAGATAAAACCTGGGTTAAACATGAGTGGACAGATAAGACCAGGGTTGAACATGAGTGGACGGATAAAACCAGGGTTAAATATGAGTGGACAGATAAAACCAGGGTTGAACATGAGAGGACAGATAAGACCAAGGTCGAACATGAGTGGACTGATAAGACCAGGGTTTAAAATGAGTGGACAGATAAAACCAGGGTAAAACATGAGTGGACAGATAAAACCAGGGTTAAACATGAGTGGACAGATAAAACCAGGGTAAAACATGAGTGGACAGATAAAACCAGGGTAAAACATGAGTGGACAGATAAGACAAGGGTTAAACATGAGTGGACAGATAAAACCAGGGTTAAACATGAGTGGACAGATAAAACCAGGGTTAAACATGAGTGGACAGATAAGACCAGGGTTGTACATGAGTGGACAGATAAAACCAGGGTAAAACATGAGTGGACAGATAAGACCAGGGTTAAACATGAGTGGACAGATAAAACCAGGGTTAAACATGAGGGGACAGATAAAACCAGGGTTAAACATGAGTGGACAGATAAGACCAGGGTTGAACATGAGTGGACAGATAAGACCAGGGTTGTACATGAGTGGACAGTTAAACCATGGTTAAACATGAGAGGACAGATAAAACCAGGGTTGAACATGAGAGGACAGATAAAACCAGGGTTGTACATGAGTGGACAGATAAAACCAGGGTTGAACATGAAAGGACAGATAAAACCAGGGTTAAACATGAGTGGACAGATAAGACCAGGGTTAAAAATGAGTGGACAGATAAAACAAGGGTTGAACATGAGTGGACAGATAAAACAAGGGTTAAACATGAGTGGACAGATAAAACCAGGGTTAAACATGAGAGGACAGATAAAACCAGGGTTGAACATGAGAGGACAGATAAAACCAGGGTTAAACATGAGAGGACAGATAAAACCAGGGTTGAACATGAGAGGACAGATAAAACCAGGGTTGTACATGAGTGGACAGATAAAACCAGGGTTAAACATGAGAGGACAGATAAAACCAGGGTTGAACATGAGAGGACAGATAAAACCAGGGTTAAACATGAGTGGACAGATAAAACCAGGGTTAAACATGAGTGGACAGATAAAACCAGGGTTAAACATGAGTGGACAGATAAAACCAGGGTTAAACATGAGTGGACAGATAAAACCAGGGTTGAACATGAGAGGACAGATAAGACCAGGGTTAAACATGAGTGGACAGATAAGACCAGGGTTAAACATGAGTGGACAGATAAAACCAGGGTTGATCATGAGAGGACAGATAAAACCACGGTTAAACATGAGTGGACAGATAAAACCAGGGTTAAACATGAGTGGACAGATAAAACAAGGGTTGAACATGAGTGGACAGATAAAACCAGGGTTAAACATGAGTGGACAGATAAAACTAGGGTTGTACATGAGTGGACAGGTAAAACAAGGGTTGAACATGAGTGGACAGATAAAACCAGGGTTGAACATGAGTGGACAGATAAAACCAGGGTTAAACATGAGTGGACAGATAAAACCAGGGTTAAACATGAGTGGACAGATAAAACCAGGGTTAAACATGAGTGGACAGATAAAACCAGGGTTGAACATGAGAGGACAGATAAGACCAGGGTTAAACATGAGTGGACAGATAAGACCAGGGTTAAACATGAGTGGACAGATAAAACCAGGGTTGATCATGAGAGGACAGATAAAACCAGGGTTAAACATGAGTGGACAGACAAAACCAGGGTTGTACATGAGTGGACAGATAAAACCAGGGTTAAACATGAGTGGACAGATAAAACCAGGGTTAAAGTTGAGTGGACAGATAAAACCAGGGTTAAACATGAGTGGAAAGAAAAAACCAGGGTTAAACATGAGTGGATAGATAAAACCAGGGTTAAACTTGAGAGGGGACAGATAAGACCAGGGTTGTACATGAGTGGACAGATAAAACCAGGGTTAAACATGAGTCGACAGATAAAACCAGGGTTAAACATGAGTGGACAGATAAAACCAGGGTTAAACATGATTGGACAGATAAAACCAGGGTTGTACATGAGTGGACAGATAAGACCAGGGTTAAACATGAGTGGACAGATAAGACCAGGGTTAAAAATGAGTGGACAGATAAAACCAGGGTTAAACATGAGTGGACAGATAAAACCAGGGTTGTACATGAGTGGACAGATAAAACCAGGGTTAAACATGAGTGGACAGATAAAACCAGGGTTGATCATGAGAGGACAGATAAAACCAGGGTTAAACATGAGTGGACAGATAAAACCATGGTTAAACATGAGAGGACAGATAAAACCAGGGTTGAACATGAGAGGACAGATAAAACCAGGGTTGTACATGAGTGGACAGATAAAACCAGGGTTAAACATGAGTGGACAGATAAAACCAGGGTTAAAAATGAGTGGACAGATAAAACCAGGGTTAAACATGAGTGGACAGATAAAACCAGGGTAAAACATGAGTGGACAGATAAGACCAGGGTTAAACATGAGTGGACAGATAAAACCAGGGTTAAACATGAGTGGACAGATAAAACCAGGGTTAAACATGAGTGGACAGATAAGACCAGGGTTGTACATGAGTGGGCAGATAAAACCAGGGTTAAACATGAGTGGACAGATAAGACCAGGGTTGTACATGAGTGGACAGATAAGACCAGGGTTGAACATGAGTGGACAGATAAGACCAGGGTTAAACATGAGTGGACAGATAAAACCATGGTTAAACATGAGTGGACAGATAAAACCAGGGTTGAACATGAGTGGACAGATAAAACCAGGGTTAAACATGAGTGGACAGATAAAACCAGGGTTAAACATGAGTGGACAGATAAGACCAGGGTTAAAAATGAGTGGACAGATAAAACCAGGGTTAAACATGAGTGGACAGATAAAACCAGGGTTGTACATGAGTGGACAGATAAAACCAGGGTTGAACATGAGAGGACAGATAAGACCAGGGTTAAACATGAGTGGACAGATAAAACCAGGGTTAAACATGAGTGGACAGATAAAACAAGGGTTAAACATGAGTGGACAGATAAAACCAGGGTTGAACATGAGTGGACAGATAAAACCAGGGTTAAACATGAGTGGACAGATAAAACCAGGGTTAAACATGAGTGGACAGATAAAACCAGGGTTAAACATGAGTGGACAGATAAAACAAGGGTTAAACATGAGTGGACAGATAAAACCAGGGTTAAACATGAGAGGACAGATAAGACCAGGGTTGAACATGAGTGGACAGATAAGACCAGGGTTAAACATGAGTGGACAGATAAAACCAGGGTTAAACATGAGTGGAGAGATAAGACCAGGGTTAAACATGAGTGGACAGATAAAACCAGGGTTAAACATGAGTGGACAGATAAGACCAGGGTTAAACATGAGTGGACAGATAAGACCAGGGTTAAACATGAGTGGACAGATAAGACCAGGGTTAAACATGAGTGGACAGATAAAACCAGGGTTAAACATGAGAGGACAGATAAAACCAGGGTTAAACATGAGTGGACAGATAAAACCAGGGTTAAACATGAGTGGACAGATAAAACCAGGGTTAAACATGAGAGGACAGATAAAACCAGGGTTAAACATGAGTGGGGACAGATAAAACCAGGGTTAAACATGAGTGGACAGATAAAACAAGGGTTAAACATGAGAGGACAGATAAAACCAGGGTTAAACATGAGTGGGGACAGATAAAACCAGGGTTAAACATGAGTGGACAGATAAAACCAGGGTTAAACATGAGTGGACAGATAAAACCAGGGTTAAACATGAGTGGACAGATAAAACCAGGGTTAAACATGAGTGGACAGATAGAACCAGGGTTGAACAAGAGTGGACAGATAAAACCAGTGTTAAACATGAGTGGACAGTTAAAACCAGGGTTAAACATGAGTGGACAGATAAAACCAGTGTTAAACATGAGAGGACAGATAAAACCAGGGTTAAACATGAGATGACAGATAAAACCAGGGTTAAACATGAGAGGACAGATAAAACCAGGGTTAAACATGAGTGGACAGATAAAACCAGGGTTAAACATGAGTGGCCAGATAAAACCAGGGTTGAACATGAGAGGGGACAGATAAAACCAGGGTTGTACATGAGTGGACAGATACAACCAGAGTTAAACATGAGATGGGACAGATAAAACCAGGGTTGAACATGAGTGGACAGATAAAACCAGGGTTAAACATGAGTGGACAGTTAAAACCAGGGTTAAACATGAGTGGACAGATAAAACCAGGGTTAATCATGAGTGGACAGTTAAAACCAGGGTTAAACATGAGTGGACAGATAAGACCAGGGTTAAACATGAGTGGACAGATAGAACCAGGGTTGAACATGAGTGGACAGATAAAACCAGTGTTAAACATGAGTGGACAGTTAAAACCAGGGTTAAACATGAGTGGACAGATAAAACCAGGGTTAAACATGAGTGGACAGATAAAACCAGGGTTAAACATGAGTGGACAGATAAAACCAGGGTTAAACATGAGTGGACAGATAAAACCAGGGTTAAACATGAGTGGACAGATAAGACCAGGGTTAAACATGAGTGGACAGATAAAACACGGGTTGTACATGAGTGGACAGATAAAACCAGGGTTAAACATGAGTGGACAGATAAAACCAGGGTTGAACATGAGTGGACAGATAAAACCAGGGTTAAACATGAGTGGACAGATAAAACCAGGGTTAAAGTTGAGTGGACAGATAAAACCAGGGTTGAACATGAGAGGACAATTAAAACCAGGGTTAAACATGAGATGGGACAGATAAAACCAGGGTTGAACATGAGAGGACAGATAAAACCAGGGTTAAACATGAGTGGACAGATAAAACCAGGGTTAAACATGAGTGGACAGATAAAACCAGGGTTAAACATGAGAGGACAGATAAAACCAGGGTAAAACATGAGTGGACAGATAAGACCAGGGTTAAACATGAGTGGACAGATAAAACAAGGGTTAATCATGAGTGGACAGATAAGACCAGGGTTGAACATGAGAGGACAGATAAAACCAGGGTTAAAAATGAGTGGACAGATAAAACAAGGGCTGAACATGAGGGGACAGATAAAACCAGGGTTAAACATGAGTGGACAGATAAAACAAGGGTTGAAAATGAGTGGACAGATAAAACCAGGGTTAAAAATGAGTGGACAGATAAAACCATGGTTAAACATGACTGGACAGATAAAACCAGGGTTAAAAATGAGTGGACAGATGAAACCATGGTTAAACATGACTGGACAGATAAGAACAGGGTTGAACATGAGTGGACAGATAAAACCAGGGTTAAAAATGAGTGGACAGATAAAACCAGGGTTAAAAATGAGTGGACAGATAAAACCAGGGTTGAACATGAGAGGACAGATAAGACCAGGGTTAAACATTAGTGGACAGATAAAACCAGGGTTAAACATGACTGGACAGATAAAACCAGGGTTAAACATGAGTGGACAGATAAAACCAGGGTTAAACATGAGTGGACAGATAAAACCAGGGTTGAACATGAGAGGACAGATAAAACCAGGGTTAAACATGAGTGGACAGATAAAACCAGGGTTGAACATGAGAGGACAGATAAAACCAGGGTTAAACATGAGTGGACAGATAAAACCAGGGTTAAACATGAGTGGACAGATAAAACCAGGGTTGTACATGAGTGGACAGATAAAACCAGGGTTAAACATGAGAGGACAGATAAGACCAGGGTTAAACATGACTGGACAGATAAAACCAGGGTTAAAAATGAGTGGACAGATAAAACCAGGGTTAAAAATGAGTGGACAGATAAAACCAGGGTTAAACATGAGTGGACAGATAAAACAAGGGTTAAACATGAGTGGACAGATAAAACAAGGGTTAAACATGAGTGGACAGATAAGACCAGGGTTGAACATGAGTGGACAGATAAGACCAGGGTTGAACATGAGAGGACAGATAAAACCAGGGTTAAAAATGAGTGGACAGATAAGACAAGGGCTGAACATGAGAGGACAGATAAAACAAGGGTTAATCATGAGTGGACAGATAAAACAAGGGTTAATCATGAGTGGACAGATAAGACCAGGGTTAAACATGAGTGGACAGATAAAACAAGGGTTAATCATGAGTGGACAGATAAAACAAGGGTTAATCATGAGTGGACAGATAAGACCAGGGTTGAACATGAGAGGACAGATAAAACCAGGGTTAAAAATGAGTGGACAGATAAAACAAGGGCTGAACATGAGGGGACAGATAAAACCAGGGTTAAACATGAGTGGACAGATAAAACAAGGGTTAAACATGAGTGGACAGATAAAACCAGGGTTAAAAATGAGTGGACAGATAAAACAAGGGTTGAACATGAGAGGACAGATAAAACAAGGGTTAATCATGACAGGGGACAGATAAAACATGGGTTTAAAATGAGACAGGACAAATAAGACCAGGGTGAAACATGAGTGGACAGATAAAAACCAGGGTTAAACATGAGTGGACAGATAAAATCAGGGTTAAACATGAGTGGACAGATAAAACCAGGTTTAAACATGAGATTGGACGGGTAAGACCAGGGTTTAACATGAGAGGGGACAGATAAGACCAGGGTTGAACATGAGAGGGGACAGATAAGACCAGGGTTGAACATGAGTGGACAGATAAAACAAGGGTTAAACATGAGAGGGGACGGATAAGACCAGGGTTTAAAATGAGACAGGACAAAAAAGACCAGGGTTAAACATGAGTGGACAGATAAAAACCAGGGTTAAACATGAGTGGACAGATAAAATCAGGGTTAAACATGAGTGGACAGATAAAACCAGGTTTAAACATGAGATGGGACAGGTAAGACCAGGGTTAAACATGAGTGGACAGATAAAACCAGGGTTAAACATGACTGGACAGATAAAACCAGGGTTAAACATGAGTGGACAGATAAAACCAGGGTTAAACATGAGAGGACAGATAAAACAAGGGTTAAACATGAGAGGGGACATATAAAACCAGGGTTAAGCATGAAATGGGACACATAAGACCATTGTTAAACATGAATGGACAGATAAAACCAGGGTTAAACATGAGAGGGGACATATAAAACCAGGGTTAAACATGAGTGGATAGATAAAACCAGGGTTAAACATGAAATGGGACACATAAGACCATTGTTAAACATGAATGGACAGATAAAACCAGGGTTAAACATGAGTGGACAGATTAAACAAGGGTTGAACATGAAGGGACAGATAAAACCAAGGTTAAACATGAGAGGGGACAGATAAACCAAGGGTTAAACATGAGAGGGGACAGATAAGACCAGGGTTTAAAATGAGATGGGACAAATAAGACCAGGGTTAAACATGAGTGGACAGATAAAAACCAGGGTTAAACATGAGTGGACAGATAAAACCAGGGTTAAACATGAGTGGACAGATAAAACCAGTGGTAAACATGAGTGGACAGATAAAACCAGGTTTAAACATGAGATGGGACGGGTAAGACCAGGGTTAAACATGAGTGGACAGATAAAACCAGGGTTAAACATGACTGGACAGATAAAACCAGGGTTAAACATGAGTGGACAGATAAAACCAGGGTTAAACATGAGAGGACAGATAAAACAAGGGTTAAACATGAGAGGGGACATATAAAACCAGGGTTAAACATGAGTGGATAGATAAAACCAGGGTTAAACATGAAATGGAACACATAAGACCATTGTTAAACAGGAATGGACAGATAAAACCAGGGTGAAACATGAGTGGACAGATAAAACAAGGGTTGAACATGAAGTGACAGATAAAACCAGGGTTAAACATGAGAGGGGACAGATAAACCAAGGGTTAAACATGAGAGGGGACACATAAAACCAGGGTTAAAAATGACAGGGGACAGATAAAACCAGGGTTAAACATGAATGGACGGATAAAACCAGGGTTAAACATGAGGGGACAGATAAAACCAGGGTTAAACATGAGAGGGGACAGATAAAACCAGGCTAAAATGACAGGGGACAGATAAAACTAGGGTTAAACATGAAATGGGACAGATAAGACCAGGATTAAACATGAATGGACAAATAAAACCAGGGTAAAACATGAATGGACAGATAAAACCAGGGTTAAACATGAGAGGGGACAGATAAAACCAGGGTTAAACATGAAATGGGACAGATAAAACCAGGGTTAAACATGAATGGACAGATAAAACCAGGGTTAAACATGAGAGGACAGATAAAACCAGGGTTAAACATGATTTGACAGATAAAACAAGGGTTGAACATCAGTGGACAGATTAAACCAGGATTAAACATGAAATGGGACAGATAAGACCAGGGTTAAACATGAGTGGACAGATAAAACACGGATTAAACATGAGTGAACAGATAAAACCAGGGTTAAACATGAAATGGGACAGATAAGACCAGGGTTAAACATGAATGGACAGATAAAACTAGGGTTAAACATGAGAGGACAGATAAAACCAGGGTTAAACATGAGTGGACAGATAAAACAAGGGTTGAACATCAGTGGACAGATAAAACAAGGATTAAACATGAGTGGACAGATAAAACCAGGGTTAAACATGAAATGGGACAGATAAGACCAGGGTTAAACATGAATGGACAGATAAAACCAGGGTTAAACATGAGAGGACAGATAAAACCAGGGTTAAACATGAGTTGACAGATAAAACCAGGATTAAACATGAGTGGACAGATAAAACCAGGGTTAAACATGAGTTGACAGATAAAACCAGGGTTGAACATGAGAGGACAGATAAAACTAGGGTTTAACATGAGATTGGACAGATAAAACCAGGATTGAACATGAGTGGACAGATAAAACAAGGGTTAAACATGAATGGACAGATAAAACCAGGGTTGAACATAAGATGGGAGAGATAAAACCAGGGTTAAACATGAGAGGGGACAGATAAAACCAGGGTTAAACATGAGAGGGGACAGATAAAACCAGGGTTCAACATTAGATGGGACAGATAAGACCAGGGTTGAACATGAGTGGACAGATAAAACCAGGATTAAACCATGAGATGGGACAGATAAGACCAGGGTTAAACATCAGATGGGACAGATAAGACCAGGGTTAAACATGAGATGGGACAGATAAGACCAGGGTTAAACATGAGTGGGCAGATAAAAATAGGGTTAAACATGAGTGGACAGATAAAACAAGAGATGAACATTAGAAGACAGACAAAAACAGGGTTAAACATGACAGATAAAACATGGGTTAAACATGAAATGGGATGGATAAGACCAGGGTTAAACATGACAAGGGACAGATAAAACCAGGATTAAACATGAGAGAGGACATATAAAACCAGGGTTAAACATGACTGGATAAATAAAACCAGGGCTAAACATGAAATGGGACAGATAAAACCAGGGTTAAACATGAGAGGACAGATAAAACCAGGGTAAAACATGAGTGGACAGATAAAACAAGTGTTGAACATGAGAGGACAGATAAAACCAGGGTTAAACATGAGAGGGGACAGATAAGACCAGGGTTTAACATGAGTGGACAGATAAAACCATGGTCAAACATGAGTGGACAGATAAATGCAGTGTTAAACATGAGAGGGGACAGATAAAACCAGGGTTAAACATGAGAGGACAGATAAAACCAGGGTTAAAAATGAGTGGACAGATAAAACAAGTGTTGAACATGAGTGGACAGATAAGACCAAGGTCGAACATGTGTGGACAGATAAGACCAGGGTTAAACATGAGTGGACAGATAACAAAATGGTTGAACATGAATGGACAGATAAAACAAGGGTTGAACATAAGATGGGACAGATAAAACCAGGGTTGAACATGAATGGACAGGTAAGACCAGGGTTAAACATGATTGGACAGATAAAACAAGGGTTGAACATGAGATGGGACACTTAAGACCAGGGTTGAACATGAATGGACAGATAAAACAAGTGTTAAACATTAGGGGACAGATAAAACAAAGGGTTAAACATGAGATGGGACAGGTAAGACCAGGGTTGAACATAAGTGAACAGATTAAACCAGGGTTAAAAATGACAGGGGACAGATACAACAAAGGTTAAACATGAGAGGGGACAGATAAAACCAGGGTTGAACATGAGAGGACAGATAAAACAAGGGTTAAACATGACAGGGGACAGATAAAACACGGGTTAAACATGAGAGGGGACAGATAAAACCAGGGTTCAACATTAGATGGGACAGATAAGACCAGGGTTCAACATAAGTGGACAGATAAAACCAGGATTAAACCATGAGATGGGACAGATAAGACCATGGTTAAACATCAGATGGGACAGATAAGACCAGGGTTAAACATGAGATGGGACAGATAAGACCAGGGTTAAACATGAGTGGACAGATGAAACCAGGGTTAAACATGAGTGGACAGATAAAACAAGGGATGAACATGAGAAGACAGATAAAAACAGGGTTAAACATGACAGGGGACAGAAAAAACATGCGTTAAACCTGAAATGGGACAGATAAGACCAGGGTTAAACATGACAAGGGACAGATAAAACCATGGTTAAACATGAGAGGGGACATATAAAACCAGGGTACACATGAGTGGATAGATAAAACCAGGGTTAAACATGCAATGGGACAAATAAGACCAGGGTTAAACATGAATGGACAGATAAAACCAGGGTTAAACATGAGAGGCCAGATAAAACCAGGGTTAAACATGAGTGGACAGATAAAACAAGGGCTGAACATGAGAGGACAGATAAAACCAGGGTTAAACATGAGTGGACAGATAAAACAAGGGTTCAACGTGAGTGCACAGATAAAACCAGGGTTAAACATGAGTGGACAGATAAGACCATGGTTAAACATGAGTGGACAGATAAATGCAGGGTTAAACATGAGATGGGACCGGTAAGGCCAGGGTTGAACATGAGCGGACAGATAAAACCAGGGTTAAACATGAGTGCACAGATAAGATCAGGGTCGAACTTGAGTGGACAGATAAAACCAGAGTCAAACATGAGAGGGGACAGATAAAACCATGGTTCAACATTAGATGGGACAGATAAGACCAGGGTTGAACATGAGTGGACAGATTAAACCAGGATTAAACCATGAGATGAGACAGATAAAGCCAGGGTTAAACATGAGATGGGACAGATAAAACCAGGGTTAAACATGAGATGGGACAGATAAAACCAGGGTTAAACATGAGTGGACAGATAAAACCAGGGTTAAAGTTGAGTGGACAGATAAAACCAGTGTTGAACATGAATGGACAGATAAAACCAGGGTTAAACTTGAGTGGACGGATAAAACAAGGGATAAACATGAGTGGACAGTTAAAAACTAGGGTTGAACATGAGAGGACAGATAAAACCAGGGTCAACATGAGTTGAAAGTTAAACAAGGATTAAACATGAGTGGACAGATAAAACCAGGGTTAAACATGAGTTGGGAAAGATAAGACCAGGGTTGAACATGGGTGGGCAGATAAAACCAGCGTTAAACATGAGATTGGACAGATAAAACCAGGGATAAACATGAGTGGACATATAAAATTAGGGTTAAACATGAGATTAGACAGATAATACCAGGGTAAGACATGAGTGGACAGATAAAACCAGGGTTAAACATGAGATTAGACAGATAAAACCAGGGTTAAACATGAGTGGACAGATAAAACCAGGGTAAAACATGAGTGGACAGATAAAACCAGTGTTAAACATGAGTGGACAGATAAAACAAGGGTTAAACATGAGATGGGACAGATAAGACCAGGGATTAACATGAGAGAAAAAACCAGGGTTAAACATTAGTGGACAGATAAAACCAGGGTTAAACATGAGTGGACAGATAAAACATGGGTTAAACATGAAAGGGGACAGATAAGACCAAGGTTGAACATGAGTGGACAGATAAAACAAGGGTTGAACATGAGATGGGACAGATAAAACCAGGGTTGAACATGAGATGGGACAGATAAAACCAGGGTTAAACATGACAGTGGACAGATAAAACCAGGGTTCAACATGAGATGGGACAGATAAAACCAGGGTTAAACATGAGATGGGACAGATAAAACCAGGGTTGAACATGAGATGGGACAGATAAAACCAGGATTAAACATGAGATTGGACAGATAAAACCAGGGTGAAACATGAGTGGTCAGATAAAACCAGGGTTAAACATGAGTGGTCAGATAAAACCAGGGTAAAACATGAGATGGGACAGATAAAACCAGGGTTAAACATGAGATGGGACAGATAAAACCAGGGTTAAACATGACAGGGGACACATAAAACCAGAGTTAAACATGAGAGTGGACAGATAAAACCAGTGTTAAACATGAGTGGTCAGATGAAACCAGGGTTGAACATGAGATGGGACAGATAAAACCAGGGTTAAACATGAGATGGGACTGATAAATCCAGGGGTAAACATGAGTTTACCGATAAAACCAGGGTTAACATGAGAGGGGACAGATAAAACCAGGGTTAAAAATGAGTGGTCAGATAAAACCAGGGTTAAATATGAGTGGTCAGATAAAACCAGGGTTACAGTTGAGTGGACAGATAAAACCAGGGTTAAACATGAGAGGGGACAGATAAAAATAGCGTTGAACATGAGTGGACAGATAAAACCAGGGTTGAACATGAGATGGGACAGATAAAAATAGCGTTGAACATGAAGGGACAGATAAAACCAGGGTTAAACATGAGTGGACAGATAAAACAAGGGTAAACATGAGATGGGACAGATAAAACCAGGCTTAAACATGACAGGGGACAGATAAAACCAGGGTTAAACATGAGTGGACAGATAAAACAAGGGTAAACATGAGTGGACAGATAAAACCAGGCTTAAACATGACAGGGGACAGATAAAACCAGGGTTAAACATGAGTGGACAGATAAAACAAGGGTAAACATGAGATGGGACAGATAAAACCAGGCTTAAACATGACAGGGGACAGATAAAACCAGGGTTAAAGTTGAGTGGTCAGATAAAACCAGGGTTAAACATGAGATGGTACAGATAAAACCAGGGTTAAAGTTGAGTGGTCAGATAAAACCAGGGTTAAACATGAGATGGTACAGATAAAACCAGGGTTGAACATGAGATGGGACAGATAAAACCAGTGTTAAACATGACAGGGGACAGATAAAACCAGGGTTACACATGAGTAGTCAGATAAAACCAGGGTTAAAGTTGAGTGGACAGATAAAACCAGGGTTACACATGAGTGGTCAGATAAAACCAGGGTTAAATTTGAGTGGACAGATAAAACAAGGGTTAAACATGAGATGGGACAGATAAAACCAGGGTTGAACATGAGATGGGACAGATAAAACCAGGGTTGAACATGAGATGGGACAGTAAAACCAGGGTTAAATATGAGATCGGACAGATAAAACCAGGGTTGAACATGAGATGGGACAGATAAAACCAGTGTTAAACATGAGATGGGACAGATAAAACCAGGGTTAAACATGAGTGGACAGAAAAAACAGGGGTTGAACATGAGAGGACAGATAAAACCAGGGTTAAACATGAGATTGGACAGATAAGACCAGGGTTAAACATGAGATGGGACAGATAAAACCAGGATTAAACAAAAGATTGGACAGATAAAACCAGGGTTAAACATGAAATGGGACAGATAAGACCAGGGTTAAACATGACAGGGGACAGATAAGACAAGGGTTAAACATGAGATTGTACAGATAAGACCAGGGTTAAACATGAGATTGGACAGATAAGACCAGGGTTAAACATGAGATAGGACAGATAAGACCAGGTTTGAACATGAGTGGACAGATAAAACAAGGGTTGAACATCAGTGGACAGATAAAACGAGGGTCAAACATGAGTGGACAGATAAAACCAGGGTTAAAGATGAGAGGGGACAGATAAGACCATGATTCAACATGAGAGGGGACATATAAAACCAGGGTTAAACATGTGAGGAATAACAAAGCAAGCGGACACAAAACCAAAATATTAAGTACCACGAACCCCACTAAAAAGCAGGCGGCGAGTCCAGGTGCTTCGGAAGCGAAAACAACTCCTGCTCGACGCGTAGCACCCGTCGTATTATTCAAAGTAAAATCCGGCAGCTGGTCATATCGGGGGGGGGGGGGGGTAGTCATAACTCAATAAGAAGTGTAAGGACCGTTTTACAAACGTGAACTACTCAAGGACCGTTCCACAAACGTGAACTACTCAAGGACCGTTCTACAAACGTGAACTACACAAGGACCGTTCTACAAACGTGAACTACTCAAGGACCGTTCCGCAAACGTGAACTACTCAAGGGCCGTTCTACAAACGTGAACTACTCAAGAACCGTTCCACAAACGTGAACTACTCAAGGACCGTTCTACAAACGTGAACTACTCAAGGACCGTTCCGCAAACGTGAACTACTCAAGGACCGTTCCGCAAACGTGAACTACTTAAGGACCGTTTTACAAACGTGAACTACTCAAGGACCGTTTTACAAACGTGAACTACTCAAGGACCGTTCTACAAACGTGAACTACTCAAGGACCGTTCCACAAACGTGAACTACTCAAGGACCGTTCTACAAACGTGAACCACTCAAGGACCGTTCCACAAACGTCAACTACTCAAAGACAGTTCCATAAGCGTGAACCACTCAAGGACCGTTCCACCAACGTGAACTACTCAAGGACTGCTCCATAAACGTGAACTTTTCAAGGACCGTTCCGCAAACGTGAACTACTCAAGGACCGTTCTACAAACGTGAACTACTCAAGGACCGTTCCACAAACGTGAACTACTCAAGGACCGTTCTACAAACGTGAACTACTCAAGGACCGTTCCGCAAACGTGAACTACTCAAGGACCGTTCCGCAAACGTGAACTACTCAAGGACCGTTTTACAAACGTGAACTACTCAAGGACCGTTTTACAAACGTGAACTACTCAAGGACCGTTCTACAAACGTGAACTACTCAAGGACCGTTCTACAAACGTGAACTACTCAAGGACCGTTCTACAAACGTGAACTACTCAAGGACCGTTCTACAAACGTCAACTACTCAAGGACCGTTCCGCAAACGTGAACTACTCAAGGACCGTTCTACAAACGTGAACTACTCAAGGACCGTTCTGCAAACCTGAACTACTCAAGGACCGTTTTACAAACGTGAACTACTCAAGGACCGTTCCACAAACGTGAACTACTCAAGGACCGTTCTACAAACGTGAACTACTCAAGGACCGTTCTACAAACGTGAACTACTCAAGGACCGTTCCGCAAACGTGAACTACTCAAGGACCGTTTTACAAACGTGAACTACTCAAGGACCGTTCCACAAACGTGAACTACTCAAGGACCGTTCTACAAACGTGAACTACTCAAGGACCGTTCCGCAAACGTGAACTACTCAAGGACCGTTCCGCAACAGTTTGTTGATTTATACAAATCCATGAGATTATAGTTGATAATATACATGTATAGTGAAAGACCACAATCTCTACATCTATAGCAGGCTTGCTTCGAGTGTCCATGTAGGTGGTCTCAAAAATTGTTTGATCCTATCCGTCATATCCTCCTTTTCATCAATCCCTTTTCCTCTTAGGCCTTTGGAAATTGGCCATTTACAAATTGATCATAGGAAAGTTGTGAGCGATTCCGACGTCGTGCACACTATGGTCGTGTACAACCTTAAATTTCAAACGATTTCTCATCGGAAACCTCCTCACTTAATAACTGGTCACCATGATATACCTTGTTATTTTTCCAATAAAGCTTAACTATATCCAGGTGGACTATAAACAATTTCCTGATCGCTAAAATATAGCTGTGATATATCCCTATGAACGATACACTATACTACACTATAAATCCTGGTAGCTACAAAATAGCAAGTTTTGTTTATACTTTTGAGATAGTTAATGTATTACACAAGAGGTCAAATGTAATTGGAAAGTGAGCATCGCGTACTTGAATTGGATCAGTGACGTCAAATATGGCGACCGAACACCCCTTGCATCGTCAGTGGTAATTTTTCTTTGTATGTTTAGTCGTGCGCACTTTTTAATTAAAACATTCGGCCATGCGGCATTTATGGCATTAGAGAAATAACAATATTGTTACAATGATTACATAGTTCAATGGCTATATATTGTAAATATTTTATTTGTGGCGAAAAGTGTCTGTTGATAAATTAAATATCGAATTAAATTTGAAATAATCCTTAATTTCACTAACAACTTAAGATTCGTGAAGTAACGAATTGGTGCATGCACCGAAAATATGGTACAGTTTAAAGATAAAGTATACTCGTGTTTATCCCATGGCTATGCCGATCTCGATCATCAAAAAATTATTTAAATTGATAAAAAGATATCAATGAAAAAAATACTTAATAGATTTTTTAAATGCTCATTCCTGAGATACAATTAGATTGGATTTATTTTTAAAGCAGTGAAATTTTCAATTGCTGTGTCGTAAATAATTTATAAGATTTATTGACGCAGAAACAATGCCATAAGAGAATATCTCTAAATTTTCACATTGTACGATTTCAGCGAAAAATGTCACATTAGACAGATAATCAACATATACTGGAAATTAAAATATAGGTTATATAATCTGTTGACTCATTGAAATGTCCCCCGGGATTTAATTCCCTGATCTGTCACCTGACTCCAAGAAATGTCCCCTGGGATTTCCTTCCCTGCTCTGTCACCTGACTCATTGAAATGTCCAGTGGGATTTCCTTCCCTGCTCTATCACCTGACTCATTGAAATTTCCCCTGGGATTTCCTTCCCTGCTCTGTCACCTGACTCAGTGAAATGTCCCCTGGGATTTCTTTCCCTGCTCTGTCACCTGACTCATTGAATTGTCCCCTGGGATTTCTTTCCCTGCTCTATCACCTGACTCATTGAAATGTCCCCTGGGATTTCCTTCCCTGCTCTGTCACCTGACTCATTGAAATGTCCAGTGGGATTTCCTTCCCTGCTCTATCACCTGACTCATTGAAATTTCCCCTGGGATTTCCTTCCCTGCTCTGTCACCTGACTCAGTGAAATGTCCCCTGGGATTTCTTTCCCTGCTCTATCACATTACTCCATGAAATCTTCCATGGGCTTTCCTTCCCTGCTCTGTCACCTGGCTCCTTGAAATCTTCCCTGGGCTTTCCTTCCCTGCTCTGTCACCTTACTCCATGACATCTTCCCTGGGATTTCCTTCCCTGCTCTGTCACCTGACTCCTTGACATCTTCCCTGGGCTTTCCTTCCCTGCTCTGTCACCTGACTCCTTGAAATCTTCCCTGGGCTTTCCTTCCCTGCTCTGTCACCTGGCTCCATGACATCTTCCCTGGGCTTTCCTTCCCTGCTCTGTCACCTTACTCCATGACATCTTCCCTGGGCTTTCCTTCCCTGCTCTGTCACCTGACTCCTTGAAATCTTCCCTGGGCTTTCCTTCCCTGCTCTGTCACCTTACTCCATGACATCTTCCCTGGGCTTTCCTTCCCTGCTCTGTCACCTGACTCCTTGAAATCTTCCCTGGGCTTTCCTTCCCTGCTCTGTCACCTGACTCCTTGAAATCTTCCTTGGGCTTTCCTTCCCTGCTCTGTCACCTGACTCCTTGACATCTTCCCTGGGCTTTCCTTCCCTGCTCTGTCACCTGACTCCTTGAAATCTTCCTTGGGCTTTCCTTCCCTGCTCTGTCACCTGACTCCTTGAAATCTTCCCTGGGATTTCCTTCCCTGCTCTGTCACCTGGCTCCTTGAAATCTTCCCTGGGCTTTCCTTCCCTGCTCTGTCATCTGGCTCCTTGAAATCTTCCCTGGGATTTCCTTCCCTGCTTTGTCACCTGGCTCCTTGAAATCTTCCCTGGGCTTTCCTTCCCTGCTCTGTCATCTGGCTCCTTGAAATCTTCCCTGGGTTTTCCTTCCCTGCTCTGTCACCTTACTCCATGACATCTTCTCTGGGCTTTCCTTCCCTGCTCTGTCACCTGGCTCCTTGAAATCTTCCCTGGGATTTCCTTCCCTGCTCTGTCACCTTACTCCATGACATCTTCCCTGGGATTGCCTTCCCTGCTTTGTCACCTGGCTCCTTGAAATCTTCCCTGGGCTTTCCTTCCCTGCTCTGTCACCTGACTCCTTGACATCTTCCCTGGGCTTTCCTTCCCTGCTCTGTCATCTGGCTCCTTGAAATCTTCCCTAGGCTTTCCTTCCCTGCTCTGTCACCTGACTCCTTGAAATGTTTTCTGGGCTTTCCTTCCCTGCTCTGTCACCTGACTCCATGAAATGTTCCCTGGGATTTTTTCCTTACTCTGTCACCTTACTCCATGACATCTTCCCTGGGCTTTCCTTCCCTGCTCTATCACCTGACTCCTTGAAATCTTCCCTAGGCTTTCCTTCCCTGCTCTGTCATCTGGCTCCTTGAAATCTTCCCTGGGCTTTCCTTCCCTGCTCTGTCACCTGACTCCTTGAAATCTTCCCTGGGCTTTCCTTCCCTGCTCTGTCACCTGACTCCATGACATCTTCCCTGGGATTTCCTTCCCTGCTCTGTCACCTGGCTTCTTGAAATCTTTTCTGGGCTTTCCTTCCTTGCTCTGTCACCTAACTTCTTGAAATCTTCCCTGGGCTTTCCTTCCCTGCTCTGTCACCTGACTCCTTGAAATCTTCCCTGGGCTTTCCTTCCCTGCTCTGTCACCTTACTCCATGACATCTTCCCTGGGATTTCCTTCCCTGCTCTGTCACCTGGCTCCTTGAAATCTTCGCTGGGCTTTCCTTCCCTGCTCTGTCACCTTACTCCATGACATCTTCCCTGGGCTTTCCTTCCCTGCTCTGTCACCTTACTCCATGACATCTTCCCTGGGCTTTCCTTCCCTGCTCTGTCACCTTACTCCATGACATCTTCCCTGGGCTTTCCTTCCCTGCTCTGTCACCTTACTCCATGACATCTTCCCTGGGATTTCCTTCCCTGCTCTGTCACCTGGCTCCTTGAAATCTTCCCTGGGCTTTCCTTCCTTGCTTTGTCAACTGACTCCTTGAAATCTTCCCTGGGCTTTCCTTCCCTGCTTTGTCACCTGGCTCCTTGAAATCTTCCCTGGGCTTTCCTTCCCTGCTCTGTCACCTGGCTCCTTGAAATCTTCCCTGGGCTTTCCTTCCCTGCTCTGTCACCTGACTCCATGAAATCTTCCCTGGGCTTTCCTTCCTTGCTTTGTCAACTGGCTCCTTGAAATCTTCCCTGGGCTTTCCTTCCCTGCTCTGTCACCTGGCTCCTTGAAATCTTCCCTGGGCTTTCCTTCCCTGCTCTGTCACCTGACTCCTTGAAATGTTTTCTGGGCTTTCCTTCCCTGCTCTGTCACCTGACTCCATGAAATGTTCCCTGGGATTTTTTCCTTACTCTGTCACCTTACTCCATGACATCTTCCCTGGGCTTTCCTTCCCTGCTCTATCACCTGACTCCTTGAAATCTTCCCTAGGCTTTCCTTCCCTGCTCTGTCATCTGGCTCCTTGAAATCTTCCCTGGGCTTTCCTTCCCTGCTCTGTCACCTGACTCCTTGAAATCTTCCCTGGGCTTTCCTTCCCTGCTCTGTCACCTGACTCCTTGACATCTTCCCTGGGATTTCCTTCCCTGCTCTGTCACCTGACTCCTTGACATCTTCCCTGGGCTTTCCTTCCCTGCTCTGTCACCTGGCTCCTCGAAATCTTCCCTGGGCTTTCCTTCCCTGCTCTGTCACCTGACTCCATGAAATCTTCCATGGGTTTCCTTCCCTGACTCCTTGAAATCTTCCCTGGAATTTTCTTTCCTGTTCTGTCATCTGACTCCTTGAAATATTACCTGGGATTTTCTTCCCTGCTCTGTAGTAAACGGCTTTTTCACTCATTTACCCAAAAGAGTCTATGCACCTAATTAACTCCTTGTATTTAGTATTGATATATGTAGGTTATATTCCTATATTAAATTAATGGAATTTTATAATAAAATAAAAGAAATGGTTTTTTTTAAACTCCGTTAAACTTATTACCATATTTTTAAAATTATTAATATTCCTTAAAATATACAGTTTGTTATATTACATGAATTGTTACTCCTCTACACAAAGTTAGTGTGTCTTTGTATCTTTAATTCATTACATTTATGTTCATTACTTGTTTGTTGCTATCTTGTGAACCTGTATCAGGGTTTTCTATTTCGGATTGAACACTTAGAAGCACATGATTTACGAACAGTAATCCGGACATTTTTAACATATGTCTGTGTTTAATGTCTAACCAGCATTATTTAGGCTATATTCAGGACGAGAAGAAGTGTTGGAAAATGGGATGGACTTATACTTTTGCAAAGTATCAGAGTTCCGGATAATGATGGAAAATTTAGCCTTTTTGTCACAGCGTTTATAAAATCTACAAAAGCTGAGAGGAATTCATCCCTTGTCTGTCACCCAGACATTCATGAGCGAATCTGCGGGTTATAAATGAGAGGTTTTATATCTAGCGTCATGCAAACATACCGCTTTGAGCTGAAATTTCAGTTATGGTATCTTCACACCGATCAACCGACTTGTATCATTTTGGTGAGAAGAAGTATGACACGATGAAAAAAGATCTAAACAAGTTAAGACTTATACGTATACAGATGACTTTTTCCAAATCGCTACGTTAAAAACTCACTGTATCAAATATAATGTAGTAAAATATTATTTGGCATATATTTGTAAATTAACATATTCAATCGATTTAACTAATGTTTTCATTTGTTATCTGAAAATATGTTCCAAAGGTACTGGCATCACAAATTTGAACAAATAAATGCAAGATTTACGCTTCTGCACAATATATTTCTGTATCAAGTGTTTTTGTTTAAAAGGACATTTATCCAACTTCTTTCTGACCCCAAAATAATTCTTCTAATTGCAATTTATTAGGAGTTTGAATCATTTTTCTTTTCGCATTTACTGACAAAATGATACGGAAAAAAATCAGCTCATCTTTTTATAAAGACACGATGAATAAAAGTTCCTTGACACGATTGAAAACAGCCACGTATTTCTTAAGTGATTAGTTTTATACTTCCACATGGGGCATTTCAATAACTTTTTACAACTAATGTCTGTATATTATGCAAAAAGTCTACAATTGTTAATAAAATAGGACTATGATGTATAAATTCTAGACACAAATCACTAGACATGGACAAAGGTAACAAGCAGCGGAGCAGCTTTTTAATTCATCTTAAAACCATAGTGAGGAATTAAACATAGAGTAAATGCTCTCATTGAGACAATCCCAGAGCAGGGCTTAAGCGGAAATCTATGTTATATGTCGATAACGCTCTACAAATGAGTTCGAACCTATCAACAAATAACAACATAACGAACACGATTTTTTACAAACATTTCCTACTATGTCGACGTAATAGTATAAAACGGAACCATCTACTTGGTACGTCAATATATTGATGTCAAACTTTTATTACAAATTATACATGTGTAAGGCATGAATTTAGGCAAATATTATCAAATGTACTACCTTCAATTTATAATAAAGACGCAGAGCGAAAAAATTAAAGGTTAATTAGCGTACAAATGGGAGTTAAATCTAAAGAAGTAACACATCATATTTAACTGTAACACGGATACTTCCTATGTCTAATACTTTTTTTACACTATCGGTATTATATTTTTGAGAATTCCACAGTTATCTTTTACATAAAAGCAGAAAAGGAAAACGTGTAAGACATGTAGTTACTAAGGACAAAATTATATCATTCGAACAGACCGCGAGATTGACCTTAATTGACCGAATTATACACAATTTTCATCGCGTATTACACCTGTAGACACATGAAGATACATAGAAAAGAATCTACGAATCTGGTAAGAGAATACTTACACAAATGTACACCGTTTTATTACAAAATTATTTATATTTATGGTTTCATCACCCGTTTTCTTTCCTTGTTAATTCTAATACCGTATAATTGTTTTTTTTTCATGGTGATTTAAATTTTGCTATTTTCGCGATAAAAGTTGGGACGCGAAATATTAAGACAAATGGTAAAGTTATTTGTTATGATTACGCGGGCCGCGAAAATTACATTACGCCAAAATAAACTCACACAGTGTTTTAACAAAAACACCCCAGCTTTTAAGGATGTCACATAATGTTATCTTTATTATTATGTCAACGCCCCAAATGCGAAGGGCACCATCGCCTTTGGAATTCAGTGTTGCAAAAGGTACGAACGTCGACTTAATTTTGTCACTTTTTGGGGTTTTCTACGAGACCCATTGTCTAGTAACTATCTATCCATATGGCAAATATGTAAAGCTTGGCCTATTTCAGCGAAGGTCAAGGTTTTCTCAGGGTACTCAAGCTTCCACTCCCAATAACAACTGGACTCCATCATACAGCTGAAGAATTGCTGAAAGTGGCATTAAACACCATTCATACAAGCCAACAAACAGTCAAACAATTATTTTAAAAGTTATAACTCGGGCGCAAAGCAATGACTTAAAAGGCATTGATGTGAACTTTGATGGGGGGGGGGGGGGGTCAACTTTTGAAGTTAAATATCCCGGACACATACCAGTCACTCAAAAGGCAATGATGTGACCTTGGGGGTCAAATTTAAAATTAAATGTCAACACCCATGGTATGCGACACATCGATTAGTTATAATCTACCCATATGCCAAATATCACAAAGCCTATCTAAAAGGATAAAAAGTTATATCCCGGACACGATTTGTTACGGATGTACGGACGGACAGACAACAATATGTCGACCTTCTTTTGTCTCTTTTACCAAAAACCCAATAAAAACCTCATAAAAAATGAAAAATGGAATGTAACACTAGATAAAGTTATCTTGCATATCCTAAACGTGTATTGGTATGCGATTTGCAGTGTCAAATAAATTTGGCTGAAAATATCAACCTTAAAGTAGAAGAAAAGAAAAAGGAAGATGAAGTAAATTACCAGACAACAACAATATGTCTCCCATTTATCTTCGTTTATGCACAGTAATCAACATTAATTTTCCCCATCCTCGTCGTCATGCTTCATATTGACAAAAATTCAAAAATTTAAATGTATTATTACGTTACGAACACTTAAAGTGCATACTAATTCGATCGGTTAGCAGAATTTAATAGCTTATACAAAGTCATATTTCTTGTTTTAGTCGTATCATTGAAATGATTTATATCGTATCGTACTATCTCTGACTGTGCAATTAAAATCAAATTAATATTGTTAATGCATTATGTTAAGCTAAAGGAACATTCTTTATATTTAAACGGCCGATTTGAAATAAAATTATATAATAAAAGGTAATTTTAGCATTTTAATAACTATATCTGCATTTTTTCGTTTATTTTATAAGATAAGTTTGACAAAATAAAATCAAGAGATTAAAGAACTGAATACATCTATTGCCAAATCTGTGCTAAATCGTGTTTTAATATATTTTTTCTCTACAGTAGATTTAAAACATAAAAAATTGGAAAAATTTACCGACGTTTTCCTCACTTCTTACTTGTTTATATCTTTTTTCATCGTGTCATACTACTTCTCACCAAAATGATACAAGTCGGTTGATCGGTGTGATCTTTATCAATTAACTAGGCTAAAGCAATCAGGCTAATACTGGTCGAAGTCAGGCCGATCGATAAAGGTCAATACCGACTAGTTAATTCCGTATTGGACTGGTTCGGCAATATATATATTTTTGAAAGTAGTACTGTTATCTACGTAAATATTATAGTACATGTAGTTAATTGATTATTAACAATTCTAATACGGAATTTAAGTAGTAACTGGTTTTTACCAGAAACGTCTGTAGGAACCCGTTCATGTCAGGTAATGTTCACGTGCACAGTATGCAGTGCCATGTAAACCAGATAATATCGTTTGTTTCTAATCTATCGCCCCACAATAGATCTGTATTATTTTTTTACAAATAGCAAAATTGAAATGTTTTAATTATTTAATATTGTAGTAAAACACGAAATCAATAAATCTAAAAGAACAAAATAACGTTCTTGGCCTTCTGAAAAATGTACACGGGCAATAAACCAAATACTATTAAACTGTCGGGCCACTATAAAGATGTGTCTATACACGGTTAAATATTTCTGAAATAATCAGTGTAACGTAAAGCCATGGGTTTTGAAACCATTGTTTGATATATGTGACAGCTTATAAGGAGGTCTACTACCATGAAGACTATGTGACAGCTTATAAGGAGGTCTACTACCATGAAGAGTATGTGACAGCTTTAAGGAGGTCTACTATCATGAAGACTATGTGACAGCTTATAAGGAGGTCTACTACCATGAAGAGTATGTGACAGCTATAAGGAGGTCTACTATCATGAAGAGTATGTGACAGCTTATAAGGAGGTCTACTACCATGAAGACTACGTGACAGCTTATAAGGAGGTCTACTACCATGAAGACTATGTGACAGCTTATAAGGAGGTCTACTACCATGAAGAGTATGTGACAGCTATAAGGAGGTCTACTACCTTGAAGAGTATGTGGCAGCTTATAAGGAGGTCTACTACCATGAAGACTATGTGACAGCTTATAAGGAGGTCTACTACCATGAAGACTATGTGACAGCTTATAAGGAGGTCTACTACCGTGAAGAGTATGTGACAGCTTATAAGGAGGTCTACTACCATGAAGAGTATGTGACAGCTATAAGGAGGTCTACTACCATGAAGAGTATGTGACAGCTTATAAGGAGGTCTACTACCTTGAAGAGTATGTGACAGCTATAAGGAGGTCTACTACCATGAAGACTATGTGACAGCTTATAAGGAGGTCTACTACCATGAAGACTATGTGACAGCTTATAAGGAGGTCTACTACCGTGAAGAGTATGTGACAGCTTATAAGGAGGTCTACTACCATGAAGACTATGTGAAAGCTTATAAGGATGTCTACTACCATGAAGAGTATTTGACAGCTTATAAGGAGGTCTACTACCATGAAGACTATGTGACAGTTTATAAGGAGGTCTACTACCATGAAGAGTATGTGACAGCTTATAAGGAGGTCTACTACCATGTAGAGTATGTGACAGCTTATAAGGAGGTCTACTACCATGAAGAGTATGTGAAAGCATATAAGGAGGTCTACTATCATGAAGAGTATGTGACAGCTTATAAGGAGGTCTACTACCATGAGGAGTATGTGACAGCTTATAAGGAGGTCTACTACCATGAAGACTATGTGACAGCTTATAAGGAGGTCTACTACCATGAAGAGTATGTGACAGCTATAAGGAGGTCTACTACCATGAAGAGTATGTGACAGCTTATAAGGAGGTCTACTACCATGAAGAGTATGTGACAGCTATAAGGAAGTCTACTACCATGAAGAGTATGTGACAGCTATAAGGAGGTCTACTACCATGAAGAGTATGCGACAGCTTATAAGGAGGTCTACTATCATGAACACTATGTGACAGCTTATAAGGATGTCTACTACCATGAAGAGTATTTGACAGCTATAAGGATGTCTACTACCATGAAGAGTATGTGACAGCTTATAAGGAGGTCTACTACCATGAAGAGTATTTGACAGCTTATAAGGAGGTCTCCTACCATGAATAGTATGTGACAGCTTATAAGGAGGTCTACTACCATGAAGAGTATGTGACAGCTTATAAGGAGGTCTACTACCATGAAGAGTATGTGACAGCTATAAGGAGGTCTACTACCATGAAGAGTATGTGACAGCTTATAAGGAGGTCTACTACCATGAAGAGTATTTGACAGCTTATAAGGAGGTCTACTACCATGAAGACTATGTGACAGCTTATAAGGAGGTCTACTACCACGAAGAGTATTTGACAGCTTATTAGGTATCTACTACCATGAAGAGTATGTGACAGCTTATAAGGAGGTCTACTTCCATGAAGAGTATGTGACAGCTTATCAGGAGGTCTACTACCATGAAGACTATGTGACAGCTTATAAGGAGGTCTACTACCATGAAGAGTATGTGACAGCTATAAGGAGGTCTACTACCATGAAGACTATGTGACAGCTTATAAGGAGGTGTACTACCATGAAGACTATGTGACAGCTTATAAGGATGTCTACTACCATGAAGAGTATTTGACAGCTTATAAGGAGGTCTACTACCATGAAGAGTATGTGACAGCTTATAAGGAGGTCTACTATCATGAAGAGTATGTGACAGCTTATAAGGAGGTCTACTACCATGAGGAGTATGTGACAGCTTATAAGGAGGTCTACTACCATGAAGACTATGTGACAGCTTATAAGGAGGTCTACTACCATGAAGAGTATGTGACAGCTATAAGGAGGTCTACTACCATGAAGAGTATGTGACAGCTATAAGGAGGTCTACTACCATGACGAGTATGTGACAGCTATAAGGAGGTCTACTACCATGAAGAGTATGTGACAGCTATAAGGAGGTCTACTACCATGAAGAGTATGTGACAGCTATAAGGAGGTCTACTACCATGAAGGGTATTTGACAGCTTATAAGGAGGTCTACTACCATGAAGAGTATGTGACAGCTTATAAGGAGGTCTACTACCATGAAGAGTATGTGACAGCTTATAAGGAGGTCTACTACCATGAAGAGTATGTGACAGCTATAAGGAGGTCTAATACCATGAAGAGTATGTGGCAGCTATAAGTAGGTCTACTACCAAGAAGAGTATGTGGCAGCTTATAAGGAGGTCTACTACCATGAAGAGTATTTGACAGCTTATAAGGAGGTCTACTACCATGAAGAGTATGTGACAGCTATAAGGAGGTCTACTACCATGAAGAGTATGTGACAGCTTATAAGGAGGTCTACTACCATGAAGAGTATGTGACAGCTATAAGGAGGTCTACTACCATGAAGAGTATGTGACAGCTATAAGGAGGTCTACTACCGTGAAGAGTATGTGACAGCTATAAGGAGGTCTACTACCATGAAGAGTATGTGACAGCTATAAGGAGGTCTACTACCATGAAGAGTATGTGACAGCTATAAGGAGGTCTACTACCATGAAGAGTATTTGACAGCTTAAAAGGAGGTCTACTACCATGAAGAGTATGTGACAGCTTATAACGAGGTCTACTACCATGAAGACTATGTGACAGCTTATAAGGAGGTCTACCACCATGAAGAGTATGTGGCAGCTATAAGGAGGTCTACTACCATGAAGAGTATGTGACAGCTATAAGGAGGTCTACTACCATGAAGAGTATGTGACAGCTATAAGGAGGTCTACTACCATGAAGAGTATGTGACAGCTATAAGGAGGTCTACTACCATGACGAGTATGTGACAGCTATAAGGAGGTCTACTACCATGAAGAGTATGTGACAGCTATAAGGAGGTCTACTACCATGAAGAGTATGTGACAGCTATAAGGAGGTCTACTACCATGAAGGGTATTTGACAGCTTATAAGAAGGTCTACTACCATGAAGAGTATGTGACAGCTTATAAGGAGGTCTACTACCATGAAGAGTATGTGACAGCTATAAGGAGGTCTAATACCATGAAGAGTATGTGGCAGCTATAAGTAGGTCTACTATCATGAAGAGTATGTGGCAGCTTATAAGGAGGTCTACTACCATGAAGAGTATTTGACAGCTTATAAGGAGGTCTACTACCATGAAGAGTATGTGACAGCTATAAGGAGGTCTACTACCATGAAGAGTATGTGACAGCTTATAAGGAGGTCTACTACCATGAAGAGTATGTGACAGCTATAAGGAGGTCTACTACCATGAAGAGTATGTGACAGCTATAAGGAGGTCTACTACCGTGAAGAGTATGTGACAGCTATAAGGAGGTCTACTACCATGAAGAGTATGTGACAGCTATAAGGAGGTCTACTACCATGAAGAATATTTGACAGCTTATAAGGAGGTCTACTACCATGAAGAGTATGTGACAGCTTATAACGAGGTCTACTACCATGAAGACTATGTGACAGCTTATAAGGAGGTCTACCACCATGAAGAGTATGTGGCAGCTATAAGGAGGTCTACTACCATGGAGAGTATGACAGCTATAAGGAGGTCTACTACCATGAAGAGTATGTGACAGCTATAAGGAGGTCTACTACCATGAAGAGTATGTGACAGCTATAAGGAGGTCTACTACCATGAAGAGTATGTGACAGCTATAAGGAGGTCTACTACCATGAAAAGTATTTGACAGCTTATAAGGAGGTCTACTACCATGAAGAGTATGTGACAGCTTATAACGAGGTCTACTACCATGAAGACTATGTGACAGCTTATAAGGAGGTCTACCACCATGAAGAGTATGTGGCAGCTATAAGGAGGTCTACTACCATGAAGAGTATGTGACAGCTATAAGGAGGTCTACTACCATGAAGAGTATGTGACAGCTATAAGGAGGTCTACTACCATGAAGAGTATGTGACAGCTATAAGGAGGTCTACTACCATGAAGAGTATGTGACAGCTATAAGGAGGTCTACTACCATGAAGAGTATTTGACAGCTTATAAGGAGGTCTACTATCATGAAGAGTATGTGACAGCTATAAGGAGGTCTACTACCATGAAGAGTATGTGACAGCTATAAGGAGGTCTACTACCATGAAGAGTATGTGACAGCTATAAGGAGGTCTACTACCATGAAGAGTATGTGACAGCTATAAGGAGGTCTAATACCATGAAAAGTATGTGACAGCTATAAGGAGGTCTACAACCATGAAGAGTATTTGACAGCTTATAAGGAGGTCTACTACCATGAAGAGTATGTGACAGCTTATAACGAGGTCTACTACCATGAAGACTATGTGACAGCTTATAAGGAGGTCAACTACCATGAAGAGTATGTGACAGCTATAAGGAGGTCTACTACCATAAAGAGTATGTGACAGCTATAAGGAGGTCTACTACCATGAAGAGTATGTGACAGCTATAAGGAGGTCTACTACCATGAAGAGTATGTGACAGCTATAAGGAGGTCTACTACCATGAAGAGTATTTGACAGCTTATAAGGAGGTCTACTACCATGAAGACTATGTGACAGCTTATAAGGAGGTCTACCACCATGAAGAGTATGTGGCAGCTATAAGGAGGTCTACTACCATGAAGAGTATGTGACAGCTATAAGGAGGTCTACTACCATGAAGAGTATGTGACAGCTATAAGGAGGTCTACTACCATGAAGAGTATGTGACAGCTATAAGGAGGTCTACTACCATGAAGAGTATGTGACAGCTATAAGGAGGTCTACTAACATGAAGAGTATTTGACAGCTTATAAGGAGGTCTACTACCATGAAGAGTATGTGACAGCTTATAAGGAGGTCTACCACCATGAAGACTATGTGACAGCTTATAAGGAGGTCTACTACCATGAAGACTATGTGACAGCATATAAGGAGGTCTACTACAATGAAGAGTATGTGACAGCTTATAAGGAGGTCTACTACCATGAAGAGTATGTGGCAGCTATAAGTAGGTCTACTACCATGAAGAGTATGTGGCAGCTTATAAGGAAGTCTACTACCATGAAGAGTATGAGACAGCTTATAAGGAGGTCTACTACCATGAAGAGTATGTGACAGCTATAAGGAGGTCTACTACCATGAAGAGTATGTGGCAGCTGATAAGGAGATCTACTACCATGAAGAGTATTTGACAGCTTATAAGGAGGTCTACTACCATGAAGAGTATGTGATAGCTATAAGGAGGTCTACTACCATGAAGAGTATGTGACAGCTATAAGGAGGTCTACTACCATGAAGAGTATGTGACAGCTATAAGGAGGTCTACTACCATGAAGAGTATCTGACAGCTTATAAGGAGGTCTACTACCATGAAGAGTATGTGACAGCTTATAACGAGGTCTACTACCATGAAGACTATGTGACAGCTTATAAGGAGGTCTACCACCATGAAGAGTATGTGGCAGCTATAAGGAGGTCTACTACCATGAAGAGTATGTGACAGCTATAAGGAGGTCTACTACCATAAAGAGTATGTGACAGCTATAAGGAGGTCTACTACCATGAATAGTATGTGACAGCTATAAGGAGGTCTACTACCATGAAGAGTATGTGACAGCTATAAGGAGGTCTACTACCATGAAGAGTATTTGACAGCTTATAAGGAGGTCTACTACCATGAAGACTATGTGACAGCTTATAAGGATGTCTACCACCATGAAGAGTATGTGGCAGCTATAAGGAGGTCTACTACCATGAAGAGTATGTGACAGCTATAAGGAGGTCTACTAACATGAAGAGTATGTGACAGCTATAAGGAGGTCTACTACCATGAAGAGTATGTGACAGCTATAAGGAGGTCTACTACCATGAAGAGTATGTGACAGCTATAAGGAGGTCTACTAACATGAAGAGTATTTGACAGCTTATAAGGAGGTCTACTACCATGAAGAGTATGTGACAGCTTATAAGGAGGCCTACCACCATGAAGACTATGTGACAGCATATAAGGAGGTCTACTACAATGAAGAGTATGTGACAGCTTATAAGGAGGTCTACTACCATGAAGAGTATGTGGCAGCTATAAGTAGGTCTACTACCATGAAGAGTATGTGGCAGCTTATAAGGAAGTCTACTACCATGAAGAGTATGTGACAGCTTATAAGGAGGTCTACTACCATGAAGAGTATGTGACAGCTATAAGGAGGTCTACTACCATAAAGAGTATGTGACAGCTATAAGGAGGTCTACTACCATGAAGAGTATTTGACAGCTATAAGGAGGTCTACTACAATGAAGAGTATGTGATAGCTATAAGGAGGTCTACTACCATGAAGAGTATGTGACAGCTATAAGGAGGTCTACTACCATGAAGAGTATGTGACAGCTATAAGGAGGTCTACTACCATGAAGAGTATGTGACAGCTATAAGGAGGTCTACTACCATTAAGAGTATTTGACAGCTTATAAGGAGGTCTACTACCATGAAGACTATGTGACAGCTTATAAGGAGGTCTACCACCATGAAGAGTATGTGGCAGCTATAAGGAGGTCTACTACCATGAAGAGTATGTGACAGCTATAAGGAGGTCTACTACCATGAAGAGTATGTGACAGCTATAAGGAGGTCTACTACCATGAAGAGTATGTGACAGCTATAAGGAGGTCTACTACCATGAAGAGTATGTGACAGCTATAAGGAGGTCTACTAACATGAAGAGTATTTGACAGCTTATAAGGAGGTCTACTACCATGAAGAGTATGTGACAGCTTATAAGGAGGTCTACCACCATGAAGACTATGTGACAGCTTATAAGGAGGTCTACTACCATGAAGAGTATGTGACAGCTTATAAGGAGGTCTACTACCATGAAGAGTATGTGATAGCTATAAGGAGGTCTACTACCATGAAGAGTATGTGACAGCTATAAGGAGGTCTACTACCATGAAGAGTATGTGACAGCTATAAGGAGGTCTACTACCATGAAGAGTATCTGACAGCTTATAAGGAGGTCTACTACCATGAAGAGTATGTGACAGCTTATAACGAGGTCTACTACCATGAAGACTATGTGACAGCTTATAAGGAGGTCTACCACCATGAAGAGTATGTGGCAGCTATAAGGAGGTCTACTACCATGAAGAGTATGTGACAGCTATAAGGAGGTCTACTACCATAAAGAGTATGTGACAGCTATAAGGAGGTCTACTACCATGAAGAGTATGTGACAGCTATAAGGAGGTCTACTACCATGAAGAGTATGTGACAGCTATAAGGAGGTCTACTACCATGAAGAGTATTTGACAGCTTATAAGGAGGTCTACTACCATGAAGACTATGTGACAGCTTATAAGGAGGTCTACCACCATGAAGAGTATGTGGCAGCTATAAGGAGGTCTACTACCATGAAGAGTATGTGACAGCTATAAGGAGGTCTACTACCATGAAGAGTATGTGACAGCTATAAGGAGGTCTACTACCATGAAGAGTATGTGACAGCTATAAGGAGGTCTACTACCATGAAGAGTATGTGACAGCTATAAGGAGGTCTACTAACATGAAGAGTATTTGACAGCTTATAAGGAGGTCTACTACCATGAAGAGTATGTGACAGCTTATAAGGAGGTCTTCCACCATGAAGACTATGTGACAGCATATAAGGAGGTCTACTACAATGAAGAGTATGTGACAGCTTATAAGGAGGTCTACTACCATGAAGAGTATGTGGCAGCTATAAGTAGGTCTACTACCATGAAGAGTATGTGGCAGCTTATAAGGAAGTCTACTACCATGAAGAGTATGTGACAGCTTATAAGGAGGTCTACTACCATGAAGAGTATGTGACAGCTATAAGGAGGTCTACTACCATGAAGAGTATGTGGCAGCTTATAAGGAGATCTACTACCATGAAGAGTATTTGACAGCTTATAAGGAGGTCTACTACCATGAAGAGTATGTGATAGCTATAAGGAGGTCTACTACCATGAAGAGTATGTGACAGCTTATAAGGAGGTCTACTACCACGAAGAGTATGTGACAGCTATAAGGAGGTCTACTACCATGAAGAATATTTGACAGCTTATAAGGAGGTCTACTACCATGAAGAGTATTTGACAGCTTATAAGGAGGTCTACTACCATGAAGAGTATGTGACAGCTATAAGGAGGTCTACTACCATGAAGAGTATGTGGCAGCTTATAAGGAGATCTACTACCATGAAGAGTATTTGACAGCTTATAAGGAGATCTACTACCATGAAGAGTATGTGACAGCTTATAAGGAGGTCTACTACCATGAAGAGTATGTGACAGCTATAAGGAGGTCTACTACCATGAAGAGTATCTGACAGCTTATAAGGAGGTCTACTACCATGAAGAGTATGTGACAGCTTATAAGGAGGTCTACTACCATGAAGAGTATGTGACAGCTTATAAGGAGGTCTACTACCATGAAGAGTATTTGACAGCTTATAAGGATGTCTACTACCATGAAGAGTATGTGACAGCTATAAGGAGGTCTACTACCATGAAGAGTATCTGACAGCTTATAAGGAGGTCTACTACCATGAAGAGTATGTGACAGCTTATAAGGAGGTCTACTACCATGAAGAGTATGTGACAGCTTATAAGGAGGTCTACTACCATGAAGACTATGTGACAGCTTATAAGGATGTCTACTACCATGAAGAGTATGTGACAGCTATAAGGAGGTCTACTACCATGAAGAGTATGTGACAGCTTATAAGGAGGTCTACTACCATGAAGAGTATGTGACAGCTTATAAGGAGGTCTACTACCATGAAGAGTATGTGACAGCTTATAAGGAGGTCTACTACCATGAAGAGTATGTGACAGCTTATAAGGAGGTCTACTACCATGAAGAGTATGTGACAGCTTATAAGGAGGTCTACTACCATGAAGAGTATGTGACAGCTTATAAGGATGTCTACTACCATGAAGAGTATGTGACAGCTTATAAGGAGGTCTACTACCATGAAGACTATGTGACAGCTTATAAGGAGGTCTACTACCATGAAAAGTATTTGACAGCTTATAAGGAGGTCTACTACCATGAAGAGTATGTGACAGCTTATAAGGAGGTCTACTACCATGAAGAGTAAAAGTGTGACAGCTTATAAGGAGGTATACTACCATGAAGAGTAAAAGTGCATGGTTCTCCTGCCAGAGTAAGAAGAAACAAAACAGGTAACTTTTCTATTCAACTAGGACTATCAGATCTTAAATTATCGATAACAAATAGGTTCCTTCCCCCTCTCTCTCTCTCTTTCTGTCTCCCTTTTCTACCTCTCCCTCTTTAGACAGTGCCTAGCATGACTGTCTAGCTATCTCCTATTGATCGATTGATATGTCTATACCATTACAGTGTTCGTTTCTTTACTCTAGTGAAGATTTACTGACCACAGTAAAAGACAGAACGATGAATAAGTATTATTATTATGTAAATTCGAATTTTACCACTTGACTTATTTCTCTACTACCTTGCATTTAATGTAATTTGCTGAAACAGAATCCGAACGATTTTCTTCAAGTTGCCAGACAGATATTTTTAATGTTTAATGCTGATAATCCATGCCTTCTTTGTTGGCTCATGAAATTCTCATGCCGAGTTTGTAATAATGCAGGAAATGATTTGGTTGGTAAACAAAAATAGTAAAATAAAAACAATTACAAACGTGTGTGAATTTATGGTAATAAAACATCAGTCTAATATGTTTTGGAGTTATGCCCCTTTGTATATCAAAACCGTCAAAGAGGAACAACAAAGATATCATGTGTTAACCTCAGAACTGAGTTAGTTACACACTAAAAGACCGGATAATGATTTTTTATTAATTCACAAACAAAACAACTGAAAAGACAAAAACGAGAACAAAATTAAAGATCAACTGTTCGGTTGAACATTTGAGGGTCTTTCCATACTAATATTCATTTTGTATTACGTGATGACATTCAAAATAATCAACTGTTTGCGAAATGTTATAATTTTGCTATAAATATTTAAAAAAGAAATTATTTTGTATTATTTGCTACAGATTGGCATTCTAAGAGAGATAACTCTGATAAAATTTGGTACAACTTTTCACGGCATGTCTTAATTTACTCGTAATTATTAATAGAACATTTTAGGAAGAAAATCATTCAAAATCTTTGAAAATAGCAAAGGTTAAAAACTAGTACGTGACCTTGACCCATGCAAGATTTCAAGGTCAAAGGGCATGAGGGTCTATGGTGAAGACCGCATGCCTCTATCATAAATGGTTAATGAGTACCAAGTGAAAAACCAATCAGTTACATATAAAATGAGAGATAACTCCTACAAAATGAAGTCAAATCCTTTCCCTGTAAATGTTACAAAGTTGCTCCTTTAAGAGATCAACATTTTGCACTCTTTAGTTTCCCTCTATCATTTATAGTTAACGAGTACCAAGTGAAAAACCAGTCAGTTACATATATAATGGTAGATAACTCCTATAAAATGAAGTCAAATCCTTTCCTTGAAATGTAACAAAGTTGCTCCATTAAAATACCAACATTTTGCACTCTTTAGTTTCCCTGTATCATTAATAGTTAATGAGTAACGTGTAAACAACCAATAAGTTACATATATAATGGGAGATAACTCCTATAAAATGAAGTCAAATCCTTTCCCTGCAAATGTAAAAAAGTTGCTCCTTTAAAAGACCAACATTTCGCACTCTTTAGTTTCCCTTTATCATTAATAGTTAATGAGTAACAAGTAAAAAACCAATAAGTTACATATATAATGGGAGATAACTCGTATAAAATGAAGTCAAATCCTTTACCTGTAAATGTAACAAAGTTGCTCCTTTAAGAGATCAACATTTTGCACTCTTTAGTTTCCCTTTATCATTAATAGTTAACGAGAACCATGTGAAAAACCAATCAGTTACATATATAATGGGAGATAACTCCTATAAAATGAAGTAAACTCCTTTACATGTAAATGTAACAAAGTTTCTCCTTTAAGAGATCAACATTTTGCACTCTTTAGTTTCCCTCTATCATTAATAGTTAATGAGTACCATGTGAAAAACCAATCAGTTACATATATAATGGGAGATAACTCCTATAAAATGAAGTCAAATCCTTTCCCTAAAAACGTAACAAAGTTGCTCCTTTAAGAGATCAACATTTTGCACTCTTTCGTTTCCCTTTATCATTAATAGTTAATGAGTAACATGTAAAAAACCAATAAGTTACATATATAACGGGAGATAACTCCTATAAAATGAAGTCAAATCCTTTACCGGTAAATGTAACAAAGTTGCTCCTTTAAGAGACCAACATTTTGCACTCTTTAGTTTCCCTCTATCATTAATAGTTAATGAGTACCATGTAAAAAACCAATCAGTTACATATATAATGGGAGATAACTCCTATAAAATGAAGGCAAATCCTTTCCCTGTAAATGTAACAAAGTTGCTCCTTTTAAAGACCAACATTTTGCACTCTTTAGTTTCCCTTTATTGTTAATAGTTAATGAGTAACATGTAAAAAACTAATAAATTACATATATAATGGGAGATAACTCCTATAAAATGAAGTCAAATCCTTTTCTTGTAAATGTAACAAAGTTGCTCCATTAGGAGACCAACATTTTGCACTCTTTAGTTTCCCTCTATCGTTAATAGTTAATGAGTAACATGTAAAAAACCAATAAGTTACATATATAATGGGAGATAACTCCTATAAAATGAAGTCAAATCCTTTTCTTGTAAATGTAACAAAGTTGCTCCTTTAAGAGACCAACATTTTGCACTCTTTCGTTTCCCTCTATCGTTAATAGTTTATGAGTAACATGTAAAACACCAATAAGTTACATATATAATGGGAGATAACTCGTATAAAATGAAGTCAAATCCTTTACCTGTAAATGTAACAAAGTTGCTCCTTTAAGAGATCAACATTTTGCACTCTTTAGTTTCCCTTTATCATTAATAGTTAACGAGTACCAAGTGAAAAACCAGTCAGTTACATATACAATGGGAGATAACTCCTATAAAATGAAGTCAACTCCGTTTACTTCAAATGCAAAAAAATTAGCTCCTTTAAAAGACCAACATTTTGCACTCTTGAGTTTCCCTTTATCATTAATAGTTGATGAGTAACATGTAAAAAACCAATCAGTTACATATATAATAGGAGATAACTCCTATAAAATGAAGTCAAATCCTTTCCCTGTAAAAGTAACAAAGTTGCTCCTTTAAGGGATCAACATTTTGCACTCTTTAGTTTCCCTTTATCATTAATAGTTAATGAGTAACATGTGAAAAACCAATAAGTTACATATATAATGGGAGATAACTCCTATAAAATGAAGTCAAATCCTTTTCTTGTAAATGTAACAAAGTTGCTCCATTAAAAGACCAACATTTTGCACTCTATAGTTTCCCTGTATCATTAATAGTTAATTAGTTACATGTGAAAAACCAATAAGTTACATATATAATGGGAGATAACTCCTATAAAATGATGTCAAATCCTTTCCTTGAAAATGAAACAAAGTTGCCCCATTAAATGACCAACATTTTGCACTCTTTAGTTTCCCTTTATCATTAATAGTTAATGAGTAATATGTAAAAAACAAATAAGTTACATGTATAATGGGAGATAACTCCTATAAAATGAAGTCAAATCCTTTCCTTGTAAAGGTAACAAAGTTGCTCCATTAAAAGTCCAACATTTTGCACTCTTTAGTTTCCCTTTATCATTAATAGTTAATGAGTAACATGTGCAAAACCAATTAGTTACATATATAATGGGAGATAACTCCTATAAAATGAAGTCAAATCCTTTCCTTGTAAATGTAACAAAGTTGCTCCATTAAAAGACCAACATTTTGTACTCTTTAGTTTCCCTTTATCATTAATAGTTAATGAGTAACATGTAAAAAACAAATCAGTTACATATATAATGGGAGATAACTCCTATAAAATGAAGTCAAATCTTTTCCCTGTAAAAGTAACAAAGTTGCTCCTTTAAAAGATCAACATTTTGCACTCTTTAGTTTCCCTTTATCATCAATAGTTAATGAGTAACCTGTGAAAAACCAATAAGTTACATATATAATGGGAGATAACTCCTATAAAATGAAGTCAAATCCTTTCCCTGCAAATGTAACAAAGTTGCACCTTTAAAAGACCAACATTTTGCACTCTTTAGTTTCCCTGTATCATTAATAGTTAATGAGTAACATGTAAAAAAACAATAAGTTACATATTTAATGGGAGATAACTCCTATAAAATGAAGTCAAATCCTTTCCCTGTAAATGTATCAAAGTTGCTCCTTTAGGAGATCAACATTTTGCACTCTTTCCTTTCCCTCTATCATTTATAGTTTATGAGTACTATGTGAAAAACCAATCAGTTACATATATAATGGGAGATAACTCCTATAAAATGAAGTCAAATCACTTCGCTCCAAATGTGACAAAGTTGCGCCTTAATAAGAAGAACATTTTACTCTCAATAAGTGTTTATCTATCTTTTACCGTTTCAGAGGAGTAGCGGACACAAGCAAATGTCAAAATTTAGAACGTGACCTTGACCTTTGACCTTGTGTCCATTTTCAAGGCCAAAGGTCAAGATGATCTATGGTGAAGACCCCAGGCCTCTATCTCTTTTAGTTGTTGAGATTTGTTTGAATATCACTTACTACTTTTTATTTAAAGGGAGATAACTCCTATAAGATGTCGTCAGAACCCTTCAATCAATCTGTCCCAAAGTTGCGCTAGGATATAGGACACATTTTGGTAAAGGTTTGGTATTGATATCTTTTTTGGTTTAGGAGGAGTAGCAGGAACAAGCTTTTTAGTAAAAGGGGAGATAACTCCATAAAGAAAAAGGGTGCGGTCAGTCAGGGTGAACTGCGAAAGCGCATTGGGTCACCGATATCAGATATAAAATATCAAAGCGACATGTCGCGAAATGAAAAAACCCCACATAAGTTTGCGCAAGAAGTGGGAGAAGAATAATAATAATAATTAAAGATCAACTGTTCGGTTGAACATTTGAGGGTCTTTCCGCATTAATTTTAATTTGTATTACATGATGACATTTAAAATAATCATCTTTTTGCAAAATGCTATAACTTTGCTATAAATATTTTAAAAAAATATTTTGTATTATTTGCCGCAGATTGTCATTCTGAGAGAGATAACTCTTATAAAAGTATTATACAACTTTTCACGCCATGTCTTAGTTTACTCGAAATTATTAATAGAACATTTTAGGACGAACATAATTTCAATATCTTTAAAAAAGCAAAGGTCAAAAACAAGTACGTGACCTTGACCCATACAAGTTTTCAAGGTCAAAGGGCATGAGTATTTATGGTGAAGACCCCATGCATCTATCAGTACTAGTTAATGAGTAACATGTAAAAAATCAATAAGTTGCATATATAATGGGAGATAACTCGTATAAAATGAAGTCAAATTCTTTCCCTGTAAATGTAACATAGTTGCTCCTTTAAGAGATCAACATTTTGCACTCTTATGTTTCCCTCTATCATTAATAGTTAATGAGTACCATGTGAAAAACCAATCAGTTACATATATAATGGGAGATAACTCCTATAAAATAAAGTAAACTCCTTTACATGTAAATGTAACAAAGTTTCTCCTTTAAGAGATCAACATTTTGCACTCTTTAGTTTCCCTCTATCATTAATAGTTAATGAGTACCATGTGAAAAACCAATCAGTTACATATATAATGGGAGATAACTCCTATAAAATGAAGTCAAATCCTTTCCCTAAAAACGTAACAAAGTTGCTCCTTTAAGAGATCAACATTTTGCACTCTTTCGTTTCCCTTTATCATTAATAGTTAATGAGTAACATGTAAAAAACCAATAAGTTACATATATAACGGGAGATAACTCCTATAAAATGAAGTCAAATCCTTTACCGGTAAATGTAACAAAGTTGCTCCTTTAAGAGACCAACATTTTGCACTCTTTAGTTTCCCTCTATCATTAATAGTTAATGAGTACCATGTAAAAAACCAATCAGTTACATATATAATGGGAGATAACTCCTATAAAATGAAGGCAAATCCTTTCCCTGTAAATGTAACAAAGTTGCTCCTTTTAAAGACCAACATTTTGCACTCTTTAGTTTCCCTTTATTGTTAATAGTTAATGAGTAACATGTAAAAAACTAATAAATTACATATATAATGGGAGATAACTCCTATAAAATGAAGTCAAATCCTTTTCTTGTAAATGTAACAAAGTTGCTCCATTAGGAGACCAACATTTTGCACTCTTTAGTTTCCCTCTATCGTTAATAGTTAATGAGTAACATGTAAAAAACCAATAAGTTACATATATAATGGGAGATAACTCCTATAAAATGAAGTCAAATCCTTTTCTTGTAAATGTAACAAAGTTGCTCCTTTAAGAGACCAACATTTTGCACTCTTTCGTTTCCCTCTATCGTTAATAGTTTATGAGTAACATGTAAAACACCAATAAGTTACATATATAATGGGAGATAACTCCTATAAAATGAAGTCAAATTCTTTCCCTATAAATGTAACAAAGTTACTCCTTGAAGAGACCAACATTTTGCACTCTTTCGTTTCCCTCTATCATTAATAGTTAATGAGTACCATGTGAAAAACCAATCAGTTACATATATAATGGGAGATAACTCCTATAAAATGAAGTCAAATTACTTCCCTCCAAATGTGACAAAGTTGCGCCTTACTAAGGCGAATATTTTACCCTCAATAAGTGTTTATCTATCTTTTACCGTTTCAAAGGAGTAGCGGACACAAGCAAATGTCAAAATTTAGAACGTGACCTTGACCTTTGACCTTGTGTCCATTTTCAAGGTCAAAGGTCATGATGGTCTAAAGTGAAGACCCCAGGCCTCTATCTCTTTTAGTTGCTGAGATTTGTTTGAATATCACTTACTACTTTTATTTAAAGGGAGATAACTCCTATAAGATGTCGTCAGAACCCTTCAATCAATCTGTCCCAAAGTTGCGCAAGGATATAGGACACATTTTGGTAAAGGTTTGGTATTGCTTTCTTTTTTGGTTTCGGAGGAGTAGCAGACACAAGCTTTGTAGTAAAAGGGGAGATAACTCCTTAAAGGAAAAGGGTGTGGTCAGTCAGGGTGAACTGCGAAAGCGCAATGGGTAACCGATATCAGATATAAAATATCAAAGCGACATGTCGCGAAGTGAAAAAACCAGACACCGAAATAAGTTGGCGGAAGAAAAGAGAAAATAATAATAATAATAATAATTAAAGATCAACTGTTCGGTTGAACATTTGAGGGTCTTTCCATACTTATATTCATTTTGTATTACGTGATGACATTCAAAATAATCAACTTTTTGCGAAATGTTATAATTTTGCTATAAATATTTAAAAAGAAATTATTTTGTATTATTTGCTACAGATTGGCATTCTAAGAGAGATAACTCTTATAAAATTGTGATACAACTTTTCACGGCATGTCTTAATTTACTCGTAATTATTAATAGAACATTTTAGGAAGAAAATAATTTCAATATCTTTAAAAATAGCAAAGGTCAAAAACTAGTACGTGACCTTGACCCATACAAGTTTTCAAGGTCAAATGACATGAGGGTTTATGGTAAAGACCCCATGCCTCTATCATTAATAGTTAATGAGTAACATGTGAAAAACCAATAAGTTACATATATAATGGGAGATAACTCCTATAAAATGAAGTCAAATCCTTTCCCTGAAAATGTAACAAAGTTGCTCCTTTAAGAGATCAACATTTTGCACTCTTTAGTTTCCCTTTATCATCAAATGTTAATGAGTAACATGTGAAAAAAACAATAAGTTACATATATAATGGGAGATAACTCCTATAAAATGAAGTCAAATCCTTTCCTTGTAAATGTAACAAAGTTGCTCCATTAAAATACCAACATTTTGCACTCTTTAGTTTCCCTTTATCATTAATAGTTAATGAGTAACATGTGAAAAACCAGTAAGTTACATATTTAATGGGAGATAACTCCTATAAAATGAAGTCAAATCATTTCCTTGTAAATGTAACAAAGTTGCTCCATTAAAAGTCCAACATTTTGCACTCTTTAGTTTCCCTTTATCATTAATAGTTAATGAGTAACATGTGAAAAACCAATAAGTTACATATATAATGGGAGATAACTCCTATAAAATGAAGTCAAATCCTTTCCTTGTAAATGTAACAAAGTTGCTCCATTAAAAGACCAACATTTTGCACTCTTTAGTTTCCCTTAATCAATAATAGTTAATGTGTAACATGTGAAAAACAATTCAGTTACATATATAATGGGAGATAACTCCTATAAAATGAAGTCAAATCCTTTCCCTGTAAAAGTAACAAAGTTGCTCCTTTAAAAGATCAACATTTTGCACTCTTTAGTTTCCCTTTATCATAAATAGTTAATGAATAACCTGTGAAAAACCAATAAGTTACATATATAATGGGAGATAACTCCTATAAAATGAAGTCAAATCCTTTCCCTGCAAATGTAACAAAGTTGCACCTTTAAAAGACCAACATTTTGCACTCTTTAGTTTCCCTGTATCATTAATAGTTAATGAGTAACGTGTAAAAAACCAATAAGTTACATATTTAATGGGAGATAACTCCTATAAAATGAAGTCAAATTCTTTCCCTATAAATGTAACAAAGTTACTCCTTGAAGAGACCAACATTTTGCACTCTTTCGTTTCCCTTTATCATTAATAGTTAATGAGTACCATGTGAAAAACCAATCAGTTACATATATAATGGGAGATAACTCCTATAAAATGAAGTCAAATTACTTCCCTCCAAATGTGACAAAGTTGCGCCTTATTAAGGCGAATATTTTACCCTCAATAAGTGTTTATCTATCTTTTGCCGTTTCAAAGGAGTAGCGGACACAAGCAAATGTCAAAATTTAGAACGTGACCTTGACCTTTGACCTTGTGTCCATTTTCAAGGTCAAAGGTCATGATGGTCTAAAGTGAAGACCCCAGGCCTCTATCTCTTTTAGTTGCAGAGATTTGTTTGAATATCACTTACTACTTTTATTTAAAGGGAGATAACTCCTATAACATGTCGTCAGAACCCTTCAATCAATCTGTCCCAAAGTTGCGCAAGGATATAGGACACATTTTGGTAAAGGTTTGGTATTGCTATCTTTTTTGGTTTCGGAGGAGTAGCAGACACAAGCTTTTTAGTAAAAGGGGAGATAACTCCGTAAAGGAAAAGGGTGCGGTCAGTCAGGGTGAACTGCGAAAGCACAAAGGGTAACCGATATCAGATATAAAATATCAAAGCGACATGTCGCGAAGAGAAAAAACCAGACACCGAAATAAGTTGGCGGAAGAAAAGAGAAAATAATAATAATAATAATAATAATAATAATCAGAACAATAACTATAGGTCTTTCCACAAAAAGGTGGAAAGACCTAATAATAATAATAATCAGAACAATAACTATAGGTCTTTCCACAGAAAGGTGGAAAGACCTAATAATCAGAACAATAACTATAGGTCTTTCCACAGAAAGGTGGAAAGACCTAATTACTGAAACGGTCACGTGATGGCAGGGTTGATATAACAATACAATCAAATCGTTAATTTTGCTTTTGATGTACATATAAAACAAAATACCATTACAGTTATACACCCTGGACATAAAACTTTCAACCCGTTTTGCAATAAAAACGCATTTTGCAGTAAGCAAAATCGAACATTTGTTTGACTTGTTTATGTGTCTCAAAAAACAACGGTCCGCCAATATCTTTGATGGTTATGTCACACTAGACAGAAAAAACGGTCATCCCAATATCTTTGATGGTTATATCCCACTAGACAGATACAACGGTCCGCCCAATATCTTTGATGGTTATATCACACAAGACAGATACAACGGTCCGCCCAATATCTTTGATGGTTATGTCACACTACTCACAAAAAACGGACAGCCCAATATCTTTGATGGTTATATCCCACTAGACAGAAACAACGGACAGCCCAATATCTTTGATGGTTATGTCACACTAGACAGATACAACGGTTAGCCCAATATCTTTGATGGTTATATCCCACTAGACAGATACAACGGTCCGCCCAATATCTTTTATGGTTATGTCACACTACTCACAAAAAACGGACAGCCCAATATCTTTGATGGTTATATCCCACTATACAGAAACAACGGACAGCCCAATATCTTTGATGGTTATGTCACACTAGACAGATACAACGGTCCGCCCAATATCTTTTATGGTTATGTCACACTAGACACAAACAACGGACAGCCCAATATCTTTGATGGTTATATCCCACAGGAGCATTCCATCATGTTTCAGAAAGATATTGAACGGAGTGTGTTAAAGCAGACAGTCAATCCCTCTAGCCATGTTCTGAAGCAGTCCTTATCTTCACCCGTTGATCTTAACAAAATTGACGGAAGAATGCAATTGTTGACTGATTAATTTGACACTTATGTGTCGATCAAAGTTATGTGTGGACCAAAGTTGATATTTATGTGTCGACGTAAGGAGAAGCACGCTATACTCATTCAAGTGCCTGTTAGAGGTATCTTTTACAAAATAACATCAGTACATAGTAGTGATTCTTTATATTTGAAACTGGTTGCATGAATACTCTAAATGAGAGACCGAAAATTGTGTATTTTTTATAAACTGCACAACAAAATTTGCCCCGAATACTTAAGTGACTGCTTGTCACCACTAGTTTCGAATGTAAATGAATATTATCTTCGAAACAATAATAACTATATACCGGTTCGTACTAGATTAAATGTTTACGCAATATCTTTTGTGCCGTCTACAGTATCACTGTGGAATAACTAGAATTGTTTATCTGGAATATGCCACTATTTGAATGTTTTAAACTCAAAATAAAGCCTCCTGTACTTAAACCACCAAAATATTTCTGGCAAGGATCAAGAGATTAAATATTATCCATACTAGAAGACGTCATCAATGTACTTCATTAAATTCAGATTTATCAAGAATAAATTTAAATGGAATTCCAATATGTACACTGCGGGGCTCCTTATGAGGATGCTTATCACTTTTTTCTTGAGTGCCCTTTATACCAAACTCAAAGAGATTCCATATTTGATATTGATGAATATAGTAAACATTCTTTTAGGCAATGCAAATCTAACTTTTGAAATAAATTCTATTATTTTTGAAAAAGTTCTGTATTGGTACGTACATAAGCCGTACCAATATATTTCCAACAGGTCAATACAGTCTACTCCCTTTTAAATAATAAATTACTTGGATAAACTGCTTGTCGCCATCATATGTTTTATGTGTTGTATTGTCCCGGAGAAGACTGTCGTTGACATGATTGACCAGGATTGCCAATTTTATTACTGAAGGTCAGGGTTTTCTCTGGGTACAGTACTTCGGCTTCCTCCTACAATAAATCTTGACGTTAATGATATAGCCGAAAAAATGCAATGTGACGTAAAACAACATTCAAACAAAAAAAAACCACAAAAATAAAGAACAATTATCTTTTCATACGCCGGAAAGAGCAAAGAAACGTTATACATTATACAGCATGACCAGTGTTTGGTCTATTTTATGTCTACAAAAATACAAATGGGGAGGATTACAATCACATAACATAATCCATAATACCCAGTGAATGACGACTACACACTTAGGAACACAATAACTCGCTTGTATTTAAACTTTTAATAATTTGATATAAGTACATGACGATGGTAAGTACTTTAAACTAACGGAATTAAATAATAAAGACATAATGCCAATTGTTAAAAGAAAGTGTTTTTTCGTCTTAAGTGACAATATTTTATAAATATAAATTCATTCGTTCAATGGAACGAATAATAAGTTTTTCTACATAATGCAAGTAAAAAGGAATCTACCTGTTTAAAATGACCTCTAAAAATATTAGAAATTAATACATTTGAAGGAATCGGTTGAAGAATGGTCATGATGAACTATATACCTTGACTTTCTTCATATAAGAAAAACGTGCAGATATCTTTTAAAAATTGAAAAAAAGTCATTTAATATGACTTTTAGAGACTTTTTTACTTTAAACATTGACCTTTTGATCTTTGCATATTATACTTATATCAAAATACGCCTTCATATGGACGAAGCAATTAACAGACATGGAAAATAAAATCTGTTTAAAACTAGGCCTAAGTATGACTTTTACCTCCATTATTGTGGTTTTTATAATGACGAAGTTCAACAGCGAGATAGAATCTTCAATGATGTTCATTGTTGACTCTCAGCAACATGTGAGATATTGTTATTTACCAATATTGTTTATCAATTCAGGGAATATAACTCTTACAAAGTATCATTTAAAATATACAATATTTGAAGACCGTAGAGGGGTCTAAATTTTTGTTATGGTTTCTTTTTATTATCTCCTGTAGTTAAGGAGAATATCTGCACACAACATAATGGCGAAAATTTGAAGGTGACATCGACCTTTGACCTTGCGACCTTTTTAAAGTTTTCAAGATCAAAGATGACCTATAGTGAAAGTCTGTTTATCGTATATAGTTCCTGAGATATCGCTATTAATAATATATTTCTTTGATCTTTGGAAGATAAATCTTATATTGGGTCAATCAAAATATATGACAATTACAGATCTTAACATGACACAGTGTCACAAATTTAAATGTGACCTGTTCGAGGTTACCAATAGTTACAAACACAAGTCTTTATTAAATCTAGTTAGTGAGTTACAACAGTAAACATTTGAAATTGCTATAAAGGAAATAACTCATATAAGGAGATGAAAATTTACCAAATACAATATGTAACTTGGTGTCGTATTCATTGTCATTGTGACAGGAGAGATAACTCCGTAAAGAATCATGGTTCGTTGTGCGAGGGTGAACTGCGAAAGAATGTATTCACAATATGTCGCGAAACAAAATTAGAAAAAAACAAATTGGCGGAAATTATATAATTATGAACAGACAAATAAAGTAAGGTTTCCCACCCCCTTCCCCGTGACAGTGGATCAAACCCTAATTAAAGTGAATTTGCCCATTGTGTGCCGAGACAGCGAAACTATCACCCACTCTTTTCACAAAAGATTTTAATGACATAAATCTAGGTATTTTATAGCTTTTTGTCTTAAGAAATACCAGTTAAACAGATCTTATATGGACCATTTAATTTATCGTACAAGTTACATACACATACTTCGCTATAGACAAAATCGTTGAAAACAGGATGTGAATTTTTGTTTTGTTCACAATAATGTAATATTCTTTACCATTCAAAAATTATACATTAATAGCAAAACAGTACATCAAATTTTAATTGAGTTTAGAAAACTCCTCATACCGCCTTGACGACACAATAATTAATCTTACCAGACGTACTGGTGTCTTTATGCTTAAATGTGCAGTCTGCATAAGTTTCTGTTTTAGAAAGCACACCTAGCTTATAAGCCGAGTAAACATTTAATGCTGTAAAACCAGTGATAACAGGTCTACTGGTATACACGTGTCCGTATATATCCTACCAAAACTTCTGTAAAACCAGTGATAACATGTCTACTGGTATACACGTGTCCATATATATCTTACCTAAACTTCTGTAAAACCAGTGATAACAGGTCTACTGGTATACACGTGTCCATATATATCTTACCAAAACTTGTGTAAAACCAGTGATAACAGGTCTACTGGTATACACGTGTCCATATATATCTTACCTAAACTTCTGTAAAACCAGTGATAACAGGTCTACTGGTATAAACGTGTCCATATATATCTTACCTAAACTTCTGTAAAACCAGTGATAACAGGTCTACTGGTATAAACGTGTCCATATATATCTTACCTAAACTTCTGTAAAACCAGTGATAACAGGTCTACTGGTATACACGTGTCCATATATATCTTACCAAAACTTGTGTAAAACCAGTGATAACAGGTCTACTGGTATACACGTGTCCATATATATCTTACCTAAACTTCTGTAAAACCAGTGATAACAGGTCTACTGGTATAAACGTGTCCATATATATCTTACCTAAACTTCTGTAAAACCAGTGATAACAGGTCTACTGGTATAAACGTGTCCATATATATCTTACCTAAACTTCTGTAAAACCAGTGATAACAGGTCTACTGTTATACACGTGTCCATATATATCTTACCAAAACTTCTGTAAAGCCAGTGATAACAGGTCTACTGGTATACACGTGTCCATATATATCTTACCTAAACTTCTGTAAAACCAGTGATAATAGGTCTACTGATATACACGTGTCCATATATATCTTACCAAAACTTGTGTAAAACCAGTGATAACAGGTCTACTGGTATACACGTGTCCATATATATCTTACCAAAACTTCTGTAAAGCCAGTGATAACAGGTCTACTGGTATACACGTGTCCATATATATCTTACCAAAACTTCTGTAAAACCAGTGATAACAGGTCTACTGGTATACACGTGTCCATATATATCTTACCAAAACTTCTGTAAAACCAGTGATTACAGGTCTACTGGTATACACGTGTCCGTATATATCTTACCAAAACTTCTGTAAAACCAGTGATAACAGGTCTACTGGTATACACGTGTCCATATATATCTTACCTAAACTTCTGTAAAACCAGTGATAACAGGTCTACTGGTATACACGTGTCCATATATATCTTACCAAAACTTGTGTAAAACCAGTGATAATAGGTCTACTGGTATACACGTGTCCATATATACCTTACCTAAACTTGTGTAAAACCAGTGATAACAGGTCTACTGGTATACACGTGTCCATATATACCTTACCTAAACTTGTGTAAAACCAGTGATAACATGTCCTGGTATACACGTGTCCGTATATATCTTACCAAAACTTGTGTAAAACCAGTGATAACAGGTCTACTGGTATACACGTGTCCATATATATCTTACCTAAACTTGTGTAAAACCAGTGATAACAGGTCTACTGGTATACACGTGTCCGTATATATCTTACCAAAACTTCTGTAAAACCAGTGATAACAGGTCTACTGGTATACACGTGTCCATATATATCTTACCAAAACTTGTGTAAAACCAGTGATAACAGGTCTACTGGTATACACGTGTCCATATATATCTTACCTAAACTTGTGTAAAACCAGTGATAACAGGTCTACTGGTATACACGTGTCCGTATATATCTTACCAAAACTTCTGTAAAACCAGTGATAACAGGTCTACTGGTATACACGTGTCCGTATATATCTTACCAAAACTTCTGTAAAACCAATGATAACAGGTCTACTGGTATAAACGTGTCCATATATATCTTACCAAAACTTCTGTAAAACCAGTGATAACAGGTCTACTGGTATACACGTGTCCGTATATATCTTACCAAAACTTCTGTAAAACCAGTGATAACAGGTCTACTGGTATACACGTGTCCATATATATCTTACCAAAACTTCTGTAAAACCAGTGATAACAGGTCTACTGGTATACACGTGTCCATATATATCTTACCAAAACTTGTGTAAAACCAGTGATAACAGGTCTACTGGTATACACGTGTATATATATATCTTACCAAAACTTGTGTAAAACCAGTGATAACAGGTCTACTGGTATACACGTGTCCATATATATCTTACCAAAACTTGTGTAAAACCAGTGATAACATGTCTACAGGTATACACGTGTCCATATATATCTTACCAAAACTTGTGTAAAACCAGTGATAACAGGTCTACTGGTATAAACGTGTCCGTATATATCTTACCAAAACTTCTGTAAAACCAGTGATAACAGGTCTACTGGTATACACGTGTCCGTATATATCTTACCAAAACTTGTGTAAAACCAGTGATAACATGTCTACAGGTATACACGTGTCCATATATATCTTACCAAAACTTCTGTAAAACCAGTGATAACAGGTCTACTGGTATAAACGTGTCCATATATATCTTACCAAAACTTCTGTAAAACCAGTGATAACAGGTCTACTGGTATACACGTGTCCGTATATATCTTACCAAAACTTCTGTAAAACCAGTGGTAACAGGTCTACTGGTATACACGTGTCCATATATATCTTACCAAAACTTGTGTAAAACCAGTGATAACAGGTCTACTGGTATAAACGTGTCCGTATATATCTTACCAAAACTTCTGTAAAACCAGTGATAACAGGTCTACTGGTATACACGTGTCCATATATATCTTACCAAAACTTGTGTAAAACCAGTGATAACAGGTCTACTGGTATACACGTGTCCATATATATCTTACCAAAACTTGTGTAAAACCAGTGATAACAGGTCTACTGGTATACACGTGTCCATATATATCTTACCAAAACTTCTGTAAAACCAGTGATAACAGGTCTACTGGTATACACGTGTCCGTATATATCTTACCAAAACTTCTGTAAAACCAGTGATAACAGGTCTACTGGTATAAACGTGTCCATATATATCTTACCAAAACTTGTGTAAAACCAGTGATAACAGGTCTACTGGTATACACGTGTCCATATATATCTTACCAAAACTTGTGTAAAACCAGTGATAACAGGTCTACTGGTATACACGTGTCCATATATATCTTACCAAAACTTCTGTAAAACCAGTGATAACAGGTCTACTGGTATACACGTGTCCATATATATCTTACCAAAACTTCTGTAAAACCAGTGATAACAGGTCTACTGGTATACACGTGTCCATATATATCTTACCAAAACTTGTGTAAAACCAGTGATAACAGGTCTACTGGTATACACGTGTCCATATATATCTTACCAAAACTTGTGTAAAACCAGTGATAACATGTCTACAGGTATACACGTGTCCATATATATCTTACCAAAACTTGTGTAAAACCAGTGATAACAGGTCTACTGGTATAAACGTGTCCGTATATATCTTACCAAAACTTCTGTAAAACCAGTGATAACAGGTCTACTGGTATACACGTGTCCGTATATATCTTACCAAAACTTGTGTAAAACCAGTGATAACATGTCTACAGGTATACACGTGTCCATATATATCTTACCAAAACTTCTGTAAAACCAGTGATAACAGGTCTACTGGTATACACGTGTCCATATATATCTTACCTAAACTTCTGTAAAACCAGTGATAATAGGTCTACTGATATACACGTGTCCATATATATCTTACCAAAACTTGTGTAAAACCAGTGATAACAGGTCTACTGGTATACACGTGTCCATATATATCTTACCAAAACTTCTGTAAAGCCAGTGATAACAGGTCTACTGGTATACACGTGTCCATATATATCTTACCAAAACTTCTGTAAAACCAGTGATAACAGGTCTACTGGTATACACGTGTCCATATATATCTTACCAAAACTTCTGTAAAACCAGTGATTACAGGTCTACTGGTATACACGTGTCCGTATATATCTTACCAAAACTTCTGTAAAACCAGTGATAACAGGTCTACTGGTATACACGTGTCCATATATATCTTACCTAAACTTCTGTAAAACCAGTGATAACAGGTCTACTGGTATACACGTGTCCATATATATCTTACCAAAACTTGTGTAAAACCAGTGATAATAGGTCTACTGGTATACACGTGTCCATATATACCTTACCTAAACTTGTGTAAAACCAGTGATAACAGGTCTACTGGTATACACGTGTCCATATATACCTTACCTAAACTTGTGTAAAACCAGTGATAACATGTCCTGGTATACACGTGTCCGTATATATCTTACCAAAACTTGTGTAAAACCAGTGATAACAGGTCTACTGGTATACACGTGTCCATATATATCTTACCTAAACTTGTGTAAAACCAGTGATAACAGGTCTACTGGTATACACGTGTCCGTATATATCTTACCAAAACTTCTGTAAAACCAGTGATAACAGGTCTACTGGTATACACGTGTCCATATATATCTTACCAAAACTTGTGTAAAACCAGTGATAACAGGTCTACTGGTATACACGTGTCCATATATATCTTACCTAAACTTGTGTAAAACCAGTGATAACAGGTCTACTGGTATACACGTGTCCGTATATATCTTACCAAAACTTCTGTAAAACCAGTGATAACAGGTCTACTGGTATACACGTGTCCGTATATATCTTACCAAAACTTCTGTAAAACCAATGATAACAGGTCTACTGGTATAAACGTGTCCATATATATCTTACCAAAACTTCTGTAAAACCAGTGATAACAGGTCTACTGGTATACACGTGTCCGTATATATCTTACCAAAACTTCTGTAAAACCAGTGATAACAGGTCTACTGGTATACACGTGTCCATATATATCTTACCAAAACTTCTGTAAAACCAGTGATAACAGGTCTACTGGTATACACGTGTCCATATATATCTTACCAAAACTTGTGTAAAACCAGTGATAACAGGTCTACTGGTATACACGTGTCCATATATATCTTACCAAAACTTCTGTAAAACCAGTGATAACAGGTCTACTGGTATACACGTGTCCATATATATCTTACCAAAACTTGTGTAAAACCAGTGATAACATGTCTACAGGTATACACGTGTCCATATATATCTTACCAAAACTTGTGTAAAACCAGTGATAACAGGTCTACTGGTATAAACGTGTCCGTATATATCTTACCAAAACTTCTGTAAAACCAGTGATAACAGGTCTACTGGTATACACGTGTCCGTATATATCTTACCAAAACTTGTGTAAAACCAGTGATAACATGTCTACAGGTATACACGTGTCCATATATATCTTACCAAAACTTCTGTAAAACCAGTGATAACAGGTCTACTGGTATAAACGTGTCCATATATATCTTACCAAAACTTCTGTAAAACCAGTGATAACAGGTCTACTGGTATACACGTGTCCGTATATATCTTACCAAAACTTCTGTAAAACCAGTGGTAACAGGTCTACTGGTATACACGTGTCCATATATATCTTACCAAAACTTCTGTAAAACCAGTGATAACAGGTCTACTGGTATAAACGTGTCCGTATATATCTTACCAAAACTTCTGTAAAACCAGTGATAACAGGTCTACTGGTATACACGTGTCCATATATATCTTACCAAAACTTGTGTAAAACCAGTGATAACAGGTCTACTGGTATACACGTGTCCATATATATCTTACCAAAACTTGTGTAAAACCAGTGATAACAGGTCTACTGGTATACACGTGTCCATATATATCTTACCAAAACTTCTGTAAAACCAGTGATAACAGGTCTACTGGTATACACGTGTCCGTATATATCTTACCAAAACTTCTGTAAAACCAGTGATAACAGGTCTACTGGTATAAACGTGTCCATATATATCTTACCAAAACTTGTGTAAAACCAGTGATAACAGGTCTACTGGTATACACGTGTCCATATATATCTTACCAAAACTTGTGTAAAACCAGTGATAACAGGTCTACTGGTATACACGTGTCCATATATATCTTACCAAAACTTCTGTAAAACCAGTGATAACAGGTCTACTGGTATACACGTGTCCATATATATCTTACCAAAACTTCTGTAAAACCAGTGATAACAGGTCTACTGGTATACACGTGTCCATATATATCTTACCAAAACTTGTGTAAAACCAGTGATAACAGGTCTACTGGTATACACGTGTCCATATATATCTTACCAAAACTTGTGTAAAACCAGTGATAACATGTCTACAGGTATACACGTGTCCATATATATCTTACCAAAACTTGTGTAAAACCAGTGATAACAGGTCTACTGGTATAAACGTGTCCGTATATATCTTACCAAAACTTCTGTAAAACCAGTGATAACAGGTCTACTGGTATACACGTGTCCGTATATATCTTACCAAAACTTGTGTAAAACTAGTGATAACATGTCTACAGGTATACACGTGTCCATATATATCTTACCAAAACTTCTGTAAAACCAGTGATAACAGGTCTACTGGTATAAACGTGTCCATATATATCTTACCAAAACTTCTGTAAAACCAGTGATAACAGGTCTACTGGTATACACGTGTCCGTATATATCTTACCAAAACTTCTGTAAAACCAGTGGTAACAGGTCTACTGGTATACACGTGTCCATATATATCTTACCAAAACTTGTGTAAAACCAGTGATAACAGGTCTACTGGTATAAACGTGTCCGTATATATCTTACCAAAACTTCTGTAAAACCAGTGATAACAGGTCTACTGGTATACACGTGTCCATATATATCTTACCAAAACTTGTGTAAAACCAGTGATAACAGGTCTACTGGTATACACGTGTCCATATATATCTTACCAAAACTTCTGTAAAACCAGTGATAACAGGTCTACTGGTATACACGTGTCCGTATATATCTTACCAAAACTTCTGTAAAACCAGTGATAACAGGTCTACTGGTATAAACGTGTCCATATATATCTTACCAAAACTTGTGTAAAACCAGTGATAACAGGTCTACTGGTATACACGTGTCCATATATATCTTACCAAAACTTCTGTAAAACCAGTGATAACAGGTCTACTGGTATACACGTGTCCATATATATCTTACCAAAACTTGTGTAAAACCAGTGATAACAGGTCTACTGGTATACACGTGTCCATATATATCTTACCAAAACTTCTGTAAAACCAGTGATAACAGGTCTACTGGTATACACGTGTCCATATATATCTTACCAAAACTTCTGTAAAACCAGTGATAACAGGTCTACTGGTATACACGTGTCCATATATATCTTACCAAAACTTGTGTAAAACCAGTGATAACAGGTCTACTGGTATACACGTGTCCATATATATCTTACCAAAACTTGTGTAAAACCAGTGATAACATGTCTACAGGTATACACGTGTCCATATATATCTTACCAAAACTTGTGTAAAACCAGTGATAACAGGTCTACTGGTATAAACGTGTCCGTATATATCTTACCAAAACTTCTGTAAAACCAGTGATAACAGGTCTACTGGTATACACGTGTCCGTATATATCTTACCAAAACTTGTGTAAAACCAGTGATAACATGTCTACAGGTATACACGTGTCCATATATATCTTACCAAAACTTCTGTAAAACCAGTGATAACAGGTCTACTGGTATAAACGTGTCCATATATATCTTACCAAAACTTCTGTAAAACCAGTGATAACAGGTCTACTGGTATACACGTGTCCGTATATATCTTACCAAAACTTCTGTAAAACCAGTGGTAACAGGTCTACTGGTATACACGTGTCCATATATATCTTACCAAAACTTGTGTAAAACCAGTGATAACAGGTCTACTGGTATAAACGTGTCCGTATATATCTTACCAAAACTTCTGTAAAACCAGTGATAACAGGTCTACTGGTATACACGTGTCCATATATATCTTACCAAAACTTGTGTAAAACCAGTGATAACAGGTCTACTGGTATACACGTGTCCATATATATCTTACCAAAACTTCTGTAAAACCAGTGATAACAGGTCTACTGGTATACACGTGTCCGTATATATCTTACCAAAACTTCTGTAAAACCAGTGATAACAGGTCTACTGGTATAAACGTGTCCATATATATCTTACCAAAACTTGTGTAAAACCAGTGATAACAGGTCTACTGGTATACACGTGTCCATATATATCTTACCAAAACTTCTGTAAAACCAGTGATAACAGGTCTACTGGTATACACGTGTCCATATATATCTTACCAAAACTTCTGTAAAACCAGTGATAACAGGTCTACTGGTATACACGTGTCCATATATATCTTACCAAAACTTCTGTAAAACCAGTGATAACAGGTCTACTGGTATACACGTGTCCGTATATATCTTACCAAAACTTCTGTAAAACCAGTGATAACAGGTCTACTGGTATACACGTGTCCATATATATCTTACCAAAACTTCTGTAAAACCAGTGATAACAGGTCTACTGGTATAAACGTGTCCATATATATCTTACCAAAACTTGTGTAAAACCAGTGATAATAGGTCTACTGGTATACACGTGTCCATATATATCTTACCAAAACTTGTGTAAAACCAGTGATAATAGGTCTACTGGTATACACGTGTCCATATATATCTTACCAAAACTTGTGTAAAACCAGTGATAACATGTCTACTGGTATACACGTGTCCATATATATCTTACCAAAACTTCTGTAAAACCAGTGATAACAGGTCTACTGGTATACACGTGTCCATATATATCTTACCAAAACTTGTGTAAAACCAGTGATAACAGGTCTACTGGTATACACGTGTCCATATATATCTTACCAAAACTTCTGTAAAACCAGTGATAACAGGTCTACTGGTATACACGTGTCCATATATATCTTACCAAAACTTCTGTAAAACCAGTGATAACAGGTCTACTGGTATAAACGTGTCCATATATATCTTACCAAAACTTGTGTAAAACCAGTGATAACAGGTCTACTGGTATACACGTGTCCATATATATCTTACCAAAACTTCTGTAAAACCAGTGATAACAGGTCTACTGGTATGAACGTGTCCGTATATATCTTACCAAAACTTCTGTAAAACCAGTGATAACAGGTCTACTGGTATACACGTGTCCATATATATCTTACCAAAACTTGTGTAAAACCAGTGATAACAGGTCTACTGGTATACACGTGTCCATATATATCTTACCAAAACTTCTGTAAAACCAGTGATAACATGTCTACTGGTATACACGTGTCCGTATATATCTTACCAAAACTTCTGTAAAACCAGTGATAACAGGTCTACTGGTATACACGTGTCCATATATATCTTACCAAAACTTGTGTAAAACCAGTGATAACAGGTCTACTGGTATAAACGTGTCCATATATATCTTACCAAAACTTCTGTAAAACCAGTGATAACAGGTCTACTGTTATAAACGTGTCCATATATATCTTACCAAAACTTCTGTAAAACCAGTGATAACAGGTCTACTGGTATACACGTGTCCATATATATCTTACCAAAACTTGTGTAAAACCAGTGATAACAGGTCTACTGGTATACACGTGTCCATATATATCTTACCAAAACTTCTGTAAAACTAGTGATAACATGTCTACTGGTATACACGTTTCCATATATATCTTACCAAAACTTGTGTAAAACCAGTGATAACAGGTCTACTGGTATACACGTGTCCATATATATCTTACCAAAACTTCTGTAAAACCAGTGATAACAGGTCTACTGGTATAAACGTGTCCGTATATATCTTACCAAAACTTGTGTAAAACCAGTGATAACAGGTCTACTGGTATACACGTGTCCATATATATCTTACCAAAACTTCTGTAAAACCAGTGATAACAGGTCTACTGGTATACACGTGTCCGTATATATCTTACCAAAACTTCTGTAAAGCCAGTGATAACAGGTCTACTGATATACACGTGTCCATATATATCTTACCAAAACTTCTGTAAAACCAGTGATAACAGGTCTACTGTTATACACGTGTCCATATATATCTTACCAAAACTTCTGTTAAACCAGTGATAACAGGTCTACTGGTATACACGTGTCCGTATATATCTTACCAAAACTTCTGTGAAAACTAGTGATAACAGGTCTACTGGTATACACGTGTCCGTATATATCTTACCAAAACTTCTGTTAAACCAGTGATAACAGGTCTACTGGTATACACGTGTCCATATATATCTTACCAAAAATTGTGTAAAACCAGTGATAACAGGTCTACTGGTATACACGTGTCCATATATATCTTACCAAAACTTCTGTAAAACCAGTGATAACATGTCTACTGGTATACACGTGTCCATATATATCTTACCAAAACTTGTGTAAAACCAGTGATAACAGGTCTACTGGTATACACGTGTCCATATATATCTTACCAAAACTTCTGGAAAACCAGTGATAACAGGTCTACTGGTATACACGTGTCCATATATATCTTACCAAAACTTCTGTAAAACCAGTGATAACATGTCTACTGGTATACACGTGTCCATATATACCTTACCAAAACTTCTGTACAACCAGTAATAACATGTCTACTGGTATACACGTGTCCATATATATCTTACCAAAACTTCTGTAAAACCAGTGATAACATGTCTACTGGTATACACGTGTCCGTATATTGTGTAAAACCAGAGATAACAGGCCTACTGGTATACACGTGTCCATATATATCTTACCAAAACTTCTGTAAAACCAGAGATAACATGTCTACTGGTATACACGTGTCCATATATACCTTACCAAAACTTCTGTAAAACCAGAGATAACATGTCGACTGGTATACAGGTGTCCATATATACCTTACCAAAACTTCTGTAAAACCAGAGATAACATGTCTACTGGTATACACGTGTCAATATATACCTTACCAAAACTTCTGTAAAACCAGTGATAACAGGTCTACTGGTATACACGTGTCCATATATATCTTACCAAAACTTCTGTAAAACCAGTGATAACAGGTCTACTGGTATACACGTGTCCGTATATATCTTACCAAAACTTCTGTAAAACCAATAATAACAGGTCTACTGGTATACACGTGTCCATATATATCTTACCAAAACTTCTGTAAAACCAGTGATAACAGGTCTACTGGTATAAACGTGTCCATATATATCTTACCAAAACTTCTGTAAAACCAGTGATAACAGGTCTACTGGTATACACGTGTCCGTATATATCTTACCAAAACTTCTGTAAAACCAGTGATAACAGGTCTACTGGTATACACGTGTCCATATATATCTTACCAAAACTTCTGTAAAACCAGTGATAACAGGTCTACTGGTATACACGTGTCCATATATATCTTACCAAAACTTCTGTAAAACCAGTGATAACAGGTCTACTGGTATACACGTGTCCATATATATCTTACCAAAACTTGTGTAAAACCAGTGATAACAGGTCTACTGGTATACACGTGTCCATATATATCTTACCAAAACTTCTGTAAAACCAGTGATAACATGTCTACTGGTATACACGTGTCCATATATATCTTACCAAAACTTCTGTAAAACCAGTGATAACATGTCTACTGGTATACACGTGTCCATATATATCTTACCAAAACTTCTGTAAAACCAGTGATAACAGGTCTACTGGTATAAACGTGTCCATATATATCTTACCAAAACTTCTGTAAAACCAGTGATAACAGGTCTACTGGTATACACGTGTCCATATATATCTTACCAAAACTTGTGTAAAACCAGTGATAACAGGTCTACTGGTATACACGTGTCCATATATATCTTACCAAAACTTCTGTAAAACCAGTGATAACAGGTCTACTGGTATACACGTGTCCATATATATCTTACCAAAACTTCTGTAAAACCAGTGATAACATGTCTACTGGTATACACGTGTCCATATATATCTTACCAAAACTTCTGTAAAACCAGTGATAACATGTCTACTGATATACACGTGTCCGTATATATCTTACCAAAACTTCTGTAAAACCAGTGATAACAGGTCTACTGATATACACGTGTCCATATATATCTTACCAAAACTTGTGTAAAACCAGTGATAACAGGTCTACTGGTATACACGTGTCCATATATATCTTACCAAAACTTCTGTAAAACCAGTGATAACAGGTCTACTGGTATACACGTGTCCGTATATATATCTTACCAAAACTTGTGTAAAACCAGTGATAACAGGTCTACTGGTATACACGTGTCCATATATATCTTACCAAAACTTGTGTAAAACCAGTGGTAACAGGTCTACTGGTATACACGTGTCCATATATATCTTACCAAAACTTGTGTAAAACCAGTGATAACATGTCCTGGTATACACGTGTCCGTATATATCTTACCAAAACTTGTGTAAAACCAGTGATAACAGGTCTACTGTTATACACGTGTCCATATATATCTTACCAAAACTTTTGTAAAACCAGTGATAACAGGTCTACTGGTATACACGTGTGCATATATATCTTACCAAAACTTGTGTAAAGCCAGTGATAACAGGTCTACTGGTATACACGTGTCCGTATATATCTTACCAAAACTTGTGTAAAACCAGTGGTAACAGGTCTACTGGTATACACGTGTCCATATATATCTTACCAAAACTTTTGTAAAACCAGTGATAACAGGTCTACTGGTATACACGTGTGCATATATATCTTGCCAAAACTTCTGTGAAAACCAGTGATAACATGTCTACTGGTATACACGTGTCCATATATATCTTACCAAAACTTCTGTGAAAACCAGTGATAACAGGTCTACTGGTATACACGTGTCCATATATACCTAACCAAAACTTCTGTAAAACCAGTGATAACATGTCCTGGTATACACGGTTCCATATATATCTTACCAAAACTTGTGTAAAACCAGTGATAACATGTCTACTGGTATACACGTGTCCATATATACCTAACCAAAACTTCTGTAAAACCAGTGATAACATGTCCTGGTATACACGGTTCCATATATATCTTACCAAAACTTGTGTAAAACCAGTGATAACAGGTCTACTGGTATACACGTGTCCATATATATCTTACCAAAACTTCTGTAAAACCAGGGAAAACAGGTCTACTGGTATACACGGTTCCATATATATCTTACCAAAACTTGTGTAAAACCAGTGATAACAGGTCTACTGGTATAAACGTGTCCATATATATCTTACCAAAACTTGTGTAAAACCAGTGATAACAGGTCTACTGGTATAAACGTGTCCATATATATCTTACCAAAACTTGTGTAAAACCAGTGATAACAGGTCTACTGGTATAAACGTGTCCATATATATCTTACCAAAACTTGTGTAAAACCAGTGATAACAGGTCTACTGGTATAAACGTGTCCATATATATCTTACCAAAACTTGTGTAAAACCAGTGATAACAGGTCTACTGGTATAAACGTGTCCATATATATCTTACCAAAACTTCTGTAAAACCAGTGATAACAGGTCTACTGGTATAAACGTGTCCATATATATCTTACCAAAACTTGTGTAAAACCAGTGATAACAGGTCTACTGGTATAAACGTGTCCATATATATCTTACCAAAACTTGTGTAAAACCAGAGATAACAGGTCTACTGGTATACACGTGTCCATATATATCTTACCAAAACTTTAACTTTTAATTGTATTATAAAAGTTGCATGTTGGATAACAAATTGAAGTTTTATAGTATTTGATCGAATATTGTTACACATTGTTTCTTACAGAATATAAATGTCAAACATTCCCTGATCTTTTGCCATTAAAAAATCAATACCATAACAGACTTTTGGTATGTATTTAGTAAAGTTAAGTTTGCATTACTTTAGCATGTTTAGTTTGAAAAACACCTTAAGGAGCTTGATGATTGTGCAAACTAATATAGACGTAACAATATTTTTTTATGGTTACAAACTCACCATAATATCCCTTTATATTCTGTTGAAGTAATGTATCTAGTGAATCCCTACAATTTGATTGGTTAATCAAGACGGGGGATATCATACCACGTGTATTCCCTGTGAAACCCCGGTGATATTGAAACCAGTTTGAAAATGGCGTCTATTCATTGAATAATTAATTTGTTTTACATAATATAAATAGTTAAAAATAATATAAAGATATCAAATATCGATTTTAAATACATGCATTTTACGGAATCTTTCATCTCCGTCTGCGATTTGTCTTGAAACTAACAAGGGAGATAACCGATAACGTAACGTCTTCAAAATGGCAAACAAAGGCATTTGCATCGCACTTCGAAAGTGAAATTTATCATTAAAAGTAAGCAGGGAATAAAAAGTCGTAAAAAATAAAGGTTATAAAATTTAAAATGCAATAAAAAGTTTCGTTGGAAGCTTAAATGTGTTGAATGGTATCATATACAACTATTAGCGACATCACGTGACTTCTGTGACGTATCTTTGTCAGCCATATTGGATATTTCACTCAATAGAAAGTCAATGGGACGATTTTAAAAACGCCGATATCTTGTTAAATAAATAAAATATATATGTTTTGCACATTGTTCCCAGTTCTACTGTCTCCTATCTTTCGAATGATATGAATTTTATCAGTTTAAATTACTTGCAAAATACTTCCCATTTTGTTTGAAAAAAGCCTTATTTTCTGCTTCCTGGATACATTGTTTCAATGGGAAATTGTCAAATATGCTCCACTTCTGACGTAAATTGCATAAATACAGTTCGTATAAACATAGTTTTGCACATATATACAAATAGTAGACATATTGATCTATTTAATTTTCACATTTTTAACACTTTAATTTTTGATCTTAATACTTCCCATTTCATTTGAAATTAGCCCATTTTTAACATGGCGGAGTTCAGAACACGTGGTTCAGACAAGGGACATGGATGTGTGGTATTTTTATGGTTTAATTATCTCTCAGAAATTTGTAACATGTTTAATTTAGATTTAATTAAATAAAAAAACTTTAAGAGTATTTGACAAGCAAAATATTGTCTTTAGAAAAAAACTAACTGCAATTGCATTGTCTTGAATTGAAAATGTGGTAATGAACTTTGTGATAAACATTTATAAATATTTATGTAAAAGATAATTACAAAAATATCCCCATTTTGGGCGCATTTTTCTCAGTCATAAAAGTAGTCAAAATTCAAGTTTTAAGGAATAAGCTGTTCAATAAACATCCTGTACAGAGAATACAAGTTTATGGCAGTACAAGCTTTATCAGGAAGACACAGCATGGGTTAAATTTCAATACATCAAAGGTGTTCTAAATAACACATCTGTCACAAAGGTTTATTAGGTAACCATAATTCATTAATAATTTTATTAAATTATGAACTATAGTAGTAGTTTTTGAGTATAAAAAAGAATGATGCCACGGGGATAACAACAATAAACGAGGAACTCCATAAAAGATAAAAAAATAAAAGTATATATAAAAAATAGAAAAAATTGTCAAATATTAATAATATGTTTAAAACACATAAAATAATTTTATTAATAATGACAGCAATTTGATATATTATAAAATTTTGGTGTTAATGATACACAACAGTCGTTCATTGATAAACAGAGTTATCGAACCTAATTATGACAGTGATAGTTGCATATGGTTCTCCGAAAGTCGGGTGGTCCAAACTAACTAATATTCTAAAGTATATAATTAGATTATACATTTCTCATGCTTTAGTAAAGCATGAGAAATGTATAATCAAATTATATACTTTAGAATATTAGTACAAGAAGACTTCAACAGAATATAATTGTTATTCGGGCTTCACATGGTATACGGGTTCATATTCCCTGTCTGCATTCTATATTCCCTTCGCCTCCGGCTCAGGGAATATAAAACACAGACAAGACAAAAGACAAAGACAAAAAGCTTTATTTAAAGTCGGTGTATCAAAACAGTAAACACAAGCTCTACAGAGCTTTTAAAACCGACATACATACATAGACAACAACAGAGACACAATATTAAAATGTGCATACATACATGTTAAAACAATATATATAAAACAGCACAGGTACATGTAGCTAAACAACTGTAGTCAGTAAAAAGCAGCAGGTTAAAATAATTTAGAAAGTATAAAAGCAGGTATTAATAAGCATCTAGTGAGTAAAAATGCCAATGATTAAGCCAGGTTAAGACAATTAAAATATAAAGATCATAAAAGCATATACTAAAAACAACTTCTTTTGACTTATTATTATATTATTATTAGATACTATTACCATAATATTATATTATTATTAGAAACCATTACCATTACCATGGTATTGAACACATCAATAGCTGTCAAAAAAGCTATATATATTTATACTGAGAGACATAGAAAGATTAGCACTATATTAAGACAGCAGCTTTAACTCTAAATGTAAATGCAGCACTACATGTAGAGAATAAATAATTTATAAGCACAAGCAGGTTAAATGCAAGCAGAGCAGTGGCATGACTTGCCATCCCATGAGTTAATTAAATTTTTAAATTGTTGGAATGAAGATTCATTCCTAAAATGCTCAGGCAGGTCATTCCAGGTTTTAGCAGAAAAATATCGAAAAGATTTTATACCATACCTTGTTGTCCTGACACTGGAGAGTTTTGCTGTGTTGTGATGCCTAAAAGAATATTTGTGTGTTTTTATTTCAACAAGATCTTGTAAATAGACTGGACTCATTTTGTTAATAATTTTAAAAGTTTCTAAGGTTTCTTACTCTTCTGATTTTAAGGGACGGGAGTTTTGATTTTTCAAGTAGTTCTTCATATGTGCTAGTGTTATCATCATTATAAATAAATTTTAACCTTGTTTACCTTGTTTACCTTGTCTGTGAGATCTTCAATTAGGCATGTTGCCTCTCTGATCCATTTTGATAGGTTTTTTTGTTGCACCAGCTTCCGGCCCATAGAAATCTGGTTCAAATTTTATTGGAAGGTTTTTCCAATGTTTGTTTAGTGCGCTTTTAAAACTATTTACAGTGTCTACTTCTACGACGTCCGCGGAGAGAGAGTTCCAGGTGTCGACTACTCTCTGTGTGAAACTAAATTTGCGAATGTTTGTTCTACAGTGCTTTTTATAAATCTTATATTTGTGGCCTCTAGTAGATGTTACTTTAAGGGGGAACATTTTGTTCTTTGCATCGACTTTGTCTATATCTTTTATTATTTTAAAGGTTTCTACCATATCGGCTCTTGCCCTCCTATATTGTAGCGATGGCAGTCCAAGGCTTATTAGTCTGTCTGCGTAGCTAAGGTGGTTGATTTCTTTCACTAGTTTTGTTGCTCTGCGTTGTACATTTTCGATTGCAATAGCTTCTCTCTTGTTTATAACAGACCATACGCAACTTCCATATTCTAGGTGTGGCCTGACTAAGCCTTTATATAAAGCTATGAACATCTCTTTATCTAGGTATTTGAATGTACGATTAATGATCCCTAATTTTTGGTTTGCTTTTTTGACTTGTGTATTGATGTGTTCTTTAAAATTTAACTTGTTGTCGATAATAATCCCTAGATCTCTCTCACTGGTAGTTGTTTCAATTTGATGTTCAGTTATGTTGTATTGTGCCTCGGATTTTGCCCCTAGATGTATATGCTTACATTTAGCTTTGTTGAATTTTAGGAGCCATTTATCTGACCAGATTTCAAGTGTGTTCAAGTCACGTTGAAGACTTCTTATGTTCTCCTGGTTGTTGGTGACAGCAAATACTTTGGTGTCGTCAGCAAATAGCTTAGCCACATTTTCTATTGCTTCTGGAAGGTCGTTAATATATATTGTGAAGAGGATAGGACCAAGGACGCTTCCCTGGGGTATCCCACTTGTGACTAATGACCAGCTTGAATTTGCACCGTTTAATGTTACTCTTTGTTTCCTTTCACTCAGGAAATCCTTTATCCAAAAGAGTAAGTTGCCTGTTATACCATAACCTTCAAGTTTTTGGATTAATCTTTTGTGTGGAACTGTGTCGAAGGCCTTTTGGAAATCTAAATATATTGCATCTATTTTATTGTGGTTGTCTAGGTCTTCAGTCCATTTATCCAATACTTCTATAAGTTGTGTGACACAGGAACGGCCTTTTCTAAAGCCATGTTGGTGTTTGGTAAAAAGATTGTTGTTCTCCATAAAGTCCATAAGGTTGTCTCTGATAATTTTCTCCATGGTTTTACATAAAATTGATGTGAGGCTAATTGGTCTGTAATTTGCAACATCACTTCTTGCTCCCTTTTTGTGGATTGGTGTAACATTAGCAATTTTCCAGTCGTCTGGTAGTTTCCCTTGGTCCATAGATTTGTTGAATAGTATTGTCACCGGTTTTGCTATATATTTAGATGTTTCCTTTATGAACTTTGGGTGCATTCCATCGGCCCCTTGTGATTTCGATTCTTTGACAGATTTCAGGTGTTTCAATACTACATTTACCTCAAATACTATGTTGTCTAATTTCTTATCTGTTTTGGGGTTAAATGTTGGCATAGTATCATTTTCTGGTTCAATCGTGAAAACACTCTGGAAAAATTTGTTTAGGAGTTCTGCTTTTATGTCATTTCCTGTATGGATTTGGCCTTCTTTATCTATGATACATTGAATATTTTCTTTTATTTTGGTCTTCGATTGGACGTATTTCCAGAATAATTTGTTGTCGTCTTTGCATTTTATTGCTACGTCTTTTTCATACTTCAGATGGGCTTCTCTTACTTTATTGGCTGATAAGGATTTAGCTGAGTCGTATATTTCTTTGTTTTGAGGGCTTCTGCAGTTCATATATTTGTTCCATTTCTTCTTTTTGTCTCTGACCGCCGCGAGGGTTTCCCTGTCGATCCAAGGGGTGTCATACTTTTTTGGTCTAGATTTACACACTGGTATATTATCTTTACAAGTATTTGATGTTTTGTCGGTAAACCTAGGCCATAATTCGTTGATTTCCCCGTTTTCTAGAAGGGATTCCCAGTTGACTGTCGATAAGTCTCTCTCTATTGCTACATAGTCTCCCTTGAAATATTTCAGTCTATTAAAATTATGTACATTATCATGGACAGTTTTGTAGTTAAGCTGGAAGCTTAGTACTTCATGGTCGCTGTTTCCCAGAGGTGCATTATGGTGTATTGTATCTATCATTCCTTCTTCATTGGTGAAAATCAGGTCTAGTAGGCTTGGATTATTATCGTTTCTGTATCTGGTTGTTTTTGTGACATGTTGTGTGAGGAAGGAATCCAGTACAATTTCTAGAAATTTGTTCGATATGTGTTCCTGTCTTGTGTTTGTGGTTTGAAGGTCCCAGTTTATCTCTTTGAAGTTGAAATCCCCCATGTGCAGGATACAATCGAATCTTCTACTGTTTCGGCATAAAATATCTCGTAGTTCTTGGATACATTCGTTTGCGGTGGCATTTGGGCTTCTATATGTACAGGATACGAGTAGATTTTGGCCATGTGGAGATACTACTCCTATTTGTAGGTGTTCGATAAATTGTTTACTGGTACACTCTATTGGGAATGTTTGTAAGTTATCTTTGGTATATATGATGCATCCTCTCCCTGTAAAGACCCTATTACTGAGAGTATATGTGGTATACCCTGGTAATTTCCATGTAGACTCTGGGAGGTTTTCTGCGCTATTTTTAGGGTTTGTCTCTGTTATTGCAATTATGTCATATTTTTCATCCGCAATAAGGGTTAGGAGCTCTTCCAGTTTATTTAAAAGACTGTCGGCATTTGTGTACATAACGTGAAGATGTGCCCTATTTACAGTGTCCTTAAAATCGATAAAATGGTTAAAATGGTTAAAATTTATCTGTTTAGGGTCGTGTTGACATGGTCGTATGCCCTGTCGATGCCTCCTATAACTGTTTCGTCCCCTATGTCTTCAGTTGTATTCATATCTGGTGGCATTTTCGAGGTACGTGGGTCAGATCTACTGATGGGTACCAATAGAGCTTGAGAGAGCTGTGATGGTGATACTGGGCTTGATAGCTGAATATTTTCAATGGTGCATATTCCGGAGGCAGTTGGTCTATTGTTTTCGCACACAGTTATTTCGTTGTAGATGTCTTGGTCTGATGTTCTGTATATTTTATTTGTTGTTTTGGTTTTTTCCCTTCTGTTTTTGTTGATTTCTCTTTGACTGGGTGTTAAGTCCTTTACGATTATACACCTTTCTAGTGGGTGGGAGCTTGGTAAATTTTTTAATTTAGAAGCATTGTCTAGTATTTCCTTCCTTTGTTTCTTATTGTTTAAGATGATTTTTAGTGGTCTTGTACCTGATGCCTTATAGTTGCCTAGTCTGAATGTTATTTTTACATCTGGTGGTTGTAGTCCAATGACAGAGCATAGATCTGTAAAGCCCTTTCCTGAATTTTTTCCATCTTTTTGGTGTTTTGTTCACTGCAGAAGTGTCATGTGACTGGGCAAAAATTAAAGTTTGAAAGAATAAAAGAATGGTATATTGTTAATTTTCCTAATTTATTAAGGTATTTTCCTAGCCTTTTAAGTATGTTTAGCTGTCTTGATGCCTTTTTGCAAATGTTTGTTATATGTGTGTCAAATTTTAGTTGATAGTCAATGGTTACGCCTAATAGTTTTACTTCGTTTTCACATTTAATTATATTATTATTTAAATTAAAAGTTATATGTTTATCATGTGTTTTATTTCCTATACCTATTGCCTGAAATTTATTGGGATTAGCTTCCATTTGATTATCTTTAAACCATTGAATTAAATTTAGAATTTAGACAGACAGGGAATATGAACCCGTATCCCCTGTGAAGATCCCGAATAACATATAATATTCCTGACAAATTCTGCATTTGAAATAGTATATAATTACACCCATTTTTCTTCTATCGTATTGAAGCTATAATAGCGGATGTGATTTGCAAACTTTAGTATCATACAACGTCACGTGACATCATTATTTAAATACTTTTTGCTTTTTATTCAGGCATTCTTTGTGTTTATGTGAGGGTGTGTTTGTGTGTGTGTGTTTTTGTTTGAATGGGGTTCAACGCCACATTCTGTTATTTTTTCGGTTAGAAACCTACAGCTGTCGACAAATAAGAGTTTTTTTTTTGTTGGATTTAAGTGGATGCCGGACACCATCCGCCATTTTTGTTACATAAATCTCAAAATGGACATCGTTTATGGTAAAATTAATAATACATTCTTTCATTATTAACTCTTAACTTCCATAAAATAAAATAATAATAATAATAATAATAATAGGATTTCCCTATACTATTACATTAATTTAGCAATGGTTTGATTACATAGTTTAGTTTGGTATAGGCAAAAATAAATTGATAATATTTGTGTACCGATGGAATTAGTTTTGACAAAAATACAAATGTTTAGTAACTTTAATTGTGACAACGTAATGCTGTGGTTACAAAAAATCAATAATAAAATAATCGACCTGTTTAACTGGAAAAGATTCAGAAACACGGTGGTGACTGCAACAGGTCACTTGTATAGAAAACAAAACCACTGACGGAACTAACACACAGGCTGGTATAGATATAATCGAAAAAATACAGATCTTCAGAATGAAATTATTTCTATAACTTTCTTATGTTACGGTCGGGTGTTGTCAGTTTAACTAGCTGACTCCGACTGAAGCCTGAACTTAAGTCGATGCATTATATAGAATACATGTAACATTGCACAACTACAAAAATAAGAAAACATAATGTCACGCATGTACATGTATCCAATCAATTAAACTGACGATCATTTTGATATAATATTACATAAGATAAGTACACCCTGTATGTTTGTTTTACCATTATAATTCTTGTCATTACATGTACTTGTAATACCTGAAATTACGTTACAAACGTTAACTTAACTGTATGTATAACCTCTGATAGCCTTGCTTGACATGAACATTTGAAAATTATTAGAATAAAATTTCATGAGAAATAACTACAGTTACAAATAACTACAACAAATTAGAATAAAATGATAAAATATTTGAAAACACGAAATAGAGTGCAAAACTGCACTGTCACATCTTTTGATTCAGTTTTTTCTTTCCATCGGCATCACTAAAATGTATGCCAAGTGCTTGCGTCATTTCATTTTGGCGCCAATTTGTCATATGTTGACGTCATAAATGGTGTGACGTCAATATAGGTCAATGACATATTTTTTGTTTCCTTGTCTGTTCTACGATTCCATTAAATCTGTGTGCGGAAGGCATAATTAATAGGTGAAACCAATGGTTGCAACAACTCAGGTTTTGTAAGACGTCTCAATGACCGATCAAATTCAAGGAATAATCATCACGGTGACACCAATCGCATTTTGAAAAAGACAGTGACCAGTGCGACAACTACAAATGATGGGATAAAAAAGGGAGTACAGGTATTTTTGTGTTTGCTTGTTGGAAACACGTCTCCCGCGGCTTTTATACCTTCTCTTACGACTGGAGTTCGTCACCGTAAACTTCATTCAAATACTAGTATGTATTCCCTTTAGCGATATCATACAACGTGTGTTCTATATATACTGACAACATATGCAATCGTAAACAATTTAAAATACTATGATAAATTTCACGTGTTATTGTGCGATAAACTTTCTGTGACCTGATAGAGATTATTCGACTGGAAAATGCGTGTTGTGTCGTTCTAATGGTTGTATCGATATTTGTTTGAAGTTGATAAAAAAATCAAAATAAACATGTGTGTGATAAAAATAGTACCATGTGACTCATTTTACACGCTCTGTGGTTTAAAACCGGAATAACCTAACATCATTAATTTTAAACCTTTTTGTTGATAATTCACTGTGACCAATATAGCATGGATGATGTGCGGCAGGACTATTGTATATTTATCGCCATTGTGTTTTCGTTTCAATGTATTGGTATAGTTGTTAACAAGTTTTTGACTCCGAAATTTTTACCTAAAACTGAAGCGTGGAGATGGAAAAACCATGCTGTATCATGTATACATGGACTGATCGCAGGCTCCTGGGGATGTATGAGGTAAGTATTATGTAGCATCAAATATGTTTGGCAAGGGCGAGTAACTCAGTAAAACCATCAATCTCTCTGTATGGATGTTATAACCGTTTCGTTTATAAAATACAGATAAGGGGAGAATATGAGGCACTATTTATCGTTAAATTTATATCTATTTAAAAAATTTAAAAAATATCTATTCATATTTAAAGTCGACAGCTGCTCACATCGATTATTGTTATTACTTGCATGGAAATTGCTCAAGGTACAGAAGGTGAAGAAGGGGTCAATAATTAGGATGACTGGATGAAGGTGTAATCAAAATAAAAGTTATAAAATATAAAATTAGTACAAAATAACACAAGGGTTGTCATTGGTAATATACACAATAAGAAATTATCTAACACAACAAAGAAGACAGTCAAGTAACATAACACGAATACAACAAGAACTATCTAATACAACAAAGAAGACAGTCAAGTAACATAACACGAATACAACAAGAACTATCTAATACAACAAAGAAGACAGTCAAGTAACATAACACGAATACAACAAAAATTATCTAATACAACAAAGAAGATAGTCAAGTAACATAACACGAATACAACAAGAACTATCTAATACAACAAAGAAGACAGTCAAGTAACATAACACGAATACAACAAGAACTATCTAATACAACAAAAAAGAAGGCTAGTAGCCCATATCAAGCATATTTTTTTAAAAAAAACTTTAAAAAAATTATTATCCCTATTCGTGACACTTTAATCGAGCAATATTTCTAACAATGTATTTCTACTCTTCTACAATTATGTACAATTTTAACATTCTGCATTCTTTATTAATTTGTTTGTTGATACGACATCCACCATCAACTATTCATGTTGTAAATAATTATTCGGATCAATAAATCTGTGCCTGGTTGAGCAACCAAACTCTGTGGCGTTGTAAATAGGATTCCGAGATTTGTCAAGTGCGAAATTTATATTTTTAAAAACTAAATTGCGTAATAAAACAATTGTTGCCGTTTTAAAATTCGATCTTTTAAATTGACCAATCCAGTTTAAACTGACCTTTAACAATAGAATTTATTACACTATATGCAAGCATGATTTGTTATATTATTGACAAGACAAGACAAGAAAATTGTATTTAAAGTCGGATTATCTAAAACACATAGCAAACATAAGCTCTGTAGAGCTTTTTACCGATTTGATACTAGTAAATAAGAATAAGGCTACACTTCCAGACCTATTAAGTCATCAAGAATCTAAATTAGAAAATATTGTTCTAGATGAAAGTGAAGTCGAAGATGTCGTTTCTATTTTAAATATTAACAAAGCCTCTGGACCTGATTCAATAAATCCGTGATTACTAAAGGAGGCTTCGTCTATTTTAAAATATCCTTTGTGTAAACTATACAATATGTCCTTATCTTTGTCTTATTTTCCGAACGAATGGAAGAAGGCAAATGTAACACCGGTGTTCAAAAGTGGTTCACCGAGTGAAGTCAAAAATTATAGAGGTATCTCCTTACTTAGTGTTATATCCAAATGTATGGAGAGATGTGTCTATAAACATGTCCACAATTTTTTACAACAAAACAGTATAATCACACCCAGTCAGTCGGGATTTATTAGAGGTGATTCTGCCGTTAACCAGCTCATAAGCATGTCCAATGATATTGGGAAAGCCTTAGATAATGGGAAAGAAATAAGGGTCGTATTTTGTGACATAAGTAAGGCATTTGACCGTGTATGGCACAAAGGACTCTTATTCAAACTTCAGAATTATGGTATTGATGGAAATTTATTACTCTGGTTTAAAAACTATCTTTCAGGGAGGGAACAAAGAGTGGTTTTAAGCGGTGGTAGTTCTGACTGGGCATCTATCATGTCTATTAATGCAGGTGTTCCTCAGGGTTCCATTTTGGGGCCTTTATTGTTTCTTTTATTTATTAATGATATTGTAGAAGATATGAATGCTTGTGTTAAGCTTTTTGCAGACGACACTAGCATTTATATAATAGTAGATAGTCCCGAAGTCGCTGCTGACATATTAAATAGGGATCTAGCTAAAATTCATAGCTGGTCAAAAAAGTGGTTAGTACAATTTAACCCACATAAAACTGAAACGATAACTATATCTCGTAAATCAGTCAAGCCACTTCATCCACCTATTGTTATGGACGGGCTCAATATTCAAGAAGTCGCTCCGCATAAACACTTAGGCATTTATTTTTCAAGTAATGGTTCTTGGCATGACCACATTAATTACATTGTTAAAAAAGCTTATAATAGATAGAGTTAATTTCCTTCGTAGGGTACGATTTGTCCTTGACAGGTATGTCCTGGAGAGAATGTACTGTTCTTATATTAGACCAATTCTGGAATATGGCGATGTGGTATGGCATAACCATACAAAATACTTAGTAAACAAGTTAGAGAGTGTCCAGATAGACGCTATGCGCATTGTTACGGGAGGGACAAAATTGACGTCGTTAGAAAAACTTTATCAAGAAACAGGTTGGGAAACACTTTCAGCTAGGAGGGAAAAACATCGACTTATTCAATTATATAAGATTATAAACAAGGAATCCCCAAATTATTTATGGGAACTTGTTCCTAGTTCAATTGGTGATCGACATAGTCATTTTACTCGCCAAGTCGAAAATATTGTTAATGTTCGTACAAGAACGAACTTCTACTCTGAATATTTTCTGCCTGCGACCATTAACATGTGGAATAATTTGCCTTTAGATGTAAGAAAGTCTACCTCGTTAAGTATATTTAAAACTAAATTGGAGACTCGTAGCAAGTAACCCGGGTACCCCAAAATACTATTACGTCGGAACTCCAAAAGGGCAGATTCTACATGCGAGGCTTCGTATGAACAGTAGTTCACTAAATGAACACCTGTTTCTGCGAAACCTTGTGGATTCTCCAAAATGTACATGTGGTCATGTCGAATCAACCTATCATTTTCTTTTTGAATGTTATAAGTACGATCATCTTCGTTATAGTACCATACATACTCTTAATTTAAACCAACCTGTCGATGTTAACTTATTATTGTATGGGTCAGATTTTCTAACATTAGATGCAAATATTAATGTCTTTAATCTTGTTCAAAAATATATTGTTCAAAGCAAACGCTTTTTTAACTGCATTTCACTATTCCATCTTTTCCAATGTCACATTGACTGTTTCGTTTATTGATTACATTTACATGTCCTTTTTCTATTTCTATTCATTCTAGAAGCATGCTTATAGTTTTGATATTACATTTTGTCGGAATTGTAAGGAGACGGATTAACAAAAGCTTACATGCTTATTTCCGAATCCTGTATGTTATTCTTTGTATGATGTATTTTGTACATATTATTGAATTTAAAATTAATAAATATGTTTAAACTAAATAAGAATAATAACTATATTCTACAGTGATATTAATTTTAAGGACGCAGATTAATTTTAACCAAGTTTATTTAAATATCTAGTCAATTAACTTGATCAAGATAGTATTTAGTGATGTTTGTGTAGTTTGGTTGTGGGTTGCATGTTGTCATAGTATCCGTACGGCTTCACTTACTCCGCCAATAAAATAGTCCATAATAAAGCAAACCAAGTTGAAAATTAAAATATGTTTTCTTTTGTATAATTAAAACATGTTGCACAACTCTTAACCGTATATAACCTTTATCACTTTATTTGTCATCTGTAAAATAGTTTTAACTTCTGACACGAGATAAGCTTTTTTATAAAGAACTGGTTACCTTATTCAAAATATATACAAAAAATGTCAAAGATCGTATACTAGGATATTCCGTTTTTATTAGATTTAAATGAGATTCCGAAACACACTTAATAAAGATAAATTAAGTCACTTATTATAAAGATACGTACCGGATGACGGACGACGTAATTAACAGATACTGAAATTCGATCTTTATGCGACATATCAAAAAATGATGATAAACGTGCAGCGAGCATGGTTAAGCAATATGAAGTAAGAAGGGAATGGTAGGACAACGTATATTGCTACTCTGTAGCTCGGCTACTACAAGCTTACTTGTTTTCGACATCTATTTAACGTGCAAGAAACAATGCACTTTGAATGAAAAAGTCGCACCCCTTGATCCGCGACGGAATGCAGTATCCGCCAGCCGGGAAACACTATACCTACAAGTCACCATTTTCTGTGTTGAGGTTTTATGTGAGTAACATATGAAACTGCTTACCGCGTTTGGTAAAGATTATGTTCCTTACGTATAGATCCAAAATGTGCAAATTGAATTTAAAAATTAGTTAATCAACATTGTAAAATATGGAGATTTTTCATTTTGAAAGGACGATTTGCTATGGTAAATTTTGACATAAATTAGAACGGAAGTGTAAAGTCAAGAACGATTTGTAACATGTAAACAACAGAGGCACAGTATAAAATATGGAAGGTTATCGTGTATACATTTTTCGGATTTTCGTAATAAAAAGATATAATATGGAAAAAGAAAAAAATGCAATTGAAAACAGTACTCCACGGGTGTGTGACTTTTATAGTATAATTAGTTTTGTGTTTCTTGGAATCTCGATGAAATTAAAATTAACTTAATGAAACCAACATTAATCGATTTAGACGTTAACAATATTATAACTATTACTATTTGTTACATATTACATTCTTGCAGTCTGGTATCGTGTTGCTTCTTAGCTTCCTGTTTATTTTTTCAAAATGTACAGAGCCTTCAATGTGACAAATTTAAACATTGATCACTGAGTTCTGCTCATTCCGTTTGTTTTCTCCATTTTAACTTGTTGTATATTATAGCGTTTTTCGTTTCAGTCTCATTATGTATCCTAACATTCTACTGGATCCAGGAACATTCCATAATGATTTTGCGTATTATATGGTGCTGTTTTGTTCAGGTATGTAAGAGACTCTGATACATTTGTGTCTCTTTAACTAGGAAGACCAACATTAAGCTAATTTCAAATAATAAACAAAATAAAAAAATCAAAATTAGGCCCCTTCTAAAATACTTGTTAAGTTGGTATACTGTCAGTCTGTTATGCTTGTTTCTCCTTGTCAGCTATGCTTCTATAGTGCTAGAATAGTAAGTACTTACCCACAGTTAGAAAAGAGAATTGAATATACCCAGGAGTATTTAAATATACAATAAGTCAGGGACAGACAAAGCGATGGTTAGATGATAAAATAGGGGACAACAACAACACAATCGGACGAACAACACAAATACTGAGCGACATGATAAAAACCAAAAACTGAGTAACATGATCGAGCCGAACTTAAAACTGGGTCCAGTGCTCCAGAATGATAAGCAACTCCTGCTTCACGCGTGGCATCCGTCATGTCAGACAGGTTAAAATCTGGTAATTAGTCATATCTGGTATTAGTCATAATCCAGTAAGAAGGATGGAGAGTGGTTACGACAGACATAGCAAATCAATGGTCATTCGTGAACCAGATATGCTGTAACAGTTAACTAAGTCATCATGGCGACCGTAAAATTATGTCAGTGATGACTTCAATCCTGACACCGTGAGCAGATAGCAGTTATCAAGGAAAGCCTTAATGAAAATGCAGACTCTGGGAAACTGTATGACTAGTTGGGAGATGTTTACATAAGCAGGTGCTGGAATGTTTCCACACAAAAATTTTAAAAAAATTAACATATTGGAAAATAAAAATCCTTTCAGTCTGTTTTATCTGTATTTTCCATTGAACCCAACATGGTGAGCGTTTGGTTCAGTCATGTTGGGTACGACAACCGCGTTGAATGTCATATCGCTTCATAAGTAATATGATGGCATGCTAAATATACTACAACTTTTATCTTTTTTATTGCAGGTTATTTTATGTATGATTTCATAGATCATATATTGAATAAGAAAGCCTTGGAATTCTGGGAAGTAACTTTACACCACATAGCTGTATGTATATTGTAACCTTACACCAACCACAAAGCTGAACCTATTTAGTAACACTACACCACAAAGCTGAACCTATTTAGTAACACCACACCACATAGCTGAACCTATTTAGTAACACCACACCACATAGCTGTACCTATTTAGTAACACTACACCACATAGCTGAACCTATTTAGTAACACCACACCACATAGCTGTACCTATTTAGTAACGCTACACCACATAGCTGTTCGTACTTAGTAACACTACACCACATAGCTGTACGTATTTAGTAACACTTCAACACATAGTTGTACCTATTTAGTAACGCTACACCACATAGCTGTACGTATTTAGTAACAATACACCACATAGCTGTACGTATTTAGTAACACCACACCACATAGATGTACCTATTTAGTAACGCTACACCACATAGCTGTACGTATTTAGTAACACTACACCACATAGCTGTACGTATCTAGTAACGCTACACCACATAGCTGTACTTGTTTTGTAAACTTCCACCACATATCTGTACCTAATAAATTTAATTAGTCTACCCGGAAAACCATTAGAAAAAGTGTATAGTAAAACGCGCCCAAAACGGATGATTTAACAGACCAAGGTATATGGAGAGTCCCAATAATAAAATTAACACATAGCTTTAGTTTGAACATGGATTCCCACTTCTTTCAAATTCCATGGTGTTGTCAAAAGTAGAGATTCTAGAAAAACTAGGAATGCGCTAGCAATTAAAAAAAAAGAATAATCAATGCATTCTTTTTTACAAGCTTAACATTTTTTTTCTCTAATAGCTTACATCCCAAATAGGAAATTCACTAATTTAACAGTAATAACTGGTCCAAGGCTTCCATAGCTACAATAATGCAGCTCCTTTAAATTTTTTTTATTTTGGCTTCGTTACAAGGAGTCTTAAATCCGTAAGATTTATACATATGTCACATATGTACTGCTGTCTTGGTTTAATAAATATTTTTTCTTCTCCGCCGTTCATCTGATATTTCCACGTGCTTAATTAATTAATTTTAAAACTTTTTACGAAATCATGGCATTGCTGACACAATTGAAATTGTGGGGTGTATATTTGGGTACCAGTAAAAATTGTATACCAGATTGTGCCATGAATATAACAAGTTTAGCTTTTCTAAAAAGCTAACCGTCTCTTAGCTGCATTACAAATTTTATGGATTTATTAAAGTATCTCTTTTTTTTGTAATTTATATGTAGGATAGGTAAACAATGTACATGTACCTTGTAAGGACATGGTTTACGCTAACCTATTATCCAATGGTGCTTGAGAGATTTAAATGCCTGTCGTCACTTCACACGTGCTTTTTAAAAAAATAATTAAACAAAAGTTGACTCCCTAAACAACAATGATCAAAATTAGCGGTAAAAATATGTTTTGTTAAATTTGCATCAATATCAGAACGAAAATAAAGATACAGAACATATAATTATTCCTAACCCAAACAGCTTTAAAAAGTAGGGAGATTTTGGTACAATGTTGACCTTTTAATTGTTCACTGACCAATGCATTGAATGAAATAGAAGTCAATATGTGGAACGTTACATTACTACACTAAAATACTGATTACAACCCCGATTCGACCTAAGAATATATCGAAATTTCAGTACACATACTAGTGCGATCCTGACGTAAACCAATGAAATGAGAAAAATATTTATAGATTTAGTTAACCACCCAATCAAGTAACAGAGAGTCATTTACTCCGAAGACTGATCGTCATTTGACTATGTATACCGTCTCCCATGGGAGACGGTAACAAAAACGATCCGGAATTTTTTTACCAAATCGATTCCGAAATTATGCACCTCTAAAATTCTAATTTCTCTAAATGACATGATCACAAATAAGGTTGTAAAACTAATAAATTAGGCGTTGTAGAATTATCAAAGGCATAAAATATATAGCAAATCAGGGAAACAGTTAAATAACGAATAATATGCATAAACCCTCCGGGTGTGAGTCACTCCCGGTCTGCTCCATTGCGACTCTTTGTAGCTCCTCCCAGATAAAAAAATTCAAATGCGCAAATCTATTACGTTTTTTTTAAGATATATTAGAAAATAACTTCCAAGGCAATATCCGCCTATCTTAATGTTAAAAGAGATGTTCCGATTGCAGTTTCCCCAGTTGCTTTTTTAGCGATAGCTGCCATATTGCATATTGATACCCTATAGGAATGAGCGGTTTCCTGAGGACAACATCTTTTAATAACGTTCTTGGCGACAAACGACATCGGTCATCATGGTGTAAGGGAGCTTAATAAAATTCTTGCAGCTCCATTGTGGTGATCGTTTTTGTTGACGCAGTAGCCAGAAAAGAACCTTATAACAACATAGATATATAGATGAAGAATAATTGGAAGAGCTTTGTGCTTGATTAATGTAGAAATACTATACTGGAACCAGATCTTAATTTAAACAATTTACTTTTTAGGTCATATCCATATTCTGGCACAACTGGCATATGAAGATATTTATCGGATATAGTGTAATTGCACTTCTTACAGAGGCAAACAGTTTTTTCCTACATGCCCGAAAGTTACTGCGCATGTATAAAGTGGAGAAAGAAAATGCTGTTTATCGTATTTTAATTCAGCTGAATTTTATTTCTTTTATAATTTTCCGTATATTTCCCATTATACGTGTATTGATGGGTTGTTTCGCGGAACGAAATCGACATCCCGCATTAGCCGTCACCATAGCAACGGTTTCAACTGTACTTGTGGCTATAGTGAATATTGTGTTATTTTGGAGACTTGTGAAGACAGATTTCTTGCTTTCTAATTTAAAGAAAAGAAAAGAGCAGGACACAAATTTAGTAAATAATAATTTAAAAACAGAATGAATTAACAACATCAAGTTTTATTCCGTTTTTTGTATTTTCCGTAGTCCTCATTAATTTCAGCACATTTTTTTTTGTCCAACATGAAGTGTGCCATGTTCATGAGTGTTGATATTTTAATTACCTTTCGCCTTGCCTATATTTTAAATATTTTCATTGCCTGTTTTTATAATATGCTTGCCTATCGCTACCTCATATCATATTTATTGTACAATAAATGTTTTTGTATCCTTACGCTGGTTATACTGAATTTTTGGCCCAATTGCACCAATTTTAAAATTTTGATTATTCGATAGTAAAGTAGGGCGGCAGCGTGAAGGTGTGCACCTGCTGTTATGGGTTCGTTCGTTTTTTTACTCATTTTTCCAAAGTTGGCATTGAGTCTTTTTTTTAGCAAATTTCAACTACTTAACCACTTCCTAACGAGGGACTTCATGTTATTATCACATGGGGCATGTCACCATTCCAATGTCAACGACACCAAACAACACAAATGTCGAGCATTTTGCGTTGTTCTAAACTGACGTTAAAAAATAAAATGAACACAAAATTTGTTAAGAAAATAGTAAGGTACAGACCATTTAACCTGAAGGGGGGGCCTTTGTTTTTTGTTTTGGTCAGAAAAAATATTAATTTTTTTAAGGCGTCGCGACAGAATTTGTTTTCATTATTAGCATTATTTTATATAGCAGAAATCCTTCTTCAGAATATTCTTTTTCTTACCCTTTGCTTCAAAAATATTTTTTTCATCAAAAATCATTTTCAAAATTTTTTTTAGGAAAAAACCAAGCCTCCCCTGCAAGTTAAATGGTCGGTCCCTAATGTATTAAAAATTGACCCAGGATTAGGAGTAAGGGAAGGGACCCAGACCCACATGTAGCTCTCTGGTAAATGGTGCCATGTTTCTCATCTTTTTCTTTTTTACGGACAACTGAAGCAGAAGGACAGATTTAATGCATGGATCGATGTCTCAAAACGGTCTGAAAAATGAGTGTAATTGATTTTTCATGAAAAGTTCGTTTAAACACGGAAAATAACTTAATTTTAATGGATTCTTTGAAAGGGAGCGTTTATTTTCATGTTTTGTGTTAAGTGTAACTTAATATTTCATTTTTAAGGATATGATAATACTGATTTTTAAATTTAAATTTTCATCATCATGATCATCATCAGCTGATATTTTTTTAATATTAAACTATCAATTAAGTTTTATATATATATATATTTTGGCTCCCCAACCATTCTTACAAATCGAGGTTGCTGTGTCGCCAGGTTTGGACGCATGACGACACATACATCCCGAGGAGAGTGGGTTTGAACAAAAATAATCCTAATTACATACCAATAGCATGTCAATTCCGTACGCCAGCTCGTGCTACTCTTAGTGAAGACAGTTAAAACTATAAGCGATTGTTTGGTACTTATAAAGCGTATTATATTATGGGTTTGTTTCCGTTATCTTAAACATTTGAAGAATTCGTCGTGACGTTTCCTTCTTATTGAACTATTAAACACGCGTTATGGTCCGTGGTCAGTAACCTAACAACACCCCACCTAGAATGCTTTCCGATTTGACTGTAGATCAAGCACAGCTACAAAACTGTCGATGTTTTACTTCTTCGCCAATCGTTATATCTGTTGATGTAACGTCAATGATTTTCACGTGACACAACAACGGGGAATTGTCGTTATCAGGTTTTGAAGTTAGAATATCTTTATTATGTTTATCGCCTCTTGCTGTGTGGAAGAGTAGCAGAGATTCACTTCGTACGGTCGAAGCTGTAGAATCGTAACAGGTTTATAACACCTACTACTAGTTGAGTACTAGTACAGCTCGGTTGTTAGAGCACGGGCTGTAGTTTTATGTGTGCCGGAATAACTAGATAATTTTTAAACGAGAATCATGCTTTCAGCTCCACCCCTGAAAATCCACGTCCGAATTTACTTTGGATGTGGTATGTGAACAGACACGTCTGTCCAAATATGACGTAAACTGTAGTGACAACAACGGAATAAACAAAACAAACATAGAGACTGAAAATATCGATAAAATTATATAATCATAACATATCAAATTCAACATACCAAAATTATACAATACACCCTGGGCCTCTGGGATAGCTTCCCAGTGAACTACCCATTGAGCTGCACACCTTGTCCCCAAGAGGCAAAAAGTGGCGAGCAGTATCCGAGTGAAATACATAAAGTCAGACCGCGGACTAAAGTGGGTGACGTGTTTTGGGAGTGACTTTTTCACTATAAAAACCCGTTTTGTATAATTGAATCCGGTACAGAGACTACATTTTCCGTTCCGATTCTGAAGGATTATACTTGGTGTGACGATTTATTATTTTATTATTAATGTATAGTTGTATTAGGATAACAATGCATATTAGGTAGTTAAAACCTATAAGTAAAGCTTGGAAGTTTAAGTGATATAGGTAGAATTCAAAAAATATATACAAAAAGAAACATCCCGTTAAATCTTGCCAGACGAATTTGCACAATTATTAGATCCTCAAATACGCATAAAAAGACTTGAAGAATTAAAAATGCACCATTTTGAGACTTGAATATCCAGAAAACCTTATCAAATCACCAATTAAAACAGCTTCGGAAATTCCTATAGCCGAGTTAGGAACACCAAACGAAAAAAAATCAAAATAAAACAAATATTCCGTTTGTGATCACGTACAACCCCCGAAATCATAATATACTGCACCCAGCTAAAGAATATCTGCCAATTTTATACCAATCTACAAAAAATGAAAGATTTAATTCCAGAATCATTTCATATCAAAATAGAAAAAATCGACAACTACTAATGTTTGCACAATTGCGATATATATTTAAGTTGAGAAAAACGTGTAATCGTATTAAACTTAGTCGCTATCGAGATTTATTTCACGTTTTGTCAATATCTTTCTTAACGACATCTTTACTGGTCCTATAACAATTCTATATAAATATATCGACCTAAAATATGTCGATTTGTTTCATAAGCATTTAATAAAAATCCATAAAACTCATATCAACATATTTTAATGTATTTCATCATTATATCGACAAAGACACATTAATGCATTGTATCGTATTTTTAAAAAAAACCCAGTTCTTGCGAAAAATGTGGATATGGCGAGATAAAAATGCTGAATTATGTCGAAAACAACAACAAGTAAATGTCCTAAATACGTTTCAGTACAGACGTAGCATGGCTGCTCCGAAAACAAAAGACTTTAATGGGAATGGAAATATTTCGACTGAACATAAAATTTACTTTAAATTATAGCAGACAATCCGCTGTTCTTATCAGACTACAACAACGTTCCCGTTCTAATGTCCTTGATACCATATAGCAGGGATTGCAATTTGTGCAATCTCACCTTGTTTATCTTTCTACGAGAAAAAACACTGTCATTTTTAAAAGAATAACATAATGGCCTAGTAGTGATATACATTAGCAACAAACTTGTTAGTTGTTTTTAAGTCGCAATTTACTAAAACAAATGATTTAGGCCATAAATCATTAACCCATGCAGTTTACATTAAACCCTTCATGTGTCGCTTGAACCTTTTGTCTTGCATTGTAAAGATACAATAGCTGAAGCTTACTGCTTTGTTAATCTCGTTGTTTAAAACAAAAAAAAAAATAAAAACAAAATATTGACACGTAATTTACCATGTCATTGCCATTTCTAAAACAACCTGTACTCGACCTCTGAAGTAATTTCCGTACAATCGTAAGTACTTAATTTTTATATATTTTTGTTTATTTTTTATGTCACTACAACAATAATCAATGAAAAATTATAATTACAAGTTGTTTTTCTATTTTTAAGTTGTAGATAGCCTTAGCCGGTTTTAGTTTAACGTGTTAAAATTTTGATGATAAAAGCTCTACAACATTTTAATCATTTGGATTTTTAGACGAAACGCGCGTCTGCGTAGTAAAATCTATTAACCTTGGTATCTTTGATAACAGTTTACTTTCTTGATATACAGATTAATTTTAATCAATTTGCAAAATCAGCTAGAAATGAAATAAATTCTATGCATTTGTTTTATCCCAGAAAGATTTGATTAAAGATGTTGAGTGGTACCAGAATGCCGGATTATGCATCACGTGGAAGCGATCTTGGCGCCGGCTCAGCTAAGTCAGGTAGTCTAAGACAGGGAATAGAGAGCGTCGCAGAATACGATGATTCATTCTTTTCAACAGGAAAAACAGAGGATGAATTTGACCTAAACTACCAAACAAATAAGAATAAAATTGAAACAGTTCCCAAGATACCAAACACCCAGATGACACCGACAACTCAACAAGTACAAGCAAATCATGGGGATCAATTTGATATGGATAAAAAGCCTGTTGATAAATTTGACAAGGATAAGAAACCTATCGAAAAAATTGATACGGAAAAAAACGCTGCTGAAAAACTTGAAAAGGATAAGAAGCCTGCTGAGCAATTTGAAAAGGAAAAGAAGCCTGCTGAACAATTCGACAAGGATAAAAAGCCTGTTGAGCAATTTGAAAAGGATAAGAAGCCTGCTGAAGGTTTCGATAAGAATAAGAAACCTGCTGCAAAACTTGATAACGATAAGAAACCGGCTGAAAAGATTGATAAAGATAAGAAACTCGCTGACAAGTTTGATTTGGATAAGAAACCTTCTGATCAATTTGATATGAATAAATACAAATCGAAACGAGGCAACTTGGATATGATTTCCAAAAAAGGATCGACGGTGGGTGACTCTAGCGTTAGTAAACAATCCACTGCAGTTGACTTGGTCAAAGCTAGTTATAAACTTACGGAAGATGTGCTGGATCCCGATAAAAGCAACGAACCATGGGTGAATAGTGCGCGCGAAAATAAAGCAGGTAATGTCGTCTGTTCATTCCACCAAGATTCACCAGTGATAATGCACTGCAAAACCTGTGATCGTCTTGTCTGTGACGAATGTATCACATCGTCACATAAACCACACGACCTCATAGAGATTCGAAAGCAAGGATTACAGGATAAGCTGATATTAACAGAAAAACTCCCAGATGTCAAAATCCGTGCAATTCCTTCATTAAAGAAAAATCTTGACGTTTTAAGACAGACAAAGGCAAAATCTTCGGAAGAGTTTGATAATATGATCAATCAAATCAAGCAGAGATCTTCCGCTTTGATTATGGCAATCGAAAAAGCTAGAGATCATTTGATCGGTAGATGCATATCTGACAGAGATGCAAGTCATACATTTCTCAACAAACTTGAAGACAAGTTGACCGCAGGTGTAGTTGAAATTGAATCGTCTGCAAAATCGTCTGAAGAAGCCATTAAAATGGATAAAGATTCCCCCATTGTGCACGAAAGGATAAAACTACAGTGGCTTCTAGATAAGTATCGCAAAAGTCATCCACATATTATCTACCCTAAATTTCAAAATGGAACTGCTGCACGTGAGGAAGCGACCCTGGAAAAAATGATTGGTTATTTTGATGGCACGCTTAAATGCGAAGCTAGAGATCAGCTCCACAAAATAATGTTGAACGTGACTCCACTAGGTTCACTGAAACCATCTTATTTACGAACATTGCCGTATGTCCACAAGGTTAGATCAGCATGTGCTGCCGGTGATGATAGGGTCTGCATCGTTCCTGTCGTTCCTGTGACATCGTTGGATATTCTTACATCAGAAGGCGTTTCTGTTTTAACTCAGGTGCCGCATACTCGTATTTATGATATAACTCGTACAATGGACAGCCATTTTCTTGTTTCAGATCCTAGAAGCAGAAAAGTCATGCGAATAACACAAAATGGAGTTGTAGTTAAATGGACTAATGTAAACGGAATACCAAGGGGTCTCCATGCATGCAAAAATGGCGATATTTTGTTGTGCGTCGTTGATAGTGTCGCATTTCACCAATCGAGCAATTCTTCACGACATGTAGTTCGAATGAATGAGAATTTCAATATCATTGAGACTTACGGACGAAACGAACACATTTTTAACATACCAGATAGGATTTTTGAAAATGTTAATGGTGATATCTGCGTTATTAATAGATTTGGAGGTTTAGACAGTCGGCTTATCGTTCTTGACAGCCATGGTAGCGTGCGATTTGAGTTTCCCGGGGAAGGTGGTTTCGACGGAACATACGGTGAGGGCTATTTGCCTGTTAAAAGGCAGGCTTTTAGCGATGTGTGTTGCGATGGATATGCAAATATTTATATATCCGACGAAAGAAATAGCGAAATTATTGTCCTTGACGCCGATGGAACTGAACAGAAAAGTGTTGCAGATATCTTTACAAAGAAGAGGGATAAAGTCGAAAACAACATCGTTGCACCTCACAGAATTGTAGTGGATCAAAATGGACGTCTCTGGGTGATTCAGCGGAGAAAAATTGCGTTGTTTTCTTTATATAATTATTGACAAATTGTTAAGTGTATTAAAGTGTTAAATAATGTTACATGTCCGAACTGTCATAAGTGTGGTAATATTATATCAACAAATGCTTACTACGTAACTGAAATTGTTAAGTACATAATGTTTATCTAGTATCAATTTGAAATGAGTGTGGCAGTTTTTCTGATTGACAGATTGTAAATCATATTTATTAATGTGTATCTTTAAACGATATTGAATAATGTAGAACCAATTTTGTATAGTATTGTGATATTGAAAATGTGAAATTCGGAGCTGAATGATCAGTCCTTAATAACTCGTGTGTGCTGGCTCATTTTCTATTTTAACAATAACATACATTTGAAATGCACTATAAAATTTCTTTCCACAATTCCAAAAACTGATAGTTAGCTAATTTTTTACTTTCACATGCCCACGTGCACATGACTTAACAAGATTTTAATATAAAAGGTTAATGTCCACAACTTGTCCACTCAGCTTTCTTCACAAAACACATTCATTCCGACCCCTGAATTCTTATGCAGCACTAGTCAGAAATATGTGTATCTAATGATCTTTGTAGTACGATCTTCTGATTCACAAAATTGTAAAAACTGTCTGCCATTATATCTACACAAGCTATGCCGACGTTTTGGACTTGTGATTTTTCAACGTAATAGGCCAAACCAAGTGTGTAGGATATACAGTGAAGAATCTTCCCCGTCGTGTGGAAAATGTAATTATAGAACTAATACCAGAAAAAACTAGAAGTCAATAACTTAGCAGACAAATTAAATAATCTGTGGAGATGTTATATCTTATTAGTTTTCTGGTTGTTTGATTTGTCCAGTGTTTGCGTCACTTTCAGCAATTGTATAGCTATATCATGAGGTCCAGGTGTTAACGTTAGAGAAGAGTACTTGTTAAGAACTCTCGATCTGTGGTAATCCTTGTTAATCAGCGATTACGTGTGGTACGGATTGCCCAAATTCAAACTAAAAACTGGCAGTTGAGCAATAGTCGAAGAATACTTAAATCAATCGGCCACAAGGGTCCCATTTTATTAATGGATTAGAAACTGTTATAATGGGGAGAACAAGACGATAATAAATAATATCGGCAACGACCCACAGGTACGATGACCTCGTCAGGGCATATTGTGACTCCATCTGACAAATACCTGAATTCTAATATTAAATTATTATAGCGTTAAGATTGGCGGAAAACTCCACAGTATAGAAATAGGAACTAGATTGTACATCGTATGGAGGTACAATCTTACTGCGGCGTCCCGGTTGTAGAAGATGTTTAGTTTATGGCAAAATGTTTATGATCTCAAAATTTATCAAATATACGCCTTTATGCAATCGATCAACTGCCGCGCCAAACACTTTTAATACGTTCAAAGTCATAGAAGCCAGGACGATACATAGTTAAATATATTCAACCACGACCCGAGTATAAGCCATGCAAGATACCGTATACAATCAAGCACGTCTACTGTAGGGTAATAAGTCTCCTATTGGTCACGCGGTCTGTCAAAATGGAGGTTTCGGGTTCAAGTATGAATATGGACAGGAGGTGAACGACTCCTGATTTATAAGGATTGCCAGTTTTCCTGCTGAAAGTCGGAGGTTTTCTACTGTGTCTCCGTCTTTCTCCCCAAATTAAAACTGGTCGTTTTGATATAGCTGAAAAATGGCTGAAATTTTCATTAAACACAAAAAGTTCTGCTGCATACTGTATGCGTGTGGCCAACGTTTTTATTATGTAGATCCTCTTTCTTCAGATCAAGCAATACAATTTTACAGCTATTAAAAATATATATAAAAAAAGTTGACTTGAGTATGAATTAACTGTAATATGTATATTATTCCATTTTTTACCTTCTTGTACATGAGCGTAATTTTATACGAGATCAGGTTTAAGTGTTAAGAGTGGGTTACTTACAAATAATGTATTGTTATGTTTTTCATGTTCGGAATAAAGTTGAAATAGTGTTAACTGGTACTTAACTTACAAATAATCAACTAATCAACCAATTAAGTCGCCAGAAACTGGAACACTTCTGTTTACAATGGAAAAATTAGGACGTCGTGTTAAACGGTGCTCATCTATTGAATTTTCATCGTTAAAATACACGTCGCTGTTAAAATACAATACATGCAGCTAACGGCTCTGTTAAATCCATTGTTTGGAACAAATGAATGAAAACATAATATTTTGTTTGTGTCTATCAAATTAAATGTTGACACTTTGTTTACTCTGTAATTGCGATTTCTAAAACAAATTACTCCAGTTATAAAATAGCTTCAATTTCGTACAATTGTAAGTATATAATTTATATATTTTTTAAATATTTTTTTTTATAAAAGGTCAATAATACAATAATCTATAGAAAATAATGTTTTCTTTAAAATATCAATCATTAATTATATAAATACAATATTTTTGTGAAACATTCTTTTTAATAAATCTGTCAAATAAATTAGGTCTTGATTACTTGATGAAAACTGATAAATTATGTGCGTATTTTTTTCTTCCAGCTAAATTAAGAACTCGACGACAAGGAATGGAGAGCGTCATAGAACACGACGATTCATTTTTTTCTACGGGAAAAACAGAAGATGAATTCGACATTAACTACCAAACAAAATCCACGATAACGAAAACGGTAAAAGCACAAATGCAACTTGCTGAAAAATTTGATAAAGATAAAAAACATGCTGAAGATTTTGACAAAGATAAACTTTCTGAAAAAAATGATATAGATAAGAAACCCGCTGAAAAACTGGAAATGGATAAGAAACCTATTAACCAATTTGATAAGGATATGAAACCTGCCGATAAAATTGATAAGGGTACGAAACCTGCTGAAAATAATGATAAAGATAAGAACCTCGCTGAAAAATTAGCTTTGGATAAAAATCCCATTGACCAATCCGATTTCGAAAAGAACAAATCGAAACACAAACTGAATATTATCAAACGTCTGGCGGTCGGCGACTCTAGCGTTAGTAAACAATCCACTGCAGTTGACTTGGTCAAAGCTAGTTATAAACTGACGGAAGATGTGCTGGATTCCGATAAAAGCAACGAACCATGGGTGAATAGTGCGCGCGAAAATAAAGTACTTCATGTCGTCTGTTCAACCCACCGGGATTCACCAGTGATAATGCACTGCAAAACCTGTGATCGACTTGTCTGTGGTGAATGCATCACATCGTCACATAAACCACACGAACTCATAGAGATTCGAAAACAAGGACTACAGGATAAATTGATATTAATAGAAAAACTCCCAGACGTCAGACTACATGCAATTCCTTCATTAAAGAAAAATCTCGACGTTTTAAATCACACAAACGCAAAATCGTCAGAAGAGTTTGATAATATGATCAATCAAATCAAACAGAGGTATTCTACTTTGATTACGGCGATCGAACAAGCGAGAGATAATTTGATAGGTAGATGTATCGCTGACAGAGATGCCTGTCACTCATTTCTCAACAAACTAGAAGACAAGTTGTCCACCGGTATTATTGGAATAGAATCGTCTGCAAATTCTTCCGAAGAAGCCCTTAAAGTGAACAAAGATGCAGCCATCATCCACGAAAGGATAAAAATACAATGGCTTCTGGATAAATATCGCAAAAGTCATCCACATATTATCTACCCACAATTTCAAAATGGCTCTGCACAACGTGAAGAAGCGAATCTACAAAAAATGATTGGTTATTTTGATGGCACGCTTAAATGCGAAGCAACGGATGAGCTTCACAAAATAATGTTGAACGTGACTCCACTTGGTTCACTGAAACCATCTTACTTACGAACATTGCCGTATGTCCACAAGGTTAGGTCAGCATGTGTTTCCGGTGACGATAGGATCTGCATCGTTCCTGTCGTTCCTGTGACGTCACTTGATATTCTTTCATCAGAAGGTATTTCAGTTGAAGTTCAAGTGCCACAAACTCGTATTTATGACATAACTCGTACAATGGACAGCCATTTTCTTGTTTCAGATCCTAGAAGCAGAAAAGTCATGCGAATAACACAAAATGGAGTTGTAGTTAAATGGACTAATGTAAACGGAATACCAAGGGGTCTCCATGCATGCAAAAATGGCGATATTTTGTTGTGCGTCGTCGAAAGTGTCGCATTTCATCTAACGCGCAATTCTACACGTAATGTGGTTAGAATGAATGAGAATTTCAATATCATTGGGACTTACGGACAACACGAACAAATTTTCAACATACCAGATAGGATTTTTGAAAATGTTAATGGTGATATCTGCGTTATTGATAGATTTGGAGGTTTGGACAGTCGGCTTATCGTTCTTGACAGTCATGGTAGCGTGCGATTTGCATTTCCCGGGGAAGGTGGGTTCGACGGAACATACGGTGAGGGTTATTTGCCTGTCTAAATGATCGGACCGTAATACTTAGCGCAGGCTCACTTGCTGTTTTACCAAGTTCACTTGCATTACAATATAAAATATTTCTTTTCATTACAAACATGTATTACCAACACTCCAGTAGGAAACCTGGCCAGCTGTAGCCCCGGATGACCTAGCAAGTCAGCCAAACCGGGCCAGATGTGGCCGGATGACCTAGGATGTCAGCCAAACCGTGCCAGCTGTTACCGGATGATCTTGGATGTCAGCCAAACCGTGCCAGCTTTAGCCTGATAATCAAGAATGTCACCCAAACCGTCCCAGACGTGGCTGGATGACTGTAGATGTCAGCCAAACCGTGCCAGCTATGGCCGGATGACCCACGATGTCAGCCAAACCGTACCAACTGTAGCCGGATGTCAGTTTTTCTTCTGAATGTTCTAAATGTTTTCATTAGGTACTCCAGCTTTAACCAATCATAAATACGACGCAATTTTATAGCTGAATACATCGAATATGAAGGTAATAACAAAATATTGAAAACTAAGGAAACTGTTTAAAAAAGACAATCTCCAGGTTCAAGAAACCGGCAAACTCTAGAACAAACCAAAAATGAAAACTTCAGCAAATGTATGATTTGATACAGACAATTCACAAGAAATTGTGTGTAAAACCAAGGTTTACGAAATGCCAAACCTCCCATTACTGTAGTGTGTGAGTTGGTCTCCTATATACCAGTAGTCAATAATAGTGTATCCTTTGATCATTGCAGTGCATTAACTATAGGCTGAATATAAAAATTGGGAAAATTTTAATTGTGGATCGAAGTATAAAAATAAACAGTAGTACCTCATTGCTGCTTTTATATCAATCAATATACAAAAAAAACCAATCCGATGTCTAGTACCATATTTGGATAAACAATTCTTAATACATGAAATGTTACGAGAAAATAGAAGTAGAAACCAACAAAAAACCATGACTTATGACTGCAAGAAAAAATGAAAGCATTGAATAAAGAACAACAAAACAGACAAAATCTTGTAGCATACAAAAAGTGCTCTATTGTCTCCAGAGAAAAATGAGTTTACACGTTACTGATGTAAACATGCCTTTACATTCTAATACTAAACGTTTAATATAGTAGGACCTCACGGTATCGATCTATTCATTGTATCGATCTATTTATTAATCCAATTATTTTCGTCAACCATAAACAACATAAATAAACAAACTTATCTCGGTTTTCTTCTTTGTTATATCCAATGATATTGATATTCTCTCTATTTCGCCAATTCTGATTGTTACCGTATTTTGATGATGTTTTGTCCCTCAACAATGCTAAATTTGGTGACTATTTACATTCAATTTACCCCATCGAGCTTGAAATTTAAGACACCACCAATACACTAAGATTAGCCTCTTACTTAGACCTACTTCTAGAAATAGACTCAGGAAAACTACAAACTAGGCTCTACGACACGCGTGCTGACTTCAACTTTCCAATTGTCAACTTCCCGTTCATCGACAGCAACATTCCAGCAGCTCCAGCGTATGGTGTGTACATTTCACAACTTATACGTTATTCTAGATCCTGCGATCGTTATTCAGATTTTCTAGACCGATCACTGCTGTTGACTGCTAAACTACTCAAACAAGGGTTTGTTGTACCTAGGTTTATGTTATCTCTCCAGAAGTTCTATGGTCGGCACCACGACTTAATTGATCGTTACGGGAAATCAGTGTCTCAAATACGATCTGACATTTTCGCTGAGTCATAGGTAGTGTTTCCTATTCCTGGATTTGACTTTTCCCTAGACAAGACAATGAGTAACTCGACGCGTGTCTAATTAGAGGCAGGCACTGCTTACTCGTCCGGAGCACCTGAGTGCACCCATGGTTTTTATTGGGTTCGGCTTACTCTCTTTCTGTGTTTTATGTTTTTGATTTTTGTGTTGTGTTTGTCTATATCCGGATTTGTAACTGTCCCTTGGTTTTTGGCTCTTTTTTGTTCGGTCGGTTTTCTTTGCTACTTTCTTATCATGTTTTTAAAATTCGAACATTTTTGGCCATGTTAAAATTAAGTAGATCGATACAACGGGGCTCATATATACTGAGCGTAACTAGTCATATACACTCACCACAGAAACACAGTCCATCTTAGCAAGGCATGCAACAAAACAACAAAACAAACAAAAACAAACAAAAACCAACAACAAAAACAAAAACAAAATACAACAGCGAACCGTAAACACATTACATGAATCTAAATAAATCATAGAACCACGCTGACGTCTCAAACATGTTTTTATGAACGTAAAAGGCCCGACCAAAAGCAAAAATTCCAGTCCTTTGGAAATGGCTATTGCAAGTAATTCTTACAACTAATGCCATAAGAATGCAAATAACACTGTCTTATAACACTGTCAATAAAACAGTCGATGAACTAACTAATCTGTGGGTATGTTTATTTGGTTGTATGATTTTTAAGTTTTCAGCACGTTAAGCAGTTGTTAAGCTATATCGTTTTATTTGAAGGGGGAATCCTGTTAAATTAAGGTTAAGTGGGGTGGCGATTGCCCTAATTCAATCTCAAACTAAAAAAATGCCGGTGATCAATATTAGAAGAATTCTTGTACCAATCGGTCTAAGGGGCCTATATTTTAATGGATGCTAGCCTATTGTTATAACGGGACGAACAAGACAATATCGTTAAGGTTTTACCTCGAACTGACACATGTCTCATTTCTAACACTAATTCCCAGAAAATACAATGTATTGAAATAGAAAATAGATTGTCTATCAAAAGAGTACAATCTTAATGAGACGTCCCGGATGCACGAGATTGTAGATGATACTTGCAGATAATTAAGATCAAGATTTGCACCCTTGCACTCCGTATACATTAACAATCAGACCGATTTCCAAGACCACCTTTTGAAGGGCGATAATGTCAGGTTGTAAAGTAATATTTTCTGTATTTATCCTTAATTGAAGTTTTACATAGATTGTGTCATTCGACGCCCTCTTTTGTTGGGCGATAATGTCAGGTTGTAAGGGCAATATTTTCTGTATCAACACTTTATTTATGTTCTTCATTGATTGTAATTTGACACGTCCTCATAGACATGCATATCTTCTGCTTTATTGTCTTCGTCTTGAATGTCGTGTTACCAATCAGGGGCGTAACGAGAGGAAAACGAAAGTAAACACAAATTTCGACAAGTTGTTTAAGTGGCAGCTCCCTAATATCTACTCTTCTAAAATGGCATAGTTTCAAAAAAACTTCTGATGAAGGTTATAATGTCCCAGCAATATCAGTAAACAAATCAACAACAGTAGGAATAGGGTTCAGATTCCCTTTTCTGATGTGATTAGCCGCACCAAAACTTTTGCTCAAAAATCACTTAAGTTTTCAGATAAGGTGTAAAGGTTTTGTATAGCGTTTCATGAGTCTCGAAAGTTAAACGAAAATAAATGTATTTAAAAAACAACTAGCGATCTGTGGAAAACAATTTATAAATATTCATTCAATTAGAAATTTGCCCCTTTGTTCTGTAAGCCGTTTCTATATGGATTATCAAATAACGACAATACACACGTTAGGAGAACTGAAATATACACCGATTTTCTGTCGTCACAGCTAGGTAAATCTATTGCAACTTAAACAGTTTCTATTCTGGTCTATATTACTTGAGATCCTCATTGCTCAAATAAAACGCTTACACTTAATTATAGCCAGAATAAGTGTGGATATAATTTATTATATCATATTTCCTGTGATCATACACCGATAGTCAGTGCAAGGTGCACCTTTAAACGTGCCCCAACATAGACCTTTCAACGTATTCCAAAAGTGACAGCAGATGGACCTTTAAACGTGCTCCAACATAGACCTTTCAACGTATTCCAAAAGTGACAGCAGATGGACCTTTAAACGTGCTCCAACATAGACTTTTCAACGTATTCCAAAACTGACAGCAGATGGACCTTTAAACGTGCTCCAACATAGACCTTTCAACGTATTCCAAAAGTCACAGCAGATGGACCTTTAAACGTACACCAAGAGTAACAGCATGATGGACCAACTCAGCGTAAGTATCAATATTTGTTAGATTTTGGTACGCTGTTTTTGTATATAATGTTTATTTTTTTCACGAATTTCGTCAATGTAGAGCTCATGAAGGGTCATTACTTACCTACTGAATTTTGCCAAATCATAAGTTAGGTATAGTTCGGGGCCACACAAAAATTTATATAACACTGATGACAATTACAGGAAATAAGATATATCAAATATGGAACAACATTTGAGGGATGGGGTTGGGGTACAAAATACAAAATAAATGGGGAATATACATTGAATGATTATTTGAAGAAATGTGTTTCGGCCTAATCGTCTGTCGTTGTAGCATATCATCTATACAAACCAGGGTGGACTCGAATCGTAACCTGCATGTCTGTTCAACTTTTACCAGTTATTTGCTTTACTCCTAAAACACTGCCTCATCATCTAAATACAACAGGTCAAATCGTAACTTTCCTAATAAAGAAAGTTGATCAAAACATTTTTTCGTGAACATATCCCAGGCGACTGATTGAGTTAAATTCATTCTAAAATTTTATCCACTTTTAGTCTAGACGAAAACCACAAACAATGGTTCACGCATTAACGGATTTCAGAGCGGATAAGCTACGGATACGATCCAGCATCATTCGTGGCAATATGTATGTTCCGCGACTTTCCGTATTTGTAATCATACTTACATATATCCATGACAATTTTTAACATGTTCCTTAACAAGACCAAACAACTTACTAAGCCGTATTAAACGTACTGGTCCGTATCAATCTGTACTTATTCACAGCCCCCCCCCCCCCCCTTTTTTTACGGATTGCTGATGGATACGTTTCGATCAGTTGTTGTTCGTCCGTATCAGACCGTTTACTTATCTTGTCATGAACCGTTGTTCATCCGCAGTGCAGACGACTTGACACGTATTTAACCGTGTCACTTTAGAATAAAAAGGGTGTCGAACCGTAACAATGCGTATCACTCATGGCATGTACGTCAAAACCCGTAGTAACTCCGTTTTTCATAAGTATCGGATCCGTAATCTGTAGTGGAGCCGGTGAGTTAATCCGTGAATAAGCATTATATAGTTCACGTAAATACACAGTTAATTAATATGGAGTACCTCGGTTTTCGAGTTGTCTTTGTGGTTCTCATCTACTTGTGTCAAATATGATAATGTAAGTTGGAGCTTGACTTGGGGAATGGGGACGACTTCAGACTTATTTTACGAGTTTTTCTGCTCAAAGTCATGGCTTTTCACCTGATACTCCATATTCCTCCTTCAATAAAACCTGGACGCCATAATATAGCTGACAAATTCGGTAGGCGTAAAACATAAAAGCAACACCTACGAACACCTAGCCTCCCCTATTGGTGGATAAGAAATGCCCTCTCGTTGGGGGAGGGGGTTGTCGGGTCATAATACTGAAAGCCTGGCCGCGGACCACAGTGACTTACGTGTTTGGATAGAGACACGCTACGCGCATTAATGAAGACCCCTTCGATAGGTGTAGGCTGGCTGTAGCCGCTACAAAAGGCTAAATTTTCCGCACCTGCCCATACCCCATACTTTTCCAGTGACATTTAAAATTGTGTTCCATTGGTAAATAGTTCCCGAATGAACTTATTGTTTGTACACTGTTCTCGTGCTGAATTTAGCTTGAATACTGCTCGCTGGACGTAAAGGAAACAAATAATCAATAACTTTGGGAGGTATTAAAAATCTTTAAAAAAATCAATACAGCTAAAAATGAGGTGGCAAATCTAGGGTTGATATCCCACATTTTTAGTTAAATGAGATCCGCTCTTGACGTAATATCAACACATGTTGATAGAAATTTGCATTTGATAAAAAACCATATAAATTTAAATTCTATGCAGAGGATGTCTCTGGGAACTTTGTCCTAAACGTTTTCAACGTTAACACAAAACTAGCTTACACTGTACTTGTAACTGTCACTTACAACATAACCTCTAATCAGAATTCAAAGGGACATTTTATCAAGTAAACTATCAATCCCCAATATCCTTAAGTCAGAACTCAAACTATCAATCCCCAATATCCTTAAGTCAGAACTCAAACTATCAATCCCCAATATCCTCAAGTCAGAACTTAAACTATCAATCCCCAATATCCTCAAGTCAGAACTCAAACTATCAATCCCCAATATCCTCAAGTCAGAACTTAAACTATCAATACCCAATATCCTCAAGTCAGAACTTAAACTATCAATCCCCAATATCCTCAAGTCAGAACTAAAACTATCAATCCCCAATATCCTCAAGTCAGAACTAAACTATCAATACCCAATATCCTCAAGTCAGAACTTAAACTATCAATCCCCAATATCCTCAAGTCAGAACTCAAACTATCAATCCCCAATATCCTCAAGTCAGAACTGAAACTATCAATCCTCAATATCTTCAAGTCAGAACTCAAACTATCAATCCTCAATATCCTCAAGTCAGAACTCAAACTATCAATCCCCAATATCCTTAAGTCAGAACTCAAACTATCAATCCCCAATATCCTTAAGTCAGAACTCAAACTATCAATCCTCAATATCCTCAAGTCAGAACTCAAACTATCAATCCTCAATATCCTCAAGTCAGAACTCAAACTATCAATCCTCAATATCCTCAAGTCAGAACTCAAACTATCAATCCCCAATATCCTCAAGTCAGAACTAAACTATCAATACCCAATATCCTCAAGTCAGAACTTAAACTATCAATCCCCAATATCCTCAAGTCAGAACTCAAACTATCAATCCCCAATATCCTCAAGTCAGAGCTTAAACTATCAATCCCCAATATCCTCAAGTCAGAACTCAAACTATCAATCCCCAATATCCTCAAGTCAGAACTTAAACTATCAATACCCAATATCCTCAAGTCAGAACTTAAACTATCAATCCCCAATATCCTCAAGTCAGAACTCAAACTATCAATCCCCAATATCCTCAAGTCAGAGCTTAAACTATCAATCCCCAATATCCTCAAGTCAGAACTCAAACTATCAATCCCCAATATCCTCAAGTCAGAACTTAAACTATCAATACCCAATATCCTCAAGTCAGAACTTAAACTATCAATCCCCAATATCCTCAAGTCAGAACTCAAACTATCAATCCTCAATATCCTCAAGTCAGAACTTAAACTATCAATCCCCAATATCCTCAAGTCAGAACTTAAACTATCAATCCCCAATATCCTCAAGTCAGAACTCAAACTATCAATCCCCAATATCCTCAAGTCAGAACTTAAACTATCAATCCCCAATATCCTCAAGTCAGAACTTAAACTATCAATCCCCAATATCCTCAAGTCAGAACTCAAACTATCAATCCCCAATATCCTCAAGTCAGAACAAACTATCAATCCCCAATATCCTCAAGTCAGAACTCAAACTATTAATCCCCAATATCCTCAAGTCAGAACTCAAACTATCAATCCTCAATATCCTCAAGTCAGAACTTAAACTATCAATCCCCAATATCCTCAAGTCAGAACTCAAACTATCAATCCCCAATATCCTCAAGTCAGAACTCAAACTGTCAATCCCCAATATCCTCAAGTCAGAACTTAAACTATCAATCCCCAATATCCTCAAGTCAGAACTAAACTATCAATCCCCAATATCCTCAAGTCAGAACTCAAACTATCAGTTCTAACGTGGTTTCCAGAGAAAAAAAAACTTAATTGAGAATTCAGAATTAATAGTTCCACAATAAGCTACAGTCAGCATATGGAAATCAACAATTATTTCATCGAAATATTCAGCGTTTTGCAATGCGGCGGTTTTATCATTTTTATAGAGCTTTTTTCTATAGTAAATTTTGACATAAATTAGAACGGAAGTGTAACTTGGGTGCAGTAATTTGGTGTATTTGGAACCCTTTAGGCTTTGTTTTTTGCGGTTAACGCGGGAAAAGAATCGCGGTTATCCGAATACCATTGTACGTAACGAAAGCAGACTAACGTTTGTAAATAATAAGTACATTACATCCCTTTAGGAACGAAAATGGCTGACTAACAATGTAAAATTTCCGTAGCATACGTCAAGGATGATTTGTGACATTCAGTCTCCACGCAAAGGATTCTGGGTACCCTACGTCAACCACAATAACCTCTTTCATACCATTGGGGAGGGGGTCCATTAATAGGTTAACAATTTTTTTTCACAAAACAGATAACAGTAAATTTAAAATAATGATGACAGATAACAGTAATTTACATAAGGAAAAAACGAAAAAAGAGATAACAGCCGAATGTCATCGAAGGGCAATACTATTAACAACAAACGGGGTTTTTATTTTAATTATAACAGTTGACAACAATGTTATTTTTTAAGAAAACAGATAACAGCTATTGGTTGAAAAACAGTTAACAGCTGTTTTATTTTAAAAAAAAACCAGTTAACACACATGTAAAAATGGCCAAAACACATAAACAGAAAAGATCTTGCCCCTCATTGGTTGACCTTGTGAGAGATAATCTCTCATGGCGGATACGCTTCGCGTACAAACGCAGTAATTGCAATGTAAAACTGCATCAAAAGTGTGTTAATAGACTATATAAAAATAAAAAAAGATCTCTTGTATTATTTTACAAACATCATTCTTTTTTACAAAACGTTACAAATAGACGACAAATGTAGTCCCGCAGTAAATGGGAAATGACGTGTGGAAGAAGTTATATCTGGGAACCAGTTATGTTCTCTGTGCCGGAAAATGGTTACATATGGACAAATGGTAACAAATCTCATAGCATCTGCCATCCAAAGGTGACAAATTTCATAGCATCTGCCTTCCAAAGGTGACAAATTCCATATAGCAGCTGACATCCAAAGGTGACAAATTTCAAAGCAGCTGCCATCCTAAGGTGACAAATTCCATAGAAGCTGCCATCCAAAGGTGACAAATTCCATATAGCAACTGACATCCAAAGGTGACAAATATCATAGCAGCTGACATCCACAGGTAACAAATAAATTCCTTAGCAGCTGCTGTCCAAAGGTGACAAATTCCATAGCTGCTGCCATCCGAAGATGACAAATTCCATAGCTGCTGCTATCCAAAGACGACAAGTTCAACAGTTGCTGCCATCAAAAGATGACAAATGTCATAGCAGCTGCCATCCAAAATTGACGAATTCCATAGCAGCTTCCATCTGAAGGTGACAAATTCCATAGCAGCTGCCATCTGAAGGTGACAAATTCCATAGCAGCTGCTATCCAAAGTTGACGAATTCCATAGCAACTGCCATCCAAAGTTGACGAATTCCATTAAGATCTAGTTAAATATAAGCTCTTGCAATTGGATTAGAGTGCCAGTGACTATATCCACTTTATATTAGCAGGGACAACTAAATGAAACATGTAGGCCTATTCCAGTAGGAAACCGTTCTGACTTCAGCAATTTCCAGTACTTTCGGTGCGAAACAAGTGAACCTTTTTTATTTAGCGCGGTTTTCTGTCAAGCTATCTAAATCGTGATCTTGAAAAATTCTATATGCATGGTACTTCTAAGTGTCGTTTTCAAGGTCTTTGCGTGTCCCATGCAGAAGATTTAAATTGTGACGTTATAGTATTGAGTTAACTTAACCAACCGTTTAATAAATTGAACATTTATGAGACAGGGGTGTTAAATTTTAGCAGTATTGTATATCTTTAGGCATTCTTTTTTTATATTGTTGAAGAGTATCAAATATCATTTTAAATTAAAAATTTGCAGTTCAGCCACGTGGATATGAAAGGTGTGAAATAGATACTGTACAATGGGTGGTACTTATTCTATATTTAGTAACTCATACTTAGTACTCCCTGTAGATTAAGCGGTTCTTTACTGAGTTTAATGGAAATATTTAGTTATTATTTAGCATTATTTCTGTAACATTTTTTTTTAAATTCATTCTTGAATGTATATAAATGACCCAATTAAAGAGTGTTCGATTTTCTGTTGCCACAGAGAAATCATTTGTTATTATGAGGTTCTGGCACCGGTGTTCTATTCTTCCTATTCTTCTAACACTTGTTAAAATTGTGTATATCTTTATGATACACAGCGCCTCCCCAGGTGGAGTATAGGGGCAACTACTCTCTTTTTTTGTTCGTATTTTGTTTGGAGACTGGGTGGAAGTGTGGGGCGTGCATTTATACGAAAAACCCGGTCAAAATTGTCCCAATCTGACAATACCTTTTCCCTAATTTTTAACTTGTTTCTCTCCTAAATATGGCTAAAATACTGCTCCCTGAACGCAAAGCAACAAATCGGTTATCTTGGAAAGCTCTTGTCGCCATACACATTTGTTCAAACTATAAAGTTCTTATTATTTCTTTCGTTCATTTCGATAGATAGTTGTCTTAGCTTTTTGTTTTGTTTCAGATACGAACGATGCCAACGAAGGACGTGCCTAACTTAATCAAAAGGAAAAATGATAAAGTTATATGCACAGAACACGGAGAAGAAGAAGTCGGTATGTACTGTAGAAAATGTGGCGTTCTCGTCTGCGGTAGCTGTATTGAGTTACGTCATAGGTCACATGATATTGTTAGCGTCAAAAGCCAAGCAACAGAAGAAAGAAAATCGCTAATGAGGACAATTCCTATGATAAGACAAACCTTTATTCCGAGTTTACGCGACAACATAAAAGTCATTAAAGAATCTAGAGATTCCACAAAGACAGAAGTTAGTAAACTTTTAGAACAGATCAATGCTAGAAGTCTAGAGCTCATAAAAGAAATTCACACAGTACGCGACCAAATGATCCAAGAATGTAAATCAAATCAAGAAAAGACAACTGCGTTTCTCAATGAAACTGAATCTAAAATTGTGTATGGAATCAGTGTTCTAGAAAAGTCAATGAAATCTTGTGAAGAAATGTTGAGACACGAGCGTGCTGATCGGAATGCAGAATTAGTTCTTGAACGGATTGAACTGGATTCTCAAATTGAGGAATATCCAAATAAAAGTCCGAAACTTGGATATCCTGTTTTCAATCCCGGCGTATACAATGAAAGTATAATGAAGCAAATATTTGGTGGTTTTCGTGGGAATTTCAAACGTGATTTAGATGCAGTCGTTCCATTTAGGAAATCGTCAGCAATACCAAAGAAGTTGAAACCTAATATAGTTTCCTCGTTTAAATACAAAACAGACATACGAGCGATGTGTCTGATAGATCCAAACACTGTTTGGTTGGCACCCATTAGTCAGTATAACGAGCTAGTCAAAGTGGATCGTTCCGGGAGAGAACTTGAAAGAAGAAATACAAGTTTCCAAGTCTATGACATTACCATAACTAAAAATCAAGAATTGCTGGCCACTAATGCAGAAAAAAAATCAATAATGAATATTACGGAAGATGGCGCACCAAAAGAGGTTGCAGAATTATCACTAAGACCACGTGGTCTATTCGCATGTAGCAATGGAGACCTGTTACTTTGCCTTTGTGATGCTGTTGATTTTCCAATTCATAAAGATGGAAAACGCCAGGTAGTTCGAATGGACAAAGAGTATAAAACAAAATTAACAATCGAAACATATGATGGTGATAAGTCATTTACACTACCAGACAGAGTAACTGAAAATATGAATGGGGATATATGTGTCATTGACCGTACCGGTGGAGGCAATAGTCACTTGTGCGTTTTCTCAAATAACGGCAAATTTAGGTTTTCTTATCCAGACCCGTCGTTTGAAACACAAGAGCAAATCGTTCCTGGCAATGTTACGAAGAAACATTCATTCAGAGACGTCTGTTGTGATTCTGTGGGCAACATTATAGTTTCGGATGAAAAATACAACGAAATTGTCGTCCTGACCAAACACGGTATCCGGAAGTGTTTGCTGACCCATCGACTTCAGCGCGCAGGTCTCAACCTTAGTCCTCATTTCTATAGGCCTTCGTGCCTCGGTTTTGACAGCGAAGGTAAACTTTGGGTCATGCAAAAGCAAGGTATAACAGTGGTAGATTTATATAGTCAGTGGATGCCAACAGCCCCTAGACCGCCATTAACAGCAAATACACCACGATAGATACAAAGTGTGCACCCTTGTGGGTTTGTAAAAGAGATTTTTAAAAAGGAATGTCATTTCGTCAGTCTGTTCTTCCGAAACATTCACGCGCCTGTTTTCGTGTATAATTTTAGTTGTGTCGACTTGTGCACCAGTTGTGTTATGTTATTGTGTTTACATTAGTTTATGTCTATAGTCTGAGGGTAGATTGGTCCGATTAAAAAAAAATCATAGGTCTAGCAATAAATCTAGATAAAAATCCCGGAATGAAAATAACAAGTTAGCAGTAATGGTAAAAATATTACTTATGTTCGTTGCGTTGAATAGTATTATTTTGAAACTTAGTGTATGAGAAAATGCATGCAATGTATGATTACGCTAACGCATGTTTAATTTCGATATGAGTATATTGTAAAATGCTTTTTTTCAAACAATTCAGGAGCATGTACACATCCGGACGGTGCATATATACATGTCTAGACTCCCGGAAAGTGTTGTTCTTCCGCAAACGTAATGTTCAAGCCATTAATTCTTGGAAAAACACAGCTTTCAATGTCAAGGCACTTATATTCTATAATGGTATCAATTTAATCTGGATTCCTCATGAAAGTATCATCTCCAGTTTCCTGTATCCAATTCATTGGCCAGGTACCCTGTTAGAAGTTCAGCTGAATCTGTTTCATAAGAACAGACTTGTACATATGCAATCCATCAGTGGTTTACTAGTAATTTACTAATTACTTGCAGAATGGCCTAATGGCTTAAATTGCGTTAAGCGTTATTCCAATCAATCCATCTTTTTCCCTGACCATTTGTCTGCATGTGTTTTAAGCAAGGACGTTTGTTCTTGTGAAGTAGTTTGTAGCATTTCAATGTAATGTTATGTGTTGCACGGATCAGAGAACATGGTTCTCACAAGGACGTTTGTTCTTGTGAAGTAGTGTAGCATTTCAATGTAATGTTATGTGTTGCACGGATCAGAGAACATGGTTCTCACAGTAATGGTTAAGGAATTAAACAAGCCAAATACAGCTAGCGATAACTGGTTTTGTTTTGTAATGTTATTTTTAGAATAAAAAAATTATCTATACGAAAAGACATTTAATTTGCCCAAGAAAATTCAACATAAAAGACGTTAACCATTAACTTGCTTTTCACAAACGATTTTCACACCAAGAATAAAATTTTCAAATAAACTTTAACACACTGATAAATGTGTATAGCATCATTTCACAACTGTCTTGAACAGTGTATTATACCCTGCTTGAAAAATGGGGTATACCGGTATAGTGATGGAATTATACGTCCGTTACATTAAGAGTGTACATCATTTATCCGCAACTTTTCCAACACTACGGCATGGAATTTATTCCAATTTTATCAAAATCTTTGTGATGATACCATTGTTAATATCTGATTAGTATAAAACAGTATACATTTATTGACTTTAAAACTCAATTTGCTGTATGAATTTATTACATGAATAGAATTTTGCGTCTATTTGATTGGTCTAAAAACAACTTTCGGTCACTATAAACTGCAACAGTACTAAAATTACATTATAATATGGAAATGTTTGTCCGCTGCACGATTCTGATGCGCAGTAGTCAAGCGGAAACCAATATCGACCTGGTAACAAATAGTTCAATTCTGGCTGTTTTTCATGACTGTTATATATATAATACATGTATAACATTAAATTTCAGTTTTAGTGGTAATTGAATTTTATCATCTCTAATTATTAAATATACTGTTAAAATGTAAGAATACAATTGTTGATTTATTTATACTCTTCTCGGTATTTAAAATGTGATGGAAATGGAATTTGATTGTCAGTAAATTAATATCTAAATGTAGTATTAAACAAAATTATTAAGAATGACGAGCATTTCAACAGTTGCAAAAATGTAAGCATCCTCTGTTTTTCTGATCAAGGAAAATGGTAATTTATTCCTTTAATAAAGAATTACAGACTTTAATATACGGCCACTTTTCAGGATTTCTCAGCGCCCCCAAACAAAAGAGTATATTTTACATTTTCTCTGGTGTTTAAATCATGATAGCGACCTATATCATAGTCATTAATTGAGGGGGCTAGAGGGTGTCAATTAACAGTTTAAAAAAAAATTCCCAAAACAGATAACAGTAAACTTAAAATAATGATAACAGATAACAGCAATTTACACGAGAAAACAGATAACAGTGAAGTCAAAAATCGAAAAAAAAACAGATAACAGCAGAATCTCATTTAATGCATAAATTCTTCGGTGTTTCCATGGTATCTACTATGGTATCTTATGTATATCCTCCATTCATAAGAAGGCTCAACTACATTTAAAAAGTGGTGAATAAAATGAATTAACAGATAACAAAGAAAAAATCTGTAAAACAGTTAACAGTGTTCTAACTATTAACAGCAAACAAGGATTTTATTTCATTATAACAGTTAACAACAATGACAATTTTTAAGAAAACAGATAACAGCTAATGGATGAAAAACTGTTAACAGTTGCTTTGTGTTTAAAAAAAAAACAGTTAACAGACGTGTAAAATTTCCATAAACACGTTAACATGATCTTGCCCCTCCTAATTGTACATTATCAACTCGACAAATGTTGATATTTACCTAGCCACTGGGTGAGGGTGAGGTTTATATTCATTTAGAGGATTGAAAAATCGATAGCAACCTAGTTTAAATTTAACAAGAGATTTATTACATGATACGACAGAAAATATTATATTAACAGTGTTATTGTATTCACCAGTATTCAAGTACATGTATTGATTTTTACGAAGGCTTTCTTACGAATTATTTCACTGGATAAAATAAAGAATCAGAATCGGCCATAAGTCTACCAACGTACCTGTTCTATTTTTAAAGGTAACTAGTAGTTTTATTTTTAGAATTTAAGGTAGCTATTCCAATACTTACAACCTCTTAATAGATTTTCAGCCAATCGGAACTGAGACAAATTACAATCCAATGCAAACTGCAGATTCTTTTACTTTCAACAGGCCCGATGATTGTACATAACACACTTTTAAAAAATGTCTGTCTCTTGTTAACTTGTTAAACCTGAACAAAACAAACTTCGTACAGAACCATTTATTAAACATCCACATACGGTATAGCACTGCATTTGTGAAAAGATATTTTTAACACTTTCTATAAGGTTTTATATTAACCTATTGCGGTTAAACAACAATCAATCAATCAATATATTACCCGAGTCCTGCAATGGCATCATTATAATTTTCTATGACCATAAATTTATGAAATTTGTTGAAGACCGTCTAATGAATATTGCTAATAAATATTGTTTCTATTGGTTGACCAGCTTTAGATTTAAAACAATATTTTCCATAGATTTCTATGTTTAATGAAGCCCAGTGGTGGCATTTGAATTTCTTTAACGGAACAAAACTCAAACATGTTAGGGATTATAAATGCACAAATGAATTAGCTTGAGATGCATTTGAATGTTTTCCAATAGGCTACTATATTAAACTTAATCTTGCTCTGGAAGCCATATCGAATTTCTAATTAGCATACAATTATATTAGAGAATCTTTCAATGAACATTTATAAATTAAGACATAAATCTTTTTTTTTCGGACATAAATGATCCTAATGATAGAAATTGATGACCGATAGCACATGAACAAATAGCTAATATGAAGACAAAGACGCAAGTTACGGATTCGCAGACGACACCATACAACAAGTAAATGTATTTCACGTAGCGTCATTTTCATTTCAAATCACTACATTTATATAATTTAAATGTATTGCATTGTTTTTAATCCCAAGGAACGATCTACACATGTCATAGAAATGTTCCATATAGTCGTCATAAAATGTGTTCATGTCTTAGTACGTGTACATAAGAGGATAGTCGTTTAAGCCGTCACTTTTAAACATGTTTAAACTGCGTACGCCAACAAACAAATTTTCTTTAAAAATCCAATTTTTATGATCATGACTTCTCGGAACCACAAGAATAACTGTGCTAGAATTCACGATGGACGGACATATAGTTAAGAATACAAATCAAAAACTAAAACCTTCCCCGGCATAACAATCCACAATTTTCCTGTTCTGTCTAAAAGAATGCGTGTTGGGGAGACAATGGCGAGATGGCCTTTCTTTTTCAATATTCTCGAGAATCTATCAACTTCCTCTCCGTTGCTGTTGAGAATAATAACGTCATGATTCTTCTCGTCTGCTACAAAAATATTTGAGAAAGTATCACAACAAACATCACTCAATGAAACTTTCTTTGGGGGCGTTGCTATGGTAGCATCAAACTCTGCAGACTCCTGTGGATACACAAACTTGAGACTGCCATCTTTGTTAAGTACACATAACCTGCTGTTACCTCCTCCTGTCCTGTCAATGACGCAAATGTCGCCATTGTCATTTTCAATAATTCGGTCGGGAATTGTGAAATCAACTTGATTAAGATATGAGCTTTCTATGTCTTTTAATTTTTCGTCCATCCGTACAACTTTACCCTTGCTTTTCGTAGCTTTAAAATCAACAGAATCGCACTGACACATCAAGACGTCGCCATTTTTGCAAACATGGATTCCGCGTGGAATCGAACGTATCTCTTTTTTGTCGGTCACTGATCCGTCCAGCTTGAATTTTAGAATGGTTTTGTTATCTGCGTCTGTAGCTATAAATTCATTCCCTATTGCATGCGACAAATCGTAAATACGGTGATCGGATATTTCCATTTCGCGTGTTTGTCCGTTCGATCCCATTGTAATCAACAGTCTCTTCCGGGTAACAGGAACCATTAGCATCATGTCGTTTTTGAAAGATGTTGCCGACCGAATGTCGTATTTTAGCGGAGGAGCTGCAACTAAATTTGGTCGGATTTTCCATGTAGAGAAATGTCTAGCTTTTGTTAATTCTTTCGATAATAGTTCCTCTCGTGTTTTCAGGTGAAGTGCGCCACTAAAGACGCCAATCATTTGCTCAATAGAAGTATCGTAGGAGCTGCCTGAAATGAATTCTGGTATTTCAATTTGCGCGTGACGTTTCTTATATTCTTGTATATCCCAATTTAGCCGAAGTCTTGTCTGAATTAATTCTGCGCCTTTCGAGTTTCCAGCCTTGACAACTTCTTCAGCAGCTAACAGAGACTGTTCCAGTGCTTTAATTCCACTTGCCATTTTTTCCTCTAGGTCATTTAGAAATATTCTTGCCCTTTCTTGGTCCTTTCGGCAGATTAGTATCATCTGATCTCGGGATTTTTCAATCATTTTTATGAGCTCACTTGTGCGAGTAAGAATTTTGTTTGCAAGTTGCTCAAAATCTTTCCCCGATTGTTCTTTAGTTTTAGTAATACTTTTAACATGTTCCTTTAAAGCGGGGATCGTAGTATTCTTGACCATCGGAATCTGTTGTGAAAGCTGGACTTTATCTTCCAAACTCTGTTTGTTGACCCCTTCCAGATCATGAGGTTTGTGTGACGTCTTGATGCATTCGTCACACACTAATTGGTCACATGTCTTACAGAACATAACAATGGCGGCATCGTTATGATACATACAGACCACATCGCCACCTTTCTTCCGTTGAATGCTGTTCAACGAATGGCGGTCAGCTGACGACATTACACATATACACCCTTGCAAAAAATAAAATATATAGGATTTAATTCTAAAATTATAGCCCTTTTACAAGAGTTATTTTTTTCAAACATCCCGGATCCCTGATTAAAGTGGAAAAAAACAACGTACAGGGAACATCCTAGATACTGCTAACAGTAGCAAAAAACAACGTACAGTGAACATCCCGGATCACTGCTAAAAAGTGAAAAAAACGACGTACAGTGAACATCCCGGATCCCTGCTAAAAAGTGAAAAAACGTACAGTGAACATCCCAGATTCCTGCTAAAATGGTAAAAACAACGTACAGTGAACATCCAGGATCACTGCTAAAAAGTGAAAAACGACGTACAGTTAAAATCCCGGATCCCTGCTAAAAAGTGAAAAACAACGTACAGTGAACATTCCTGATATCTGCTAAAAAGTGAAAAACAACGTACAGTAAACATTCCTGATCCCTGCTAAAAAGTGAAAAACAACGTACAGTGAACATTCCTGATCCCTGCTAAAAAGTGAAAAACAACGTACAGTGAACATTCCTGATCCCTGCTAAAAAGTGAAAACCAACGTACAGTGAACATTCCTGATCCCTGCTAAAAAGTGAAAAAACGTACATTGAACATTCCTGATCCCTGCTAAAATGGTAAAACAACGTACAGTGAACATCCGGGATCCCTGCTAAAAGTGAAAAAAAACGTACAGTGAACATTCCTGATCTCTGCTAAAAAGTGAAAAACAACGTACAGTGAACATTCCTGATCCCTGCTAAAAAGTGAAAACCAACGTACAGTGAACATTCCTGATCACTGCTAAAATGTGAAAAACAACGTACAGTAAACATTCCTGATCCCTGCTAAAAAGTGAAAAACAACGTTCAGTGAACATTCCTAATCCCTGCTAAAAAAAGAAAAACAACGTACAGTGAACATTCCTGATCCCTGCTAAAAAAAGAAAAACAACGTACAGTGAACATTCCTGATCCCTGCTAAAAAGGGAAAACCAACGTACAGTGAACATTCCTGATCCCTGCTAAAAGGTGAAAAAAACGTACAGTGAACATCCCGGATCCCTGCTAAAATGTGAAAAAACGTGCAGTGAACATTCCTGGTCCCTGCTAAATGAGAAAAAACAACGTACAGTGAACATATATTTCAGCTAAAATGCTGAAGCAAATCTTGCTTCCGTAAAAGTAATAGAATGAATGTACAAGGGGCATCCAAAGTATTGGATTATAGGTAATAATTCTATTTTATGCATAAGATCTTAACGGCGTGCGGAAGACACATTTTCCTGACGATGGTCTGCGACCTGACTATACCTGCCACTCCAGAAGACATCTAACGTTAGCCCAGCAGCTAATACATACCAGTAAGGTCGGACCATACCTGCCACTCCAGAAGACATCTATCGTTAGCCCAGCAGCTAATACATACCAGTAAGGTCGGAAAACTATAAACAATGTATTGTACATTTAAAAGCGTGATGACAATTATTGCTTTCAGCGCGTTAATTATTTGATTTGTGCAATCAGTTATGAAAAGCCAGGGATTGAAAACTGTAGTATTTAATATTTTATAGACACTTTTAAAATTAAGATTACTTACGTTTCAACAAATAGCAATCGTTGTATGCATATATCACCCAGATCTATCACAGCAGTAACTACAGATATCAGGACATCTAAGTGTTACAGTCGGATTGCTTTGTATTGATAACCTGATTATAATAACGACCGAATTGTCCCTTATTGTCTTATAAAATACTATATGTTTTGTGTATTGAAGTTTTACATCGATAGATCCATGCAATAAACCGTCAAACATACCTCTGAATATCAATGGTATGTAATCAGAAATTATTACATATGTCTGGGATATTGTAGTCTGTTATGGTTGTAATGTAGCGTGTTTATCTATATTGTACATGACCTTATGCTCACATTTAGTGTTGGAAGCCAGAACCATGCAGGTCGGGTTGAACCAAATTAATTTCACGGGTAAATGCTTCTACATATGACAATGTTCAGGAGGTTAATCCAGAAATTGTAGGCATTAAGTCAGAACAAGATGTTTGAGAGCAGTGACGTGTTTAAGTCCAGACTGTAACGTAGGCCCCGCCCACTGCTTGTCACCACTGTATGCATATGCTACACGGATTTCATTGTTGTATTTGTAGAGTTACTTCAATTGACCCTTTTAAAGATATCATAATAGTTGACATTTGAATCGTAGGAGAATCGAATACTTTTTTTCTCATTTGATTCGTTAGTTTCCTACAAACTTACTGCCACTAGTTATTATACAAACTCGTCCATTGGGCCTTAAATCCTACTTCACATAGCTTTTATTTTTTGCAATGCGTGTGGATTTTTAATTGTGAAAATTTACATTATTTTATTTGAAAGAACGTTTTTAATGTATAAATATAACATTTGCATTCAAACGCGGTACTAGACTAGATAAACGGGGTACTATTGTTATGGAGGCGAGATAAACAGGGTAATATTGCCCAGGAGACTAGATAAACGATGTACTATACCCCTGTAGACTAAATAAACGATGTACTATAGCCCTGGAGACTAGATAAACACGGTACTATTGCTCTGGAAACTAGATAAACGGGGTACTATTGACTTGGAGACAAGATAAACGGGGTTCTATTGCTCTGGAGAATAGATAAACGGGGTACTATTGCTCTGGACACGAGAACAAATTTTGATAAAACATTTATCGGTCATGATATGTTCACCGTCAAAAAGTAGATGTCATTGCAACTTTTTTCATCAGAGAATATAAACTTCTGTGGACACATGCGTGCGATCTATGTATGTGTTTGTATGTAATTCACATTATTATGAATGCCTGATTAAAGAACTAGGCATCAAGGATAACTCTTAAAATTCCATATACAAACGTACCACATTTGACAAAGATGAAATTCTGGCTGATCATAAGTCCTTTATGACTCTTTGAATATAAATTACATTAAAATAAAATCTTTAGAAGGAAAGACACACAGCCGGCTTATCTTCATGCTCTACAAAAGAGTTTTTAAAACGGTTGACTAAGATATTGTCTGCAGTGAAAAAAGGACAGCAAAAATACTGTGAAACTGTGTATTCGCGAAGCAATATTAATCATATGTGGATTCTTAAAAATTCTAAAGAACTTTTGGAAATTTAAAATTAAGATCGATATCTAAAATTTCATCTGTTAGAGCCTTTGATTTTTCAATTCTTTATATACTACCTTGTCACACGAAAAAGTAAAATACCGTATTAAGAAAATCATACATAAGGCCTTCGCTGCCACATATAGCCTACAAACATGTAGATTTAGGTTACGACAATAGGTTTTTTTACTTAAGAACTAAAAGGAAAATTAGGCTACAGCGAAGAACAGGTTTATATTATGCTAGATTTTCTCATCGACAACATATTTGTAACATTTGTTGGATGTGTTTTTCAGCAGACAATCAGGTTTTCAATGGGTAAAAACTGAGCCCTGTTACTTTCCGACTTGTTCCCGTATTCTTATGAAACGGAATTTCTTCTACGTCTTGTTCAAGACAAGATAGCAGAAGCTTGGTCCTTTAACTTTACATATAGATATATTGATGATGTCCAATCAACCCTCATTTGCTGATTGCTTCATCTACATCATCTTTAGACTCACACCTCAAATATGACACCAACGGTCATCTTAGCACAGGAATGTTCGACAACGAGACGCACTGATTTTTGCAAACGTCACCTATTTCTTCGGGATAAACTTATTAACGAAGGTTACAAGAAAAAACGACTCTTCCGTTTAAAAATATGGTTGCAGTTAGTTTTCCCAATTTTGAATTCAGTGTACAGTGAACGTGTTACGATGATTGTTGGATACACCTATTATTGACTAGTGGTATATGATACGTATCTATTTTAATCAACTAACCAACTCACACTCTACAGCAATAGAAGCGGGAGGTTTGGAATGCCATAAAACCTGGTTTAACCCACCATTTCGTTTGAAATGCATGTGCCATGTCAAGAACATTACTGTAGTTGCTTTATGTTAGTTGTTGGTTCTGGAGTTTGCTGTTTTCTCGGACTTTGTGGATTACCTTTTTTGACAGTTTCATCGGACGGTGTTCGATATTTTGTTATTACCTTCATCTAAGAAGTATACTAGGTAAACCTGCTTATGAGTAGATACGCTTGCACGAGGATAGTCTTTGGTACACATGGATGAATGTAAACTATACTACATGCATATACAATATTCGTACAGTGTCAGAAAATATAAAATTTATTTGTACGAGCCTTAGAAACGGGTAGAAATGCGAGGCTCTGCCGAGCATTTCTCACCTGTTGCGCGGCGAGTCTAAAAACAACTTTCAGGTCACGATAAATCGCAACAGTACTAAAATTACATAATATGTTTGTACGCTGCACGATTCCGCTGCATAGTAGTCAAGCGGAATACGATATCGACCTGGTTTTAATGTTTTAGCCAATCAGAATAGCCGTCTTAACAAATTCATTCGTCCAATCAAATCGATTGTATTAATTGTACGTCGTGCGTGACGACAACAAATGGGAGAATCGTCGGCTCTGCGATATTTTGATTCATTTATATTCTTCTCAATATTTGAAACTGGAATTTCAGGATTACCAGCAAATTGATATCAAAATGCAGTATTAAATAAAAAATATTAAGGTAACAACAATTACAAAATGTAAGCAAGGGCTCCAGTAGAAAAGGCATCCTCTGTTTTTCTGATTGAGGGGAGATGGTGGTTTTATTCATGTTTAGTTTAAACATATTTTATTGTCTAAGTAACAAATGGATTGGACACAAGTTATAACGACTTACAATGCCTCTCCATAGCAATAATATTATGTAGCTACAAAAGATGACAGCAAGTTCAAAATACTATAAATAAGTACAAGGAACAAAAATACATAATGTAATAACAATAATGAAGAACATACATGTAAGTTAATGTGATAGTAAATAGAATATACAAAGTATAAAGGAATACAGGATGCGAGTACATATATTCGAAGATTATTTGTTTGTAGTAACAAAACTAAAAAAATATTATTCACAGAAACGTCTGGTTTTATTTATATAACTATGAACACTTCTAAATATCATGATATTATGTTCATCACTGAGTAAGGGTGATCCGAATAAAATGATTTCAATTGATACCACTGTGATAGGCTGAAGTACTCTGAAAAGGTTAACTCTCTGATTTAGGTAAAGGGGGCATTCTAGAAAATAATGGATTGCATCTTCCAATGGATGTCCACAAGAACAGCCAGGTTCGTTCACCAGGTTAACTCTAAATAGGTCAGCTCTTAAAGAGCTACAACTATGTCTTATTCATGTAATAAAACAATTAATGACTTCGATATATGGTCGCTATCAGGATTGATCAGCCCTTAAAAATGTATATTCACCTCGCCTAGCGGCTCGGTGAATATTACATTTTCTCTGGCTGATTAATCCTGATAACGACCTATATCAAATTCATTAACTGTATATTATTACATGAATGGAATTTTGCGTGTTTTTGATTAGTCTAAAAACAACTTTTGGGTCACGATAAATCAAAACAGTAGTAAAATTACATAAAATGTTTGTACGCTGCACAATTCCGCTGCATAGTAGTCAAGCGGAATACGATATCGACCTGGTTTTTATGTTTGAGCCAATCAGAATAGCCGTCTTAACAAATTCATCGAATCGATTGTATTAATTGTACGTCGTGCGTGACGACAGCAAATGGGAGAAACGTCGGCTCTGCGATATGTTGATTCATTTACATTCTTCTCAATATTTGAAACTGGAATTTCAGGATTATCAGCAAATTGATATCAAAATGCAGTATTAAATAAAAAATATTAAGGGTAACTACAATAACAAAATATAAGCAGGGGCTCCAGTAGATAAGGCATCCTCTGTTTTTCTGATCTAGGGGTGGTGGTGGTTTTATTCATGTAATAAAACAATTAATGACTTTGATATACGGTCGCTGTCAGGATTTATCAGCCAGAGAAAATGTAATATTCAACGAGCCGCTAGGCGAGGTGAATAAACATTTTCTCTGGCTTATAAATCCTGATAGCGACCTATATCAAAGTCATTAATTGTATAATATTATGACCGCTGATTTGAATGATCGGTATATAATAAGTGGACCACCAACTAATAGTTCCTGGACATTATTACGAGCCCGCTGATTTGAATGATCTAAGCATAATAATAAAGCGGGAGCATAATAACGAGTCTACCGAATTAAATCACACGATTATGTGGATATACGCTGAGAATAAAAACCATGTTCACTGAATGATTTGATTAATTGATTTAATATTTGCTTTACGTCCAGCGAGCAGTATCTCAGCTATATTTAGGACGCGAACAAGTTAATAATAAATCAACGAATGAAACGGATGGGATGGGACATATAGGGAACACAATTTTGAGACACACTGGAAAAGTATGGAGTATTGGGCAGGGCGGAGAATTTAGCCTTTTGTAGCGGCTACAACGAGCCTACTCGTGTCGAAATCTACATAAAAGGTGCAAGGAGCGTGGCACTCTCCAAACACGCCACCCACTGCGGTCCGCGAACCGGCTTTCCGTGTTATGGTTTCTTCTGCCTATACAGAGTCGACTCTTTCTAGTGTTGATCGACTCTTGCTCAAAACTACGTTTCTTCTGCCTATACAGAGTCGACTCTTTCTAGTGTTGATCGAACTACAGGAGGCCTTCCCAAGGACATATGTCCAAAAAAGAAAAACACACAATAACTAAGCACATGTAAAAAACATGGCAACGTCTGGAAGTCATCCAGTGTCGTAACAGAGATGGAAGTGTCTGGTAAGGTGTTCCAGTCCGTAGTAGATCTTGGGAAGAACGAGAGGGTCTCCCGTATCCGCCACCCTGAGAGCACTGGGCAGCTCTGCGTGTCCAGAACTATAAAAACCTCCCTGTAGGCTCTGAATTATTTTAAGTAACGACGCCATCAAACATAATGTGGCCGCTGAATTTAAACATCATTAACGGAACCGATGAATTGGATGTTCTATGTACCAGTATAATGGTGTTCAATAGCGTTTATTTGGATGCTCAGAGTAGGATTATGATGTCACGTGATTGAATTTTATATACTTTACTAATGCTGCTGTATATAGTACATATATATAATCAGTCATAATAATGTGGAAACATTTATTAAATTAAAATTAATTAAAGCACAATAATATACAGGCAGAATAATTGGAGCATAGACTGAGGAATTCAATTATCCTGAGTGGAGCAGAGACTGCCAAAAAAATTTCCTCAGCACAGAATAGACAGCTTAACTGAATGTTCCTGAGCGAAGCATGAATGCTGAGTTTAATTGATGTCAATCCTGTACTACTATATGCTGAATCTTCAGAACGGAAGCAGCAAGGATCAACTGTAATACATTTATTTTTGAAGTTTACAGGAGACAACTATCTGGTACATATTATATCCAGGTACGGTGATACTGGCCATTCATTGGTAAGGCTTAGGACACAGAACAAAGAAGATCATTTTTGTAGTTTATTTTCTGTTTTTCCTTTGAACAAATTATAACATGACATTTGACTAAATCTATTTTAGGATTCAACAACCAATGTGACAAAATATTGTTTGACTAAATGAAACTATGACATAACTCATGTCCTGCCAAAAATAATTTTAATTACTCGACATCATTTTCCCTTTTGTTTTTGATTATTTCATTAATTTCATATCCATGAACAATAATTAAGAAAAAAAAATAAATCCTGATCTTCCACATAAGAAGGTTCTTCAAAACAAAAATAATCCTATAAAAAGTCTGGCAAATTTAAAGTGTTAAAAGTCTTTTGCCAATAAAATGTTGTAAATTATCTTCAACATAATCTCAGATATTTAAAAAAAAAAAGACAAACTCACACAACTAAAAATCTACAAATAAAGGTAAAAACACAACTGGTAAGTGCAATGTTTATAACAATTTGACTAAAAAGTGCAACTTGTCTTAAGAAAAATGACATCAATACATAGATCAGGAGGTAGAATGGTGTATTTCTCTAAAATTATAACAGAATACTGGTAAAGACAAAAAAGTTGTTCATTTTCAAATAAATGATTTTAAAGGGAGACAAACACAAATTCTTTCATTGTTATCTCCCTTACTCTGAGGTCAAATAAATACAATGCTAATAGCACTACTGGTGCAATATAAATGTACAAATATACAAAAATATTGTTTTAAATGCACAACATTGAAAAGTATAGTATTTACTTCCTCAAGTCTTCTCAACTTTCTACACTATGAAAAACTACCTTTAATTACTACTAACTACCTATAAACAATAAGACAACTACTTATAAATAAAGAGTATTTTATCAAGTCAAAACATGCAACAATATATTTCACAAGGACTTATTTTAAATAAGCAACATCTAAAAGCATAAGACATCAGTAAAGTTTCTGTTGTATTGGTTTTCATTTCCCTGCTTTTGTCTTATTGTCTTTAAAAAACACCTAAACACAAGTCTGTAGGGATAAATAACACAATTGTTTGATCTTTTCTCAATACGGCTTTTATTTTCACTTCGGTTTACATCTCAGGTCTTCCTTCTATGTCACCACTGTGAAAGTACAATGTATCTATCCTTAAGTCTAACAGCATGACATCTTTCACCACAGTGAATCTCTCATTCCTTCTAAGGAATCAACTGTTTCACTGTAGGACCACAGTGCATCTCTCCTTCCTTACAAGGACTCCACTTTTTTTACTGTAAGATCACAGTGCATCTCTCCTCTCCTCTCATGGCATGACCTTTTTTACTACTGTATGAGTACAGTTTATCTCTCCTAAGATAAGAATATTATTTTTACTCATCTTAATTTCTTCTTTACAATTAGTATTCCCTGTGCCAATACTTGTCCAGTTTCAATCTATGTAGGTCTTGAAACCATTCATAGATACAGCTTTTATTTTTTAGTCAGTCACTTACTACCGTGACCTCAAATTAGAACTCCAGTCTCGGAGCAGTCGCTCATGGAGCTAAAGTGCTGTAATGATCCTCCGACTGACATAACTTTCTGCTCCAACAAACTTTTCCATGTGAACTTCTGTTCCATATTTGGGGCACGGAATAACAACTTCGCATGTTTCAACTGGTTCGTTCCGAAATCTCTCAACAAAAAATGCAGAACAAATTCTGTGCCTACAAAAAAATTAAGATATCAAACTGTTGCTCATAAGAAACTGAGAAATAATTCAAATCCTTCACACAATATAGAATAATTTGTAAAAAATAGCTATACAAATTACATAATTCAGCCTTTATATTGCAAACAGTTAGTATCAACATTTTTATTACATTAAACTGTAGTTTATTGATTCAGAGTGTGTTGATTCTGTCTGAAAAGATCTAGATACTTCAGTAAAACCTTATGTAGAACATACCATGTCCTCTTTGGGCCTCTATTCCATTCAGATCTCTTAGATTGAGTGGTTCATGAATGACCTTGAGATGACCATCACGATCTTGTTCTGTTTCCACTAACAAATCTGAGAACAGCATCACATACAGTTTGATCCACTGGTTCCCTTCACACTTAAACAGGTCACCAGAATAAATCAAATGCCTCTCTTCTTTACACAATTGGAAAACCTGAAGAAAAAAATTTAAAATTAAATGTTTAAATCTTTCCATGTTTTTTTTTTTTTTCATTTTAATACAAGTCAAACTCTGTAATAAATCAGTGTGTTCAATTGTTGGAAAAAAATTAATCATAATTATGAAAAACAGTGAAAAATTCTGCTGAATACTTTAACTGAAGAAAAAATAGATGGACTTACAGGTACATTTGGTGGAAACACAAGCTTGTCCTGTATCTTCATAACCTCAGAATCCATGGATCTCAAGGAACAAGATACTGGAGCTTTAGAAGGGTGGGAACTACTACTGTCTGAGCTACATGACCTTGACTTATGACCTTCAGATGTTGATGAGGAGGTCAAGGATGATAAACTGAGAACTCTATCCACACAACTGTAGTTAGAAATACAGTTGACACATTCTTGTAATGCTGAAAATACAAAAATAAATTAATAAGTGAAATTTCTTAACAAACATAAAATTAAAGCATTTTAAAATAGTAACATTTAAATGGAATTTTCTTCTCACAGTGCAACTTAATGTAATAAACCCTTAAAAATAGATTTGCATTTCTTTCTATATTAAAAATCATTATATTTTAGTTGTTATAAATAACAAAAGAACTAGATTATAAATACCTTCCACAACTTGCTTGAGGCCCTGAAAGTCTCTGCTCTGGTTGTCTGTGTTAAGGAAGATCTCTTTTAAAGTTTGGTACAGTTCGTTGATGTGTTGAACTGGTCTGTAGATAAAGGCACTTATTGATGGCTGGTTGGATTCCAGCTGTGGTTCCTGAAATCAAGATAACCAAAAACTCATGTACTGTCCTATACACTAAATACAAAATAAACAGGATTAATAGAAATTTGCTCACATTTGTAAACATATCTACACCTTTAAATAAAAAAAACAATGATAACACTTAAATGGACAGTAAATGTCTTCAATTTTATAATTATAAATTACCTGTATAAATTTGACAAATTCTGGAGATTTTCTGAGTTCAGCTAATGCCTGATTAGCTCCAGCTATTCCTCTGGCATACAAGTCATATGCTTGGCATATCATATTCACCTATAAAAGAAAAAAATATTATTAATTACCTCAAATCTATTGCAAGTAATTTAACAAAGATTTGTCTTATTTAAAGCTATCACAATTTCTTTTCTTTTCAAGAATTAAATATGATGATATTATGGTGTTTTTTGTAAAAATAAAGGACTTCAATCAAACAATGAACTTTGAACTTATGTTTCTTACCTTGGACTGATATATCATACAGAGGTGTTGTATGAACTGGTGCCCGTTGTCACTGGATACAGATGTACTGGTATCTGTGTCTGAGGAATTCATGTTATCTTGCATCTGTTTAACATGGTACTCTGATATTGTCACTAACTGTAATGAACACAAAACAAGTCTTCTTTAAGCAAATCAGAAAAAAATTACTGGACCGATTTTTATTTCATTTTTGTAAAAGAGGTATTGTATTGCAGGATTTATGTTTTTCAAATAAGAACAAACAACAAATAATCAGTTAAATTTAAACAACAAATTTTCCAAGGGAGACAACTTAAAATAGATTTTGCAGTTCTCACCTTTTCAACATTTTGGAATAGTGTTGAATGCTGTAGTTGGGACATAATACAATGTCTTAGAGGTCGGGAGTATCTCTGCATCCCTGCATGCATCAGATCTATGAAGTCCATCTCTATGGTCAAAAGACGATGTATGGCTTCCTGTCTTCTTCTCTCACTTGACTGCACAGTCTGTGAACAAATATATAATGTTAAAATAGTTTGTTCATTAAGTTCTTGTCCTATTTTACATTATTGATTTAAGGAGTTCTATTGTTACTGTCTGCCATCAAATTTTATTATTGTGTAAGACAAAAATTGTTCTATATCAGTTACAATTATCTCAACTTTCAAAAAATTCAAATTATTACCTGGTAGCCATTGCAGAGAAGTGGTAATGGTGTGCTGGTAATTAGGTTGCTAGGCAATGAATAAATTCCTTCATCAACAGAAAACTCATTTTCTTTACAATCATCAATGTCTGATAAATCGGCATCAGACCCATCGTGTTGATCATTGCTTGTTCTCATTGCTACATAGTCAATATTTTTGTAATCTGGTACCCTAAAATTTTGATAATCTGGTACTCTAAAATTTTGGTACGCTGGTACCCTGTTTTGGTATTCTGAGATCTTTCTTGTGTGCATATAGTTAACATTCTGGTAATTCTGTACATTGCAGTTTACATTCTGGTAGTTTGGAACATTTCTATAGTTTTGGTAATTCTGTACTTCTCTCATTGGTATGTAGTCATATGGGTTTATGGAAGGTTGTTTAAATTCCGTCTTGTCCAAAGTTTCCACAGATACTTGTTTAAGGCGCTGTACCTCCAAAATCAAATGTTCACCTCCATTTCTGCAATTTTATAACAAGACACTGTATTTTTAAATTTTATTTTATAAACTAACTTTAAAAAATCAAAATTATTTTGTATTTATTACTCTTTTTTGTAAGTATTTTACATGAAAATGTTTAAAGTCATATTCAACTCTAATAAACATTAAAAAAAAACATATACTAACACAGAAACAAAAAACAAACTTACTTGACAAGTTTGGCCACACTGGCAGCTTGTGACCTTGACACATTTTGTCCATTCACTTTAATTATACAATCTCCTGGTTTGAGACCTGCAGACTCTGCTGGGGAAGAGCCATCTACACGTCCGACTTTAACTGGAGATTCCTCAACAACAGAAAACCCATAACCATGTTTGCCTCTTTCCAATGTAACCTAAAATTAAATGAACTTGATTTGCCAAATTGTTTTGAGAACTTGTAATGTTGTGCTTGGTCTAAAAATTTTATGATTAATTTTTAAAAAGGTTTTATTGATTCAAGATAAGGGGTCGTCCATAATTGTCAACCATTTTCACAAGTGTGCAAAGAGCACACTTTTTGAGACCCCCCCCCCCCCCGCATCAAAAAGTGTACATCAACCATTAAACTAATATAAAAACCCAAATCCATGGAAACAAAAAATTTCTGAAGATAAAAAAAAAGTGTATGCAAAAATGTCGAAATTTTTTACCCCCTCCCTCAAGTGTGTGGTTTGCACACTTATGAAAATGGTTGACAATTATGGACGACCCCTAACTTAATAGCAAAATATAACATGTGAAAGTTCTGAAAATGAAGAGCGGTTCACAACTATAAAAGGGAGATAATCCAACTTACTGTGAGCGACTCCATTCCCCAAACATCTTGGTTAACTGCTGGTATATTTTGATCTGTAAAAAAAACACAAACATTACAAATGTTTACTGTGTTATAAATGAAAAAAACAACAAAAACAATAACTATGAAATTAAATTAAGTTCAAGTCTGGTCTGTGTAAGGTAATTGTGTTGTAAGATTGGAATGAGCACATATAATTGTACTACATCAAGGAGTGCAAATGACCTGATTTTCTAAGATTTCTTGATGTCTAAACTATATTTTAAATATAAGATTTCTTTAAAATAAGTTTAAACTGACTTACGTTTGATTTGTAATTGTGACTTGGGTTTACTGGATACTTGTAGATGTTTTTTCCTGCCGATCTCCTCCGTTAATAAGTAGTACCAACCAGTAATATCCTGAAATTAACAGCAACTCAGTAAATACTTGTTATGAACTGTTAATCTTTAGTTTAAGGTGATCTGTCATTCTTATTCGACATAAAAGGTTAAATTCTATTTTGTACATTTCTTAAAATTGAGCTTGTTAACCTTATAATTTTCAGACTTAAATATTTTATTATTGTTAACTAATTAGCCAAATTTCCCGATTTCCCTGGAGATTCAAAATGTTAATTTTTGTTTACAAAAGAAGTTAATCCAATCACATGCTTAATTAAATCTTACCTTTTTTGGGTTCAGTAAATGTCTAATCCCAAATGACATGGACCCTAGGAATTCACACATGCTACAAAAACCAAAATTATAAGTTTAGAAAATAAATTCAATAAGTCATAAAAATATCAAAGGACATCTCAAATTTTGCAGCGATTTCAAAAGATAACATCTGAATGTATCAAATAGATTTCTAATAGTTTCAATTTGATGATAGTTAAAAACCTGTAAAGGTGTCAGGTTAATTCTGAAAATTTCAATTTTCTGTCATTTGTAAATGTGACAATTACACACTGCATTGTATTCTGATCAGTGCAGATAAACATCAAGGAGTCACACCTGTACGATCAAAGGAATTTTACCTGACAAAATTATCCTGATTAACATCTCCTATCTGATTTTTAATTGTTAAAATTTCATTACAAAAAGTCACAAATTTGTGAAACAGAATCTAATAAATCATAATGAGTTTGAATCACACGAGAATTTCTTCTAAACAAATATAAAATCTACCTGCTTGTCTGGTCCTTATGCCAAACTGAAATAAATAACCTTTTATTGTAATCTTCTTCCAACAGTTCACTGAAATAAACATTGAAATGTAATAAAAATAAAGAAAATAATACTGACCATGAAATAAAAAATACTGAACTAGACCTATAGGATGAACTGAAGTCACTTCAATGTTTACCATGGCAAGATATCATACACTACATATATATCATTAGTCTTTAGATTACAGTACAAACTTTAGATCTATGGACCTATCTGCTCAGCTATCAATTTTTTTTCTAACCAACTCTTTTTTTTTCACAGAAAACTAATGTCAGAAAAATCAAATTATCTGCCTTAGTATCAAGTACTATTGATCTGCACATCTGTCAAGTATTATGTTATAATGCAAATATTCTAAAAATAAGTCTTATACAGAACTGGATATGTGGGTACATGTTGTGATTTAACATAATAAACTTAAGGGCTTTAACCAGATTGGCCAGCAGGGGAGACTGCATTGGAAGTGTGTGGGGGGAGGGGGTCATCAATTCATGGATTGTTATGCTCCATATGTGGTATCCAAACCTGTTCAAACATGGGAAAACAAATTCCCATTATAAACCTGGCTGTTAATTTAATTTTTAAATATTTGTGGGTGACTTGATAATTAAATATTTAGACAGTTGCTTTCAATGTTTTGATGTTTCATCAAATTGCATGTTAATAAAGGATGATCAAAGAAAATATAATGCATTATATTTGTAAAGACACATTAATAAATCTTTTCATAATAATTTCAATCTTTTACCTCAAATAGAATTAAGTGTTTTTAATACAGATATAGCTGTTAAAACATGTGATGAAAACTTTTTACCATAAATAAACATAAAAACATAAGCTGCTTTTCAAGGAGTCGTCCAAAACAAACAGAAAGGAGTCGTCCAAAACAAACAGAGAGGAGTCGTCCAAAACAAACAAACAATACAAACATTAGTCCCCATCACTTTATAACTGTTATCAAAGCACCCAGTGATAATTTCATATTCTTTACAAAACTGTACAAATATGTATTTGAAAGACTATGAGGTACAACAGAGAGAACCCTTTAATGTCTGGAGGATTAAGATAATCCAGTTCCAATGTAAACAATAAAGGTGTGAATCCTTGTATTCAGAAGCAGTTATAAGCTTATAGAGGACTTACTTTGAAGTCCTCTAACAGGATTATCTATAAAATTACTTAACTTTTATCTACTAGTAGTTGTTACTAGGAAAGTTATCGAAGTGATAGTAGTATATTTTAATTTTACAGTAATTTCAAAATAACTTATTAAAAAATTCCTCAGTTGTGAAATATTAAATCACACATGGTTCTGACTTAATTGAAAAATACAACTAAACCAACATTAATTGACATATATAAATGAAATCACAGTAGTGAACTGAGTTATATTAATTAATTAATACACAGTTAAAATTAACACCTTAAATAATTACAAATCCAGAAAGTTTGTGACAACTTTCTGCAAGGTGCAAACATTTTTCTGACAGCAGAACCACATCTAATATGACATGTCACCAGAAGCCATAGATTCTACATGTATGTTCAAACTTGTTTCTGCAATTGTCACATACTGTGATTCTTATTAATAATTTTTTTACTCAAATATGAAAATAATAATTATTCTCTTGTAGACAATCATGTCCATTCAGTAACAGACTTACAATGAGAATTTTTCATCATAAAGAGGATTGTTAGATTCAGCTTTGACCTCGGTTTTACATCTACATTTTTTGCTGTCATCAGGTATCAAGGACATCTGAAATAAAAAAGTTCAGAGAATTTGTTACAAATAGGTCAGTTCTGATTCTGTATGTGACTGCATTGATTTGCAAATTTCAGACCACAAAATAATTAAGTAAAAATTAAAATTCAGAAGTTACCTCCCCTAAAGATATAGAAGCTGAATATGGTTATTTATCTTGTGTCATACTCACTTTTACAAATGAATCACATAGTTGCTTTTGCTTGGAAGACAGATGTCTGGCCTGGACAACTGAAAAAATTGAGAGAATTGTTTGTGAGAGAAACATAGTTTTTATTCAATATACATATAATTAAATGTACTTATTCATCAATATAAATTTTAATTAAATTAAAACTATAAGTTAATTTTAAACCACTGAAAAGAAGATTTCAAAAACAACAGGTAATTTATAAAAACAATTCTAAATTTAATCAACTTCAGTATGAGTGCAAGCTCAGATGATAAAATTTAAACTTAATTCCTTTAAAATAATCACTTACCATGAACAGTAAGTAGTCCAAAATTCATATAAGCTGAAATCTTCAGTTGTCCTGTAAGAAAATAAAATATTTCTATGATTTAAACGCAATTTTTATACATGTTAGATGACCGTATATAAGGAGAGAACACCCTTTCTATTAATCTTATTAAGGCAAATATACATGTATTCTTTACACCCATAGAAATATTACATTAAACTGTCAAAATATCCAATAGTATATAAAAAGAAAACAATATTCTTACCTTTCATCAATAATCCCTTTTTAGGAAGATTTTCATTGGAAGCACTGAATAACATATTTAGCAAAAGATAAAAAAATGTCCCCACAAACAATGTCGACGATCACAAGATATGTTAACTGTATAGTAGTTTTAATTTCACATCTGTACACATCCAATATACTAAGAAACAATACTAATTTGTATTGCCTGTTAGTTTATAGAAGCTAATTATTTTGAAATTGTTAATTACCAATTGTTTTGATTGGCCCCTATTTTTAGACACCTTCATTTTTACCTGTTGTTTAAGGAATTACCATAGGTGTAACAGAAGACATTACCTTGATTAATGTTCTAAGAATACCTAGTGTCAAAGGTCAATAAAACTGATGGGACATAAACAAATGGAGTGATTTGAAGTGTCTAAAGCTGACAGAACTGAGTGAAAGCCTCCTCAAAATTTAGGGCAAATATATAATAGTTAAACAGGAGAGAGCTGGTAATAATATTCTTCAAGGGCAATAACAATCTTCATTACATAAAGATATAGTAAAAATAAATATTTATTGCCCTTATTCAGAAGCAATACAATCTTCATTACAATTTTATAGTGTGAGATTTTAAATTGTTTGTTTCTGATCATAAACTGGACTTTTACTATGGATTACATACATACTTGTACACTTTGAAACCAATACTGTGATTGTATGTTGAGTAGCAACAATAATTTATTTCAAATTAAATGGTAAAATTTTTATAATTTTTAAAATTATATCAGCATTATTTAAATAGAAATAAAATTATATATATTTAATTTATCTCGTAAACAAAGAGGACCACTTGATATAAATAAATAATGTATTTTTTTTACAATTTGAAGGTACACTGTATGTATAACAATGTCAATAACCAGCTGACGAAATTCAAAATTTTGAATTAAATTTATGTCACAAACAGTCCATGCAAGGGAATTTAAACCAAGAGACAGCTGTAGATTGAAGAATGAACAGGTGCAGAAATTATCAGATTTAATCTCATTGTGTAATGTTATACAAATAAAACTTAAAAATTTCTTTTTAAAAAAATTACATCTCAAATAAATATTTAAAATGATAAAACAATTTATTAAATAATTCAGATTTGCTGTATTTTTCCTAAACAAAGCCCCTGTCTAATTTGCATATAAATATCAGATGAGAGTTACACCTGTCTCCTGTCATAACTTGCAGGTAACAATAAAATTGTAATTAAAAAGATCTATATCAACAACATCATGACACAAGGATACACATCTGTTTTTTATGTAGAAATAAAAAAAAATTAGAATATATCTTTATAGTTCAAGTTGGTGTAGATTCTTTAATGTACAAACTGAGCAGGTGGTTCAAGATGTTACTTACAAGACTCCATATCATTGAGCCTAATTTACATAAAAAGACTAATATCCCTCAGCAAACATATAAGCATGGTCCATTACATCTGTACAATATATCAATGTAATAACACTGTAATGCTATAAATTTTTATTTAAAATTCTAATTTTAAAATTTGAACCCTAGTGACAAAGGAATTTGTTGTGAAATGTAGACACGCGTTGTGAAGAGATGTCAACCACAAACTAATACAACAACAATGATTTCCGTTTAATCTGTTTAACTGTTTTGAAATTCTTTGATCGGATTTGAACGCTTAATGATTTTCACTAAAACAACTTTTTTAAACTTGAGACTTTTAGGTTAACAGTCCTTAAGTCAACAAATTGAGTTCTAAAATTACACCCGTAAGACTGGAAACTATATTTATGTCATAGAAGCGGTTAGGACTCACCACTAACCATAAATGATTTAAAGTACATTTACCCAGCAAGGGAAAAAGGTCAATAAGTAGTTCAAAGAAGTTCTTAAGACTTGTAGCCTTGGATCATAAATTAAAATGTATACCTGAAATATTTGTATGGATCACTATAAAGATTTTTATTTTCAGTAGTAAATGTTAACCTTTTATCTGTCATGTGACATTGATTCTCTGTCTGATGAAGTCAAATCTTTATTGTCCAGTTAAATGCTTGACCAGATAAATTTCAAATATATAAAATTACAGATTCAATTTATTGGTATCTGGTATGATATTTTACAATCATAACAGACTCTCATTAAATAGTTTTAAAAGTCAGTTGAAATTTCACCAAATTTATTTAATGACCAGTAAAAATGAGAAATGTCACAAGAATTTAAACTTTATAATTAAAATAATTACTTGTATGACCCACTAATCAAGACATATTTCCATTGGACAATGTCAAAGTAAGTTCAAGTTACTGTTAAAATTTTTCCCACTAAAATTAGTTGCTTGATGTATCATGATTCGGCATTAAATTTCAAATTCAGATTACATTATAGAACACATTTAGTATTAGTTTACAAGTTCATAATGGTATAAAGGTGTAAATCTAACCATGTCAATTTTTAATGATTGGATCAAATTTGTCAAAAAAATATAATAAATTTTCTGACCAATACCAACTGTTCACTGGTCAGTGTATGGGTCAGTCTCCATTAATTGTCCCAATTATCTTTAACCATCAGAAGGCAAGGTCGAGAAATGTCCTGGTCAACTGTCCAGACACATCAAACTAGACAGTGCGAACATGACAGCTACAAATTTTATAGCCAGATTTTAATACTCCCATTTCAATTTTCTGCATGATGGTCGATTCTCTGATAACTTTTGAAGTTTGTTAAATTGTAGTATACTAAATATTTCTAGAAGAAAAAAATCACGCCTTTAATGTAATAAACCTTTGAACTCAAGTTAAACCAACTCAATATTTATAATTTATTTTACATTAGCTTTTATTTGACAAATATCTTCTTACTCTTCAAGGTTCTTAAACCACCCAAAATATACTTAATATTTCTAGATAAAAAAAAACAAACTGCAAATGGTTTTTTTTTAAATTGAGGAAACAAACTTAATATACCAGTTTGTTAAAATTTTTTTTTATGGCAATGATTCCTCTGTCTAAATCATGAAGATGTAAAAGTTCCTAACACCACAATCATCTAAATTTCAGTCCAGTATTAATAGAACAAACTCTATGGAAAATTCAATTATTTTTTAAGCAAAGAAGTTATATTGTTATGGCATAAAGACATTTTGTTTACTTGACATGAAGTTATAAAATGTGTCCATATCAGGTTTCAAGAAAATTAAGATTATAACAACTCTGGAATGACATAAACATTCTATCTAAATAACAGAATATTATCACAAGTAACAGATTACCATGGGAATAAGTTCACAATATTAAGTGATAAATGTGGTCATTTTATTATTGGCATCAATTAGTAGGGAGCATAGTGATCAACCCTGTCTACAACCTGTTGATTAGGAAAATACTGTTCATATGGACCTTTCTAATAATCAGAAAAACATTTTGTAGAAAAAACAGAAACAATTCTTTCATTTAATAAAATTCCTGATGACTAATTTCATTTTCTATATACTGACTTAAGTTTCAGCACCTTAAATGATCTTTTGAAACAAAGTTAACAATCTGTATCAAATTATCCAATGTGTGTCTCCAACAGTGATAAATGAAATGTTACATTTGGGGTCTTTGTAAAGTTCAAATGTCAACAAAGCAATTCATATCCTTTAGTTAACAAAATTTGGTCAGACAATTTACAGATGTTTTCTGTAAAAGTTCTTTCTCTAATTAATACCACAGCTGGAAAAATTTGCTATACATTATAAACTATGGGTTTATCAAGATTAAATCTACTGTTTAAATCTTCATCCCCACATAGACAATTTGTTCATAGTAATTTTTCCAATAATTAATTTAAACAAGAGCATTTTTTTATTGGCAAGAATGTTAGATATTGACCAAAATGACCATTAATAACTATGACCCTAGCCATTTTGACCACTGGCTATATATGTATGTATGACCACAAGCTCACAGCAGGTCAGCATTCCAAACACCACATAAAACCCCAAATCTTAATGGCTAAAAAATTAGCATTTAGTCAACCAACACAGTAGGTGATGATTGGCACAGGAAATAAAAAGTCCAGGAAATGACCACTGACAATTCAAGCCATTGATCCATTTTAAACCTATTGTACACAGGAAACTGACAGAATGAACTGATAAATGAAAGGCTGAGATTGTGTAATGTCAGTGATTAGGTCTTGACCACTCTACTATTATATGGGGAAAATGAAATGATTATCATGTCATAAAATTACCTCATTTTATTACTGTAATTTAGCCCATTTCTATTAAAGAATAAAGCACAATTTTCACATTTGACCAGTTTTTTTTTTAAGTGGAAAATCAATTGGCCATGGTTCATTATGAACCATGTAGATAACCGTATTTACTGTCAATCAGTCAATTTTCAAACTCAAACATAATTTTTCCTGGAGTTACTTTTTATTTTCATTAATTTGTCCCAAAAAGATATACAACATTTTTGCATCCATGACTAAGTTCAATCAGTAATTTTATATACCTTGGTTTTGTAAAACTTTAAGAGGCCTCGTCTTTGATTTTGGTATCAGTGGCTGGTTGTTATTTGGAACCAGTACGGCAAATGGTCTACTTCCACTGTGCTGGGAACTGCAGCTGCCAGGGTGAGAATCTTCGGTGGTGGAAGATCCACGGCTCGGACATGAACGGGGGGCTTTTGGAGTAGAACTTGACTGTGGTAAATTCTCAGGATGCAATGAAAACATGTGGTCCTCTAACTTCATCTGTTTGATAGGACTGACAATCTCTTCATAAACATGCTCCATTACTGACATGTAGTGTGGACTGTTGCAGGAATAAGGGGAGGTCACTGCATAATCTGCAAAACATTAAATGTAACATAATGAATAGAAGAAAACTTGAATTTACAAATCACATAACCTACAATATAACTAGTGAAATTTTCTACAAGAAAAAAATTATTGTAATTTGAATGATTCACAGATATATAAGCCTGTAACATTTTTATAATTCTAATGCAGATACTTTTAATATTTCCAATATTTTAAGATGAATATTCATTAAAATTATAGTAGTCTGAAAAGAATAAATAAATCAAAGATAAAAAATACTAACTTCTCATTTTGTCAGGAATATACAAGACTTTACATGAAGACAAAGTTTAAAAATGTAATGATTTCTGGTTGTATAAGTTTCTTAGTGTAATGTCACTGCTGTTATGACAAGTCAGGACATATCATTCTACTTTTGTAGGGAATCTCCAAATCTAAAGCTAACTGTGACTGACTTCTAAACAATAACACATGTCAACATGGCTGATCTGATCAATGATAAGTTAACATTTAGGAAAGACAATGCTTTCCCCTAATGTAGGGCCCCTTGGGGACAATTACATGCAGTAATTATGTAGAGACACATGTATGGCACACAGTGTACATCTTATGACATCATAAAACACAATAAATATTGTTTATATTATAAGTTTCTTTTAAACATGTGTTAATTGATGTGCATTCCTGGTTTTAATTTATAATTTATATCAAATTCTTTTTTAACAAATAAGAATAAATAACTCAATAATATTAACCAGACATAAGACATGTCTCAATGTCAACAGTCATACTATAACTTTTTATTATTAAATAGATGTTGGATATAGTTTAGTTTTTCTCATAATTAAAAAATTCAATTTGGTTTAAATGTGCTACATAAAAAGGTTTAAAATACCCCCAGATTCATTTTCAGAGGTAACTATTTTGTTTTATTTAAATTACATAAGTTTTTATACATGAAAAATTTTATAATCACATTTCATTTTTCGTAGTCTCAACAAATAATTAAGTTGTAACATTTCATGAAGTCCAACAATTTTTTTATATTCCCAGGGCTATATCAACCATTTAAGTAATTATCTAATTTGTGCAGGATGATAAGAAGTGACACTCATCTTCAATGTTATAATAGCTATTTATCTAATTGAATGTCAAGTATTCTCTTCACAATACAATCCTGATTTTATCAGAACACAGGATTTGGGGGACTAATTTACTGCCCTTATCTAATTAACCTGAGAAAAAGTTTTGGGTCAATGAAAGTATCAACCTTGTACAAGATGATCATTCTGGGGGAGAACAAGTTACTTTATCAACCTTAATTCAGATCAATAATAATTCTACAGCTTAAAGGAGATGTCACTGTGTTAGGCAAACACCAAGATACAATATTGGAACATTATTTTGTCCCCTACAGTACTCATTCATCCCAAGCCAACAAGTGCTTGTTGAAAAGTTTTACTGTTTTTCCAGACAATGACTGTTTTTAAAAAAAATCAAAAAGAACATTTGTTAAAAGCAAGAATTCAAAACTTTTTGTAGCTGTAAAGAATTAAATATCTGTTGGTCTTGCTTTGACATTTACATCTAATGTAGGTTTTGGGGAAATAACACTGACTTGTGCTGTTTAAATCTGAAATTTATCCAAAAGTACATGCACTTTTATTGAAAAAGACTACCCTTGCTGTCTGTGAGATTCTCTATTTTAATTGCAGCCTCACATTGTTGGTTTTTCATTTTCAAGACAATAACCCATTTTTGTCAGAAGTCACAATAGCTTTGTAGGGTTTTACTGTACTGCACTGTAAAAGATCTGTCAGTTGCTATTATGCATGGACTCAACCACTGCACTGTAAAAGATCTTTGAGTTGCCACTATGCATTGATTCAACCACTGCACTGTAAAAGATCTTTGAGTTGCCACTATGCAGTAACTCAACCGCTGCACTGTAAAAGATCTTGGAGTTGCCACTATGCATTGACTCAACCACTTCACTGTTAACTATCTGTGATTTGCCATTATGTATTGACTCAACCACTGCACTTTAAAAGATCTTTTGAGTTGCCACTATGCATTGACTCAACCACTGCACTGTAAAAGATCTGTGCATTGCCATTATGCATAGACTCAACCAGTGCACTGTAAAAGATCTTTGAGTTGCCACTATGCATTGACTCAACCACTGCACTGTAAAAGATCTGTGCATTGCCACTATGCACTGACTCAACCACTGCACTGTAAAAGATCTTGGAGTTGCCATTATGTATTGACTCAACCACTGCACTGTAAAAGATCTGTGCATTGCCACTATGCACTGACTCAACCACTGCACTGTAAAAGATCTTGGAGTTGCCATTATGTATTGACTCAACCACTGCACTGTAAAAGATCTTTTGAGTTGCCACTATGCATTGACTCAACCACTGCACTGTAAAAGATATGTGCATTTGCATTATGCATTGACTCAACCAGTGCACTGTAAAAGATCTTTGAGTTGCCACTATGCATTGACTCAACCACTGTACTGTAAAAGATCTGTGCCTTGCCATTATGCATTGACTCAACCAGTGCACTGTAAAAGATCTTTTGAGTTGCCACTATGCATTGACTCAATCATTGCACTGTAAAAGATTTGTGAATTGCCACTATGCATTGACTCAATCATTGCACTGTAAAAGATCTGTGTTGCCACTATGCATTGACTCAATCATTGCACTGTAAAAGATTTGTGAATTGCCACTATGCATTGACTCAATCATTGCACTGTAAAAGATTTGTGAATTGCCACTATGCATTGACTCAATCATTGCACTGTAAAAGATTTGTGAATTGCCACTATGCATTGACTCAATCATTGCACTGTAAAAGATCTGTGTTGCCATTATGCATTGACTCAATCATTGCACTGTAAAAGATCTGTGTTGCCATTATGCATTGACTCAATCATTGCACTGTAAAAGATTTGTGAATTGCCACTATGCATTGACTCAATCATTGCACTGTAAAAGATCTGTGTTGCCATTATGCATTGACTCAATCATTGCACTGTAAAAGATCTGTGTTGCCATTATGCATTGACTCAATCATTGCACTGTAAAAGATCTGTGTTGCCATTATGCATTGACTCAATCATTGCACTGTAAAAGATCTGTGTTGCCATTATGCATTGACTCAATCATTGCACTGTAAAAGATCTGTGTTGCCATTATGCATTGACTCAATCATTGCACTGTAAAAGATCTGTGCGTTGCCATTATGCATTGACTCAATCATTGCACTGTAAAAGATCTGTGTTGCCATTATGCATTGACTCAATCATTGCACTGTAAAAGATCTGTGTTGCCATTATGCATTGACTCAATCATTGCACTGTAAAAGATCTGTGCGTTGCCATTATGCATTGACTCAATCATTGCACTGTAAAAGATCTGTGTTGCCACTATGCATTGACTCAATCATTGCACTGTAAAAGATCTGTGTTGCCATTATGCATTGACTCAATCATTGCACTGTAAAAGATCTGTGTTGCCATTATGCATTGACTCAATCATTGCACTGTAAAAGATCTGTGCGTTGCCATTATGCATTGACTCAATCATTGCACTGTAAAAGATCTGTGTTGCCATTATGCATTGACTCAATCATTGCACTGTAAAAGATCTGTGTTGCCATTATGCATTGACTCAATCATTGCACTGTAAAAGATCTGTGCGTTGCCATTATGCATTGACTCAATCATTGCACTGTAAAAGATCTGTGTTGCCATTATGCATTGACTCAATCATTGCACTGTAAAAGATCTGTGCGTTGCCATTATGCATTGACTCAATCATTGCACTGTAAAAGATCTGTGTTGCCATTATGCATTGACTCAATCATTGCACTGTAAAAGATCTGTGTTGCCATTATGCATTGACTCAATCATTGCACTGTAAAAGATCTGTGCGTTGCCATTATGCATTGACTCAATCATTGCACTGTAAAAGATCTGTGCGTTGCCATTATGCATTGACTCAATCATTGCACTGTAAAAGATCTGTGTTGCCATTATGCATTGAATCAACCAAAAATATATCCTAGTGAAGTCACCAATATACATTTATATCTATCATAAAAAGAGGCCAACAGGTGTTAACTATACAATCGTGAGCAATTAAAATTGATTCATTGATAATATGAACCTTGAGTGCTTGGGCATTTAAAAAATGCACGGAAATGATTTGTGGCCAATTCTAATTGTTCATTAATATAATACCAGAGAAGTACACAAACCCACCTTAATTTTCCTAATATTATGTGGCATCTATTGGATAAAGCTACAGATAATTGTATCAATAGTACCTGAATGATTCTTCGTTACACTTGAACCGTATCTCAATAACAAGTCATATGAATAGTATCTTAATCCTCTAAAACATCTTAATACAACAAAGAAGAAGTTATTATACACAACAGTCGACCCTTTAGTGGTTGTTAACTGCTGGGGGTTAAACTGAGGTTATGTTTTCATTTCTCACCCAACAAAAATGCATGTCAGTATGGATGAAGTATTCTTTTGAGCCTGCACAACATGTACAGTGAACATGCATAGAGCATGTAAGATTAGAAATTGATCTGTATCAATGGTTTTGTTTGCTGGAAACTGTGAAACATATTAAAAATATTCTGGATTCTTGATAAATGTAAAAATGCAAACTTTGTTATAACAATAGATTATAATTAGGGTTTACAAACTTGAAACATACGTTGTATGTGTGTTTAAGTTAAAATAACATACCATTCTGGCCTTTAATAAAGGCAATATATCCATAATTATTAAATCAAGAAAGGGTTATTTTTCCAAGGTCGCTGGACTGAGGAAAAATAACTCTTTCAAGATTTAATCATTCGGATCATTACCTGATGTCGATTAAAGGCCATAATTGTATTATTATACTGAACTAAACACAAACAAGAACATGTGAATACTTTCATATGGAGGCTGATCATATCACTGAGTAACCATTTGAAATTTAATGTACAAATGTACCTTTGCTCATCAAACAATTCACTGGTTGTTTCCCCTTTCAAATTTGGAGTGCTTTTGCATTTAGAACAAATAACTAGTTATTTTGTCCACTTGCAAATTCCCAGACAGTTACATGTATTTTAACAACGTGCAGTTCTAAGCAAAAAAAGGGTTACATCCTTTCATCAAATTTATCCTAATACTATTTCTATAGTAAAATGTAATAATAGGTACTACATGTATGTATTGATTCAAATACTGACAATATTTTGTATTATCTTCTGTCCAAATGTACAGGGACCATGCAATCATTGCTTATTAATTAAAGAAATCAAAAAGGCTTTATGGGACACAAATACTGAATGCTTTCTAAAGGCTTTTGTTTTTTTAACATCAGTACAAATATAACACAAAGTTTAGAAGAAATGTTTTGACAATGTCATTGCAGAACCACAGAATGTTGGCCACTAAAACAACACTCTATAAAATATCACTTACTGGGCACAGTGGTATAAATTGCTGTCAATTTAGCTAAGAAATGAACATCTTGCTACAGTAAACTTAAGCTTTTAAAATGCTGAAAAGCCCAAAGGCACAAAACTATCAGTTTATAATAAAGCAATAGTGCTCTATGTAACCTAATTTTAATTGCAAAACAAACAAAGTTTTAATCATGCTTTATTGACATTTTATTAAAGGTGATTTATATTACCAACATAACATATGAGTGATAAATTAGACAAAGATGTGAAAAGTTGAAATAAAGTCAATTATTCACAGAATAATCAATCATGTCTGTAGAAAAATGTAAAGACTCTTATTGTGGTCTTGGACAATAAAATAAATTCATTAATGTTACATTTGAATGGGAAAATAGGTCTCCCCTGTCTGAATGGACTTTGTATTGTAAAGGGCAAATGTGAACTCTTTTATTGAGAGAAAGAGTACTCCAACAACAAAAAATGTTTGATGGAGAGGGCTGTTGGCAAACAAGATGTGGTCAGATTAAACACTGGACAGCTCGACTCTAATTCCACCCAAATAACATTGTCAAAGAAAGTATTAACTTAAATTACAAAGGCAATTTGTATCACCATAAAGAAATCCCAGCCACTATCATTAGCTTCAACACTGATCGATGGGTTCATTGAAAAACTAAAAATGTTATCAATCACAAAATATACTTACTATAAAAATTATAACCCTTCTATGTTAATAGTACAGATGAAATGATGCTCATTGTGGTCACTAAATATTTGTATGTAAGAAAATTAAGTGTAACTTAAAACATATCATTAGTCCTGGCAGTCATGATCTTGACACTCAAACAGGTTGGGAATAAATGACAAAATAATTGGTTCTATGTAGCTAGAATGTTACAAGCATGTTATGTAGCAATTTAAATCATAAACATGACCAGGTACAGATGATTAGAACAATAAATCTTTGTATAATAGCTCCTTTATTCTGACTGATTGGTGTTAAATGCCACTTTCAGCTATTTTTTTTTTTAGCTAAATCACAATGTTTATTTTAATTGAGGAGGATGCCAAAGTACAAGATGAAAACTCCTACTTTAAATTCACCACAGTAAAATTTTGACTTTTAAATACATTGTCCACATAATTTAAGAGTGGTACCAGCAATTTTGAAAAAAAAAAGATTCTAGTCATTCATGTATTTACAAAATACCAGTATCACATATATGACTAACATTATTTTACTCTAATAATAGAAAGGAACCCTGATGTACCTTACAATAAAAATATAAAATAAATGTAAAACAACAATAATAATGTATCCTGACATTTTGACCACTGAAAATTCAGTAATAAACATGTAAATAATTTGGTCAGACAAGTAACTTGACCCTTTGGCCATTCTCACACCAGGAAAGTGTTGATAGAGAGGTGTAACAAACTGGACATAGACTGGTCTTGTTTGTACCCTGTGGGAACGGCCATGCTATTTACAAGTTACTATGTCTTAAAGTTACATTGTACTATGCCATTTTGAATTTTGTTGACAATAAAGTTTTCATTTTTCCATTGATCTATTCAAATTTTTTGCTTATGGAAACCCCCATTTTGTGGAATTGATAATAGCATCAATATTCATGAGGTTACCGCATAGGGAAACATAACGGAATAAATAAAAGAGTTAAGAGTATTTACTGTATTATGAATTTCTTAATACATGTTAAAATTATTAACATTCGTAGCATATAAAATAATTATAGCTTTTCAACAGTTTTCCACAGATAACCTTTTTCGTTGATAATATCCTTTAGGTGCCCCACGTGTTGACTGCTGCGATGAACATCTGCCACTAACACAAAACTGACCGAATGCAAAAATTCAAATATATTAACGATCTGAATTGAATTTGAAAGAAATAAAACATGACTTACCAGAGTCGAATTATGTATATTATATTATCTATCTTTGACGATTATTAAGTCTGTAAATACTTCGATCTTTACTAATATTTGGGTTGTTTATTACATCCATTTACACATTGTTGTCATTATCGCTAGTTGAATTAAGCGCCGGTGCGTGACGTCACAACAGCGACACCTATCGAGCAAGGTGCACGCTATAGTCTGTTTTAGACTCTATATGGCTTCAAGAATTTGGAGGATTAATCAAGCCATAAAATATTGATAATGGCATTACGATATGAGATAATTAAAAGGTTCAATAATAAATAAATAAATGTTATAAATTTTATAGCTATTGGAAATAGCAGCGACATAACTCTACCTTTAAATGATATAAAACCGATTTAATTTCAAATTTATTACTAACTAAAATTCATGTAATCGAACACATCAAGGGAAAAAAATAAAACAATTCTTTTTTAAACAAAATTTATTAGATCTCTGCACTAATAATAAAAGTGTAAATTTATAAATTACAGATTGATAAAACAAGGACACAAAATAAATAATTTGTTATTGATATAGATAAGTAACATAGATTTCTACAGTTATAAAATAGGAGGTGGGATTGAACAGGGACATTAAATACGTATATCATGTCCCTATATGGAATTTTCATATATTTTTACTAACTGCAAATTTATGGTATATGAGACAATTTGATGTTGTTGACATTATAAAAAAGTAATATGATGTATTGTAATCAGCCCAAAATGTATCCATGGTGGTCATTAATAGGTTATACCCATCGACAAAATCAGGATAAAAACCGTGACATTTTCATTTATTAGATTGTTTAGTGTAATTAGGGCATTCTACCGTTAAACTCATGTGGTTTTTAAATGTTACATTTTCCGCAAAATTTATGCTTTCAGTTGTCATTTACTCAGAATATTGTTTTACAAAATGTGTTTTTAAGTACATAAAATATTGTTGTCAAATGTGGAGTTACGTACTACAAACGGATTAAAGGCTACACTGGTTGCGACCGATGATTATGTCAAAACTGTGACTACGTCATCTTCGCTAGCCAAGGTTTACGATCCGATACTCTTATCTCACGTGACGATAAGAGTATCGGATCGTAACCCTTGGCTAGCGAAGATGTGACTACGTACGTGAAAACTCATTTCCGTTTGACTTTCTCCAGCGTTGTTAAAGGATCTAAATTGCAACAGGAAAGAACGGTTTTGAGCGAGAATTTTGAAGCTCTTTCCTCTTGTCAAACATTACGTTGAAGTTACGTATATCGTAAATGAAAATGATGTTAAAACATATGGATAAGTTGAAGCATATATTACAAGCTTTACGATGTTGTTTGATTAAACCTTGAAATGGTACTACTGTATGTGACATGGGCCAACGACAATTTATGTTAAAAAAAGTTACATACATCACAGACATGTATGAAGTATTCAGCTGACCATAAACAATGTCATCAAACAGCAACATTAATGAGGAATGACTGCTATTTTTAATTGCACCAACATAACCATTGACGTGATGTTACACACCCCTAAAATGAAAATAATTAGCACTTCTTACAAATCTACAGAGTCAAATAAGTTAAAAGAAATTCTTCTTCAAAGCATGATGAATAATTATTGTATTCATTAATTTTAAGAACTGGTATATATCAACATATATGATTCCATCCTCACAAGCCAGGGTTTCTGTGTGCACATGTGTCCACGAAACATGTGGACACAGAAACCGTCCTGACTTCACGGTGTAGAATGGTAACGGACTTATCGCGTTTCTTTTCTGTTTAACGGACTAATCGGGTTAAGCAGATGATTATTGTTCAATTTTAATTGCTAGAGCTTTGTTGAATGTATTTTAACTCAAAACAGGACATCTCTAAACATAAAAAGTCATTGTTTATATCAATTTGACGATGAATGATAGAAATTTATGTTTGCTTTTCTCGATTTTTCGATTTGTTTTTTACTTTGTGAAATAACCACGAGGTACATCGACGTAACATTTTCTAGGAGTTATCATAGATCAATTACGTATTCCGTGAGTATGGTTTTTAATAAAACTTACCCCTTCTTGTTATCATTTGAACTCATTTTTCTGAGTTACTTCGTGTTTTTTGGCACGAACAGTCATTTGCTTAACCCGATTAGTCCGTTTAACAGAAACAAACGCGATAAGTCCGTTACCATTCTACACCGTGGACTTGTGAGGATGATATGATTCTTAAATCTTAACTGTTTATTCATTAGCACTTTTCTTTAATAATTTGTAGATAAAGATAAGTTATCTATATTCAATTTGATATTTATTAATGTTTTTAAATTAATATTTTGTTTATATGTTACATACTACAATACTAACGAGTTTTAGCAATTATAAGTTGTCTGTACTTAGATAAAAAATGATTAAATAATTTTCAGAATCCACAATGGCTCGACTCCTTATTGACACTGTTTATCTTATCATAACAATTTAATTCTTTTTATTTCTTTTAACCAAAGATGATTAAAACTGCCGATACACCACAAATATCAAAGTACGCCAATATGGCATTTACCATTTGCAATAAGCCGTATTATTGACTAGCCGATGTGACATTTACTCATGCAATATGCCGTATCGTTCACAAGTCGATATACATAGTGGACTGGTTAGATAAATAAGGGTATGATTGCGTAAAAAGTCCAATATTGGCTCTGATATTGTTTCTCTGCTAGGCATAGTACAATATGAACTGACTGAGGACATATAACTAAACCAATACGGAAACGTAATAACACTATATTATTTATTATTATTTATTAACTCTACTATAATATTTACTCAAATAACAGTCAAACAGCTTAACCAGTCCAATACGGAATGAAAAAGACCAATATCGGTATTGGCCTGATTCGACCTGTACACGCATTCCAACCTGTATTGGCCTGATTTATTTGGACTATTTAATCAATAAAGATATCATTAAGTGATGATTTCTGTATTGGCCTAGTTATTGGTCCTTGGCCAGCTGTATTGTCCTTCGGCTGCCCCCAGGCCAATGCTGCAAGTCTTGGATCAATAACTAGGCCAATACTGAAATCGTCACGTTATAATATCATAATGTAAAGAAAACGTGCTCACACCTTAGAACCGACCCATTTCATTTTTAAAAGATGCCCTTCGGATACGATAAACAACTCTCTGAAGTTTCCAGGTTGTAACGGAAACAGCGTTTTTTTTAAATCTTTTTTTGAATGAACCAACGATTTATTTAATCGATTGTATGTAATTTCTTTTCTAACTCAGAGAAATAACTCTTAGTATAAAATAATCATTGCTTCCGGGTACGTTATCACAGAAAAGGTACGTTTTTTTAACATTTACACTGGCATTATTATTCTCCTGAAATTGTATATTAAAGCAAAGATGTAAAATATTTGAGAATTTATATAGATACAGTCGTTGGGAGAACTATAAATGGGGAAACGCATCAATATGGCCATTTGAAGGGAAAAAAATGAACGACTATTTATCTTGAGGGTAGTCCTAGAAATCTATACCTGTTCCTAACATTATACTATGTTCCTCAACAATAACATGTGTTAAATGATAGATCTGACGTACTACGTCCTGCATGGTCCAATGTAACGATTGAAGTACTAGGTCCTGCATTGTCCAATGTAACGACTGAAGTACTAGGTCCTGCATTGTCCAATGTAAAGAATGAAGTACTAGGTCCTGCATTGTCCAATGTAACGACTGAAGTACTAGGTCCTGCAGAAAGTAAAGTAAAGTAAAAGTAAAGTAAATTTTATTTAAAGTCGGCACATATATATACAGATAAACAAGACAAACATGAGCTCTGAAGAGCTCTTTATACCGACTGATATTATAAAACAAAAACAATACATATTATTAACATAATAAAATCAGCACACATATAACATCAATGCATGGTCCAATGTAACGACTGAAGTACTAGGTCCTGCATGGTCCAATGTAACGACTAAAGTACTAGGTCCTGCATGGTCCAATGTAACGACTGAAGTACTAGGTCCTGCATGGTCCAAATGTAACGACTGAAGTACTAGGTCCTGCATTGTCCAATGTAACGACTGAAGTACTCCGTCCTGTATGGCCCAAATGTAACGACTGAAGTACTGCGATTGTATGGTCTAATGTAACGACTGAAGTACTACGTTCTGCATGGTCCAATGTAACGACTGAAGTACTAAGTCCTGCATGGTCCAATGTAACGACTAAAGTACTACATCCTGCATGGTCCAATGTAATGACTGAAGTACTACGTCCTGCATGGTCCCATGTAACGACTGCAGTGCTACGTCCTGCATCCAATGTAACGACTGAATCACTGCGTCCTGCATGGTCCAATATAACGACTGCAATAGGTCCTGCATGGTCCAATGTAACGACTGAAGTACTAGGTCCTGCATTGTCCAATGTAACGACTGAAGAACTGCGTATTGTATGGTCTAATGTAACGACTGAAGTACTAGGTCCTGCATTGTCCAATGTAACGACTGAAGTACTACGTCCTGCATCCAATGTAACGACTGAAGTACTAGGTCCTGCATGGTCCAATGTAACGACTGAAGTACTGCGTATTGTATGGTCTAATGTAACGACTGAAGTACTAGGTCCTGCATTGTCCAATGTAACGACTGAAGTACTACGTCCTGCATCCAATGTAACGACTGAAGTACTACGCCCTGCATCCAATGTAACGACTGAAGTACTAGGTCCTGCATGGTCCAATGTAACGACTGAAGTACTAGGTCCTGCATTGTCCAATGTAACGACTGAAGTACTAGGTCCTGCATGGTCCAAATGTAATGACTGAAGTACTAGGTCCTGCAGTGTCCAATGTAACGACTGAAGTACTAAGTCCTGCATGGTTCAATGTAACGACTAAAGTACTACATCCTGCATGGTCCAATGTAATGACTGAAGTTCTACGTCCTGCATGGTCCCATGTAACGACTGCAGTGCTACGTCTGCATCGAATGTAACGACTGAAGTACTGCGTCCTGCATGGTCCAATATAACGACTGAAGTACTAGGTCCTGCATGGTCCAGGTTGTAACGTAAACAGCGTTTTTTTTTAATCTTTTTTGAATGAACCAAAGATTTATTTTATCGATTGTATGTAATTTCTTTTCTAACTCAGAGAAATAACTCTTAGTATAAAATAATCATTGCTTCCGGGTACGTTATCACAGAAAAGGTACGTTTTTTTAACATTTACACTGGCATTATTATTCTCCTGAAATTGTATATTAAAGCAAAGATGTAAAATATTTGAGAATTTATATAGATACCGTCGTTGGGAGAACTACAAATGGGGAAACGCATCAATATGGCCATTTGAAGGGAAAAAAATGAACATTATACTATGTTCCTCAACAATAACATGTGTTAAATGATAGAAGATCTGACGTACTACGTCCTTCATGGTCCAATGTAACGATTCAAGTACTAGGTCCTGCATTGTCCAATGTAACGACTGAAGTACTAGGTCCTGCATGGTCCAATGTAACGACTGAAGTACTAGGTCCTGCATGGTCCAATGTAACGACTGAAGTACTAGGTCCTGCATTGTCCAATGTAACGACTGAAGTACTAGGTCCTGCATTGTACAATGTAACGACTGAAGTACTAGGTCCTGCATGGTCCAATGTAACGACTGAAGTACTAGGTCCTGCATGGTCCAATGTAACGACTGAAGTACTAGGTCCTGCATTGTCCAATGTAACGACTGAAGTACTAGGTCCTGCATGGTCCAATGTAACGACTGAAGTACTAGGTCCTGCATTGTCCAATGTAACGATTGAAGTACTAGGTCCTGCATTGTCCAATGTAACGACTGAAGTACTATAGGTCCTGCATTGTACAATGTAATGACTGAAGTACTCCGTCCTGTATGGCCCAAATGTAACGACTGAAGTACTGCGTATTGTGTGGTCTAATGTAACGACTAAAGTAGTACATCCTGCATGGTCCAATGTAACGACTGAAGTACTAGGTCCTGCATGGTCCAATGTAACGACTGCAGTGCTACGCCCTGCATGGTCCCATGTAACGACTTAAGTAGTACGTCCTGCATGGTTTAATGCAACGATTGAAGTTCTGCGTCCTTTATGGTCTAATGTTACGACTGAAGTTCTGCGTCCTGCATGGTCCAATGTAACGACTGCAGTGCTACGTCCTGCATCCAATGTAACGACTGAATCACTGCGTCCTGCATGGTCCAATGTAACGACTGAAGTACTAGGTCCTGCATGGTCCAATGTAACGACTGCAGTGCTACGTCCTGCATGGTCCCATGTAACGACTTAAGTAGTACGTCCTGCATGGTTTAATGCAACGATTGAAGTTCTGCGTCCTTTATGGTCTAATGTTACGACAGAAGTTCTGCGTCCTGCATTGTCCAATGTAACGACTGCAGTGCTACGTCCTGCATGGTCCCATGTAACGACTTAAGTAGTACGTCCTGCATGGTTTAATGCAACGATTGAAGTTCTGCGTCCTTTATGGTCTAATGTTACGACAGAAGTTCTGCGTCCTGCATGGTCCAATTTAACGACAGAAGTACTCAGTCCTGCATGGTCCATTGTAACGATTGAAGTACTACGACCTGCATGGTATAATGTAACGACTTAAGTAGTACGTCCTGCATAGTCCGATGAAACGAGAGTGTTTATGATCTTTAGTACTCCGCCCTGCATGGTCCAATGTAACGACAGAAGTACTACGTCCTGCATGGTCCAATGTAACGACTGAAGTAGTACGTCCTGCATGGTCCAATGTAACGACTGAAGTACTACGTCCTGCATTGTTTAATGCAACGAGATGATAATTTATAACAAAACAAAAAAAAAACAACAACAAAAACCCCAAACAAATGAATGGTTAATTCATGCACGTTCAACATTGTTAATTTTAATATACGGAACTATATGGACGACGCATTTTCGTAACAGATATTTTGTCGTATCATTTTAAGGGAAAGACTGTACCTGATAGCGTCTATAGACGGGTATTGATCATCTCCTTTGATGGTTACCTCAGAGACAGGAGTTTTAATCGAGAAAACTGTTTTTATTGTAACATATTTGTTGAAATAAGAACAAGAATAAAAAAACTCACCTGCCAAAACTTTCGACGGTTGTATATCGTATCCGACTGGGTCGGTTCAACAGTGTGGGGTTGATAACCATTATGTATAGCACTACACATTTGATAATATCCAATTATTGCTTACAAGAAATTAGAGTGTGATTAATTTTACTGGCCAAAATACCGCCACCTTCAAAACGCCCCTACAATTAGTAAAATCACACTACTTACCAAAATCGATCGTCCTGAATATACCAGTACCGTAAATACTGCTCGCTGGACGTAAACATTCAGTGCAATCCCAAAATCATTGTAGTGTAAATTAGACAACCTACATGACAAACAAAATACCTTTCTTCTTTATGTTTATTTGGTTGTTATTATTAATAATTGGTTGCTTATTATTGCTGATAATGCAGTATTATAAATTGTGCCTATACAAACGTTTCTCATATTTATAAAATAACAAATATTAAGCGAACTTTCTTTCCTTTTTTATTTCAAGAAAAAAAAAGAGAAAAGTTAGAAATAGAAAAATAAAGATACAAACAACGACATACTATAATGACGTTTAATCAACAAATTTAGGGTATTTTGGTGAAGGTTTGGGCGTTTTTTAAAGTAGAGATTTTACAGTGTGGAGGATTTTGGTAAAAGTGGGGGCCTTTTTTAAGGGGGGGGGGGGAGATTTTCCGATTTGGCGTCGAAGCGGTGATGCAGATAAAACACATTATCTATAATAGCTAATTTTTACTGAATAGAATTTAAAATATAAATTTTGTTTTTACCTTTATATAGCTAAATATTTTTTTCATGGCATTCAATACAATAACATGCACCGATTCACTAAACAGAGTAAAAGACTGATGAAGGGAGGGGTTCATGCACAGAGTCTGTAATGTGACAAATCTATACCACCCACGTCAGCTCGTGGATTAAACACATGGCAATACCAGTATATTGCTTTAATTAACTGAACTGGATTAAATAAACTCGACACAAATGTTCTCACGAGAAAAATCGTGTATTGCAACTATCCTAACGTGCCTCTCCTGTACTATGCAAATGATACGCTTATCATGGAAAAATTGACAAATTTAATAAACACATCATAGTCTTTAATGCAATAACTGATGTATACAAAGCAAAACGGTTTAATTTGTAGATTCAAGTAAATATTCATTTAATCACTTCGGAAATCCTTTATGGTTGTCATAATACTTTTACATGTGTACATACTTTACTGTTGTAAATGCATCTACTATGTGTTCACTGATGTCGCGGGTTCGAGTCACACTGGGGACAGCCTGTGTTAGACTCAAATCTTAATTGAATGCTATATATATTTCTTTTTTTCTCATACAGCCAACAGTACATTGGTACACAGAAAAAACAACAACAAAACAATCAACAACAACATAAATATCATACACTGACTAAGAACACTATATACATAGAAGGGTTCAAAGTTTAAGTAATGAAGCCAGGAGGCATAGTAAGGCTGTTATTTATACATTTTATAAATTTACATAGTTTTCTTAGCAGCGTTTGTTTGTTTGGTGACATTAGTTTTGAAAAAAGAACATTATTGTGATTATGAATAAACCATTTTGGAATAAATTGTCGTCTAATAAAGCAGTACATTCATATATATAATGATATTCACCCCCTAATATTGAACAGTTACACAAATTACAATTACGCACTTCTGCGTCAATATTTTGCCATCTTATAGTTTCTATTGAAAAATAATGGTTCGTTGTTCTACATAATGTAATATAGTAATAAGGATATTAAAGTAGTTTTCAAATAAGAATTCTGTTTTCAAAATTCTATAGTATAGAGCTTTTGGAGAGTTGTTCAATAACGAAAGCTAATGCTCCACAATGGTCCAACAATCGCTGCTTTACAAATGATTTTAAAAATCCAACACTGTGAAAACTTGTATTCTTTTTAAATTTTCAATTTTTCCAAACCCCCACACATCACAACCACAAAGTAATAATGGTTCTATTAACTTGTCAAATAACCCCAGTTGTAGTTATACAGATAGTTTTAACATTCTTCTAGTTAGAGCATCTCGAACATCGCTCTATCAGCTTTATCTGCTTGATTCTTCTTTTTTTAGTAAAATCAGTGTCAAGATAGATCAAACTATTAACTATTTCAATTTCATCGTTGTTATAGTAAAAGATGATATCGTGAGGGACTCTTCCCAAACCAAACACCATAGCTTTTGTTTTTGTTTTATTCACGTTAACTTTTAATTTCCAGTGTTCACAGTACTCTTGAAATGCATTTGGTTGAAATTGCAAGTCTGCAGCAGATTCAGTCAGTAGGACAGTGTCGTCGGCATATAACAATATAAATAGCTTTAAATAAGTATCCATGCATATCATGTACTAAACTTGTTAAACCATTTACATTTTGTGATAATAACGGAAGTCTTTTAAATCGTTTAGAACAATAAGATTAGGAAAGGAGGAGATTTTCACCTTGACGAATTCCTTTTTCACATTTAAAATAATCTGAAACATGGTTATTATGAGCATTACATGATTAAATATTAGAGTACATATTAAAAATTACATTATACATTTTACCATTTATATTATGCAATGCAAGTTTGTAATAAAGACCTTCTCGCCACACCTTATCAAAAGCTTTCTAGGAAATCTATAAAGGCACAGTCTTTTTTTTGGAAAGTATTTGGAAAAGTGTAAAGATTGAAAATATATTATCAAGCTTGGAGTCGCATTATCTAAATACGCTCTGGTTTTCTTTGATAATTTGAAATTCTTCCGAGAAATTGCATAACTTGGCGTTTAGGACTGCTGTAAAAAGCTTCTTAAACAACTAACTAATAGTGATTGGTCTATAGTTATGAGGATCAGTAATGTTGTTTTTATTCTTATAGAATGGTTTTATAATTCCTCTCAGCCAGCTTTCATGTAGTTTTCATGTGTCAAATATCAAGTTAAATAAATGTTCGTAAATTTCCATATGCGTTCAGGTGTAGATTGTATATGCATTTTGTATACATCTAAAAATTTCTTCTGCAGTGATATGTCTATGTACTAGTATGTGTTCGTTTGTAAGATTAACATTCACATAAACAGATTGTTGCTCATTTGTAACTAAAGCGTTTACATTTTCGAAAAATTCAAATAAAATATTGATATCTATACCTGGTTGCGATTTTTTCTTGTTCCTCCTCAAAATTTTTCAGAAATCTTTTAGATTATTTTGTTTTAAAACGTTCTATATCACTTGGAAGTGTGGCGCCGAAGTTTCTATATTTATCATTCATTACCTTTTTAGTATTTTCCTGCTTTTTTTCATTAAATCTCGATTTGTACTGTTTTGTTTTTGTTTTAAAAAGACTTTTATTTTTAATCGAAATGTCTAGAACTTTTATAAAACCATGGTTTTTCAGTTGCGTTCTCATTTTTTAAGTTATTACCAACATTTGGTTTGTAGGTGCCAAATGTTTGCGTGGCAGACTGATCCTATTTCATAGCATATATAATAGCATTTTGAAATTTTAGAATTAAAGCTGTATTCCACAATCAATGTTTGTTTCTCCCTATCATTACAATTGTGTAATATTTGTAAAGAAGGCAGAGAATACTTAAAGGATTGGTGCGTGTACAGAATACTTACAGGATTGGTGCTTACAGGATTGGTGCGTGTACAGAATACTTACAGGATTGGTGCGTGTACAGAATACTTACAGGATTGGTGCGTGTACACAATATTTACAGGATTGGAACGTGTACACAATACTTACAGGATTGGTGCGTGTACAGAATACTTACAGGATTGGTGCGTTTACAGAATACTTACAGGATTTGTGCGTGTACAGAATACTTACAGGATTGGTACGTGTACACAATACTTACAGGATTGGTGCGTGTGCAGAATACTTACAGGATTGGTACGTGTACAGAATACTTACAGGATTGGTACGTGTACAGAATACTTACAGGATTTGTGCGTGTACAGAATACTTACAGGATTGGTGCGTGTACAGAATACTTACAGGATTGGTGCGTGTACAGAATACTTACAGGATTGGTGCGTGTACAGAATACTTACAGATTGGTGCGTGTACAGAATACTTACAGGATTGGTGCGTGTACAGAATACTTACAGGATTGGTACGTGTACACAATACTTACAGGATTGGTGCGTGTACAGAATACTTACAGGATTGGTGCGTGTACAGAATACTTACAGGATTGGTGCGTGTACAGAATACTTACAGATTGGTGCGTGTACAGAATACTTACAGGATTGGTGCGTTTACAGAATACTTACAGGATTGGTGCGTTTACAGAATACTTACAGGATTGGTACGTGTACAGAATACTTACAGGATTTGTGCGTGTACAGAATACTTACATGATTGGTGCGTTTACAGAATACTTACAGGATTGGTGCGTGTACAGAATACTTACAGGATTGGTGCGTGTACAGAATACTTACAGGATTGGTGCGTGTACAGAATACTTACAGAATTGGTGCGTGTACAGAATACTTACAGGACTGGTGCGTGTACAGAATACTTACAGGATTGGTACGTGTACACAATACTTACAGGATTGGTGCGTGTACAGAATACTTACAGAATTGGTGCGTGTACATAATACTTACAGGAATGGTGAGTGTACAGAATACTTACAGGATTGGTACGTGTACACAATACTTACAGGATTGGTACGTGTACAGAATACTAACAGGATTGGTGCGTGTACATAAGAAAGAAGCTTACTTGACAAGGATTGCTAGTTTTCCTACCTTAGGTCGGGGATTTTCTCCGGGTACTCAGGCTTCCTCCCTTATACAAAACGGGACGCTACAATATAGATAAAAAGTGGTGTTCATACAATCATTCTATTTGTTAATTTGTATATAGTTATTTGATTGTTGGTCTTGTGTGTTTGTGTTGACGTGTCCTTATATACTTGGTGACGTTGGTTTGATACGTTGCTAACCTTTATATATGTTGTGACGACTAATACCAGATTTGTCCGAAATAACAAGTAAGAAAACTTTGTTCATACTTTATTCAAACAACAGTATCAGTACGAGTTTTCAAAGCGTGGAGTCGGGAAACACATTATTCTAATAATTAAATTTTGTATTCAGACCCAATGATTTCGATGAGATTTTAAACCAAAGAGTAAAAGATTCTATTGTATCATTTCAACATTAACTTGTCTGTTTGTACCCTAACATTATACCGTCGGATTTTCTATTACATTTTTTGTTTGTTGTGATTTAATATATAATATTTAAATTATTTATCAAGTATAATAGCACTGAAAAAAATTTATTCACAGCAATTGCTTATGGTTGGAAAATATATTCAAGTAAATTCATTTGCATTAAAAAAGCAGTTCGGTTTACATTCAAAGCAAAAGTGCCATTAGCATTTCTGTAAGTTGTTCAAAATAACATTTCTATACTCTTGTTAAGGACCACTAAAGTCTTTTTGTGTTGGAGATCACAGTCTAGTCATTTTAGATCAGACTTACACGTCAACAGACCTAGCAATGGGCTTACAATCTAGTCAATCCTTGATCAGACTTACACCTCAACTAACATGCAGACCCAGAAAGGTGACAACAAGCCAGTCACTCTTTTTCAGACTTACACGTCAACAGACCCAGTAATGTGATTACAAGCCAGTCATTTTATTTCAGACTTACACATCAACAGACCCTGCTATGGGATTACAAGCCAGTCAAACCTTGATCAGACTTGCACATCAACAGACCCTGCTATGTGATTACAAGCCAGTCAAACCTTGATCAGACTTGCACATCAACAGACCGTGCTATGTGATTACAAGCCAGCCAACCCTTGCTCAGACTTGCACATCAATAGACCCATCGATGTGATTACAAGCCAGTCAAATCTTTATCAGACTTGCACGTCAAAAGACCCAGCTATTTGATAACATGCTTGCGAACCCTTGATCAGACTTGCAAGTCACCAGCCTAGGAGTTAAATTACAAGCCAGTCAATCCTTGATCAGATAAACACCTCAACAGGCCAAGCCGTGGGATTACAGGCAGACATATAGTACACGTCAAAAGACCTAGGAAAGTGTTTGCAAGCTACTTAATCATCGATGAGACTTGGACGTCTATAGACCAAGCAGTGTGATCATAAGTAGTCAACCCTTGTTCACACTTATACGTCAACAGACAAGTCTTGTTGGCGTGTACCATACAAGTCATGTACGGGAGGACTATAGACAAGCTTTTTGTGGCAGTTATCTTCAATTTTTGTCCTGTCAGTGAAATGTCTGAATCTGACAATAAAACATACGTATATATGTTGCGAATTAAGATATAATTTAAATTTTAATATTCATTTCAACCTTAATTCTTCATTACAGTGACATGTTGCGTTGTTCAAGCTGTTAAACGTTCAAAACAATTTTAAAAACGAATAAATTATGTATACATGTATTAAATACACCATGACACTCTAGTTTCACAGTATGTACATTCCGTGTCTGATCCCTGTTGCATTCGTTACCTTGTAATCATAACTTTGTAAGGGAGGCGACGTCGACAATTGTTGTAAGAGAAGGCACGTAAACAATGGCCGTAGGGGAAGGGACGTTTACAGTGTTGTGTAACTTATAATTCGTACCAATGTAATGTACATTGCAAATTAAGTATGGTTAAATTAAACTAACATAGGCCTTAATAAATATGAACAAAGACGAAAAAGGTGAGGCAGGATGTACTCGACTCCATTCTTAATTGACAAGGATTGCCCGCTTTCCTACCGCAGGTCAAGGGTTTCCTCCGGGTACTCCGGCTTCCTCCCCCAATAAAAACTGGACGCCTTGATATAGCTGAAAAATTGCTGAAAGTGGCGTTAAACATCATTCAAACAAACAAACAAACAAACAAACGAAAAAGGCGTAAATCGGTTAATGATAGTAACATAAAACAAATGGTGGACTGTTGTTAGCTTTACTTACATGCACACTTTTAGAAATTATTTTAACGTATATATTAAAATTTGTTGAAAAAAAAAATACCGCCTTTAAACGCAATAATTATTACAATTAAACGCAATAATTATTGCGACTTAACTTTGAGTAATTATTGCGATTTAAGGCAAGACTTACTGCGATTTAACGCAATCTTTGCGATAAACGCAATCGTTGCGAATAATCGTAATCTTTTGAGTTTTAACGTAAAAGTTTGTGAATAAACGCAAAGCTAATTTGTACACAATTGTCTTTTCAAATATGCACAACATTTGATTCTATTTCAACAATGCATGTTTAGAAATGCAGTAAAGAAACAGTGTTAAGATAAATGATATGTATGAATAAACTAAACAATATCGTTGTAGTTTACACTCTCAAGTCGTCAATTGACCGATATGATTTTTAATTCGTTCCACCTAGGGGATCGAACTTCTAGACCTTGTTTAAACACATAATTGTAAGCTTTCTAACTCCTAAGGTGAAGGCTTACAAATAATATAGTATCGTATATGTATAGTGGACATACACGTTTGCTTAACGTCGGCTATATTGCAGCTTAATAGGACGAATATGTTTTATAACATCTGGACACGATAAACCAGTAAAAGTAGTAGATGTTATTTCCGGATATCACTGCTATTGTTTATTGCAACTATTGCGAACTATTTGGGAACGCATTTCAAAAACGCATGTATGTTGCACTGACTGTAATTAGTTAGTTTACAATGTGTTTGCACCAACATCGCCGATATTTTATAGTTTTTAAATAACCATTCTGGGTAAAATAAATATCGAGGCCAATGCTATATCAAAATTTAATTAAACTTTTTAATTGATGTCAGACAATTATTTTTTTATAAAAGATCGTTGATTGACGCAGATGGTCAAAGTAGTCGTCTGCTAAGTTAATAAATCTTGGAATTTACGGCCGAATCTGTGAAAGTGATCTGATAAAAATAGTGAAAAATGTCATACATGATTCTTTAATAAGGTTCTATGTGCAGAATATTAATTGAAGATTCTCGATTAACTACATAAAATAAACGCTCGTCTGTCATTCAACATCTGTACCTGAGCTATGAGATCTCCTGATTACAAGTCTTGCCACTCATTATTAATTTTCTGGAACGGACATGTTCAAACTTGACGCATTATTAGTGTTTAAAAAGTGGATATGAAATTTCCTTTTTAGATATTTTTTTATATTTTTTCTTTTTAAGCTAAATAAAAAATTTGAATGTATTAGTTATACAGGAAACTACCCTGCCTCTACCTTTTTCTTGCAATTATGACCAGATTCATTTCGAATTGTAAAAAAAATGCGACTATAAATGATATTGCTTCCTTATAACTATCAAGACCTACAGTATAAAAGATAAGACGATTTTAATTTTCGCCGTCCGACCAAGAGCATTAAATTGGCGGTGTAGGACGTAGAAACTCCCCAAGTCACTTTTCCATGATAAAAGAAATATCACATGTTTACATGCTGGCCAACCGTTGATCATACATACACATTAACAGACTTATGAAAGTGTCCACAAGCACCTAAGGTCAGACTTTCACGACCAGGCGATGTTATTACAAGCTGGTAAATCCTTGATAAAATTTACTCATCAGCAGACCCAGGAAAGTGTATACAAGCTATTTGATCAGACTTGCACGTCGTCAGATCCAGCAATGTGATAACATATACAAGCCAGTAAATCCTTGATCAACTCAATTCGGCTACAAGCTCGCCAACCCTTGATCAGACTTGCAGGTCAACATATCTAAAAATTTGATAAAAAGCCAGCAAATCCCTGATCAAACTAACACATCAACAGACCCCAATTTTTATTATCAACAAATACAATTACAAAAACTGTGAGGACACTATAGTTATGAAGAATGCTATGTGTACGCCAAAACATGGCACCTATCTGTTAGAGCCAAAATAACCTGACTATGTGAAAGCAGGACAAATAAGCAGGGGTAAACTAGACATTTATAGAAAACAAACATGATGGACTTTATTCTTATTATGCTAGTTAACAGCTAGCCAACACATTCAGACTTAATAGGCTGTTTGAAATTAAATGTCTTTGACAATATATGTATCAGACCTGGCCTAATTGACCAATTACCACCTAAATTTTTTGTACAAAAAGCTGTTTCCCCTAGAGATAATCTTATTTCTACAACAGGAAAAAAGATGTTTACTTTCAAATGTTGTATTTTTATGTCTTGGTGTAACCTAAGTTCAATATCTTTGGCTTGTATTCATACAAGCTTCATCTTTTTTTAATTAAAAAGAAAACACATTTCATTTTACAAGTTCAATTTAATGAATATCAAATTGATAACAATAAAAATAAAACAGTATGTACAAATAAATAAGCACTTGTTGGCACTATTACATGACAGAACTATTATATAGGAACTATTGTATTATACAAATTAAAATAAATATCAGTCATCTTCATGTCTGGAACTCATGATTCTGAAAAATAAAAATACAAAGGTTATAAGAGATGTAAAAGTGTGTGTGACACATACATTATCAAACATTAGAGTATATCTGAAATCTATATTTATACCATCGCTGATTAAAAAAATTGAGAGAAAACAATAATAACCACAATTTAAAAGGTAATAACAAGTAAGCATCTGCAAAGATACATTTTTTATAAAAAGTATTAGAAAAAGAATTAAACCTAAAATATAAGCAGACAATAAATTACATACCATGTGTAGTTATAGTGACTAAATGACGACTTCATCAAAGTTGAAGAGCTGTGGAACCAGTCAGTATGGGGACCAGGATCAGCATCACCATTGTAGCATCAGTTTATCACAGAAATTGCTATTTTAAGTTATTTTAATACTCCTGGAAACTGGGTACAGATGGCTGGCCATCGCAGTGACCTCTACTGCCTGAGTTGCTGGATGACCTTGACACCTGAATGTCTGCTGATGAGATGGGTACAATGGAGGCCAGAGTAAGGATCTGTGTAACACTGGGGTAGCTGATCATGTTGTCAATACTAGCTCTGAATGCTGAAATAAAAAAAAACCTAATGATTAGAGCAATTACTCACAATGAAATGTATTGTGTTATAGGGTGTATAAGTTTTATGTCTGATGCAGTTGTCTTGGTCAAATATTCCCTGTATCAATTTAATGTGTAATTATAAAATGGTTTCAATAAATTTAAGGTGATTGGCTAATAAAATGTATACATTTACTTTCTATCATAAGGCTAACATTTTAAGGTGATATTGACATGATCTATAAATTATCTCCCTTGAAATATTGATACACGTGTACTTACAATCCATGGTTGAAGAAAGACTGGAGTCCTCTATAGAGACCAGAATCTGGTGTAGGATGTTGTATACTCTGACGATGTGCTGGATTGGTAGGTAGATAAAGCTGCTGATGGATGGCTCATTACTGTCTAATGAAGAATTCTGAAAATAAAAAATGAAAATTTAGTAAGGTTTAACAATTCCCCGTCTAAAAATTTATGTTTTTATTTTAAGATAAATAAATTTTGTGTAAGCCTTCACCTTAGGAGTTAGAAAGCTTACAATTATGTGTTTAAACAAGGTCTATAAGTTCGATCCCCTAGGTGGAACGAATTAAATTTAGAAATAAATTGAAATGTTTTCCTGTGGAAAATTAAAAAAAATATATTTAGATATTAATTGAAGTAGATAAATACCCTAACAAACTTGATGAAGTCTTCACAACTGCTGAGATCAGACAGGACTTTGTTGGCTGCAGTGATACCTTTAGCATACAGGTCATAGGCCTGGCAGAAAATTGAAACCTGAAAATACATAAAAACATTGTTATAGCTAAAGAATTATATGGCTACAAAGAGTAAACAAATTAAAAAAAAGTAAATTACAAATAATGAATAATATAAATGTCGACAAAAAAGCCAACTTGATAATTTGTTAATTCAACACATTTATTGCTTTTTATTAACAAATTGTAATTTTATATAGCGTGGCTTACCTTGGACTGATAAATCTTGCCTATGTGTTGTGCGATCTCTGTGGCTGAAGATGATGTACTGGAATCTGATTCAGAAGAGGACTCGGATGCTGGAATGTTATTCTGTATCTGCTTTACTTGGAACTGGGATATCATCACCAACTGAAAAATAACATAACTGTATTCAAATTTCTTCATGGCATTTATTTTGAAGATGCAGGCAGCTTTTACATCATCCTGAATACAGCTAAAATTCTGCTCGTTGGACATAAAGCAGGCATCCAATCAATCAATCAATCAATCAATCAATCAATTATTGAACTACATTTTTAAAATAGAAACTTTGGAATGCATTACTTAATAAATAAAAAGATTAGTATTTAAATCTAAATACCCAGTCAGATCATTGGTAAGTACTGGTGCAAATTGTACAACACAGCGTTGGACAAATGTAAATACCTTTTCAATGTTCTGGAACAGTGAAGTATGCTGCTGAGCTGTCAGAATGCTGTGACGGAGTGGGCGTGAATAACGCTGCATGCCTGCATGCATGATGTCGATGAAGCTGGTCTCAGCGGCACAGAGCTGGTGAATCAATTTCTCGATACCTTTCTCTGACGAAGGGGACTGAAATGAATAAAAATATCATAAGAAATATTTCACAATAAATAAATGTTGTACTAATAGAGATACAGAAAATCATGTTCAAATAGTATTAAATGTTGATATTTCTTTAGTATTAACTTAATAAATTATGATTTTATTGGAGTTGATTTAAAGTTTTAATACTCACCTCAGATTTCTTAGTTTTCTTTGGTGTGCTGGTCTGGTTACTGGGCCAGGAGTAGATACCCTCGTCTGTGTCAGAGAGGTCAGACTCAGAGGTGTAACCCTTGTCGTGGCTCCTACGCATGTCCATTGGGTCTAGCAGTAGCGTATGTTCTGGTTGCCATGGTAACTGTTGTATGAAGGACATCTGGCTAGCACGTTGGATATCTATGATAAGGGTCTGACCACCATTCCTAAAATAAACAAACAAACATTATTAGTCCATGAAATTTACAGACTGAGATAAAACTATCATGTGAAATGTAATTATCAAATAAATAGACTTATGAGTGTTTTCACTTCAGAATAATTTTATTTTTTCTAGCTTTCTTGAAGCATTACAGGCAAGCAACTTAAAATAGTATTTACAATTTCTATAGAATATAGCGGAAACACTGCTCGTATGATGTTAAATAAATATTCATCAATTCATAAAATTTTACTCAATACAGAAAATATCTTACTTAACAATCTTTGCAACACTTGACGACTGTGATCTGGAGACATTGTGACCATTGACTGCAACAACATGGTCCCCAGGACAAAGACCCGCCTCTGCTGCTGGAGAACCTTTATCCACCTTGCCGACCTTGACTGGACAGGAGTCCACAACAGTAAAACCAAAACCATTGCTACCACGGGAAATGGTGACCTAAATATAGAAAAAAAACACTGTTAAAATGTTACAACACAGAAATATTTTCCATTTATATCAAAAGGTGATAATTTTTTAACTTAAAAAAGCAAAAGAAATTAAGTCTCTGGATACAACAGATATACATGTACCACTGTTTGTTAAAATTACATCTTAAAAAAATATATATCTATAACCAATTTTTATTCCATAATAAAATATACAACTTACTGTGATGGTGTCATTGTCTGATGTTTTCTTGTCAGCAAGAACTGAAATAAAATGATAATTTAAATTATACAAAAAAACTGTACAAACCATCCAACTTTAAAAATAGATAAACATGAGCTTAATTTATCTCTGAATAAATTAAGTAATTTTGTATTTCAATATTGCACATAAATCTTGTCAATTGAGATAAAACTTGACATATATTGCCACTGGAGATAAATGGCTTCATTATAATAACATCTTCATATAGCTTAACAATTTTATACTCAACACAATACTCATATCTGACAATTCAAATAAAAGCCAAAAAGCCAAAGCAAGAATCAGAATAAATACTCACCTTTCTTATAAGGTGTCATTCTTGTTTTGGTTGACATTCGCAGGTGCTTGTGACAACTAACATCTTCTGTCAGCAAATGGTACCACCCCATAATGTCCTGAAATAAATAACATCAATTAAGTTTACAGCAAGGTGATAGGAACAAATTATATGATCAAATTCACTATGTTTAAAACCCACCATCAAACTTGTTTCTGAACAACACAGTGGTAACAGTTGCATTAAATGGGAGCATTAATTAACATTTGTGTAATTGAGTTTTAATAATTAATAACTAACTTTCCTCAATTTTCTCTCATGTTAATTAAATCACATAAAGGTTTGGTTTCATCATTAATAATATATTGGTTGATCTGCTGGTCCCACAATAGATACACATATTACATTTGGTTCTAATTATAATATATGGAAATGACACATTTCATGGTACAGTAGTAAATTTGTAACAAGAAGCAAAGGAAACAGTACAATTTAATTCTATGGATTTAGGTACTAGTAATGAAAGATTGAACAGAAAAATAATTACAAACTCCAAAACAGGAAACAATCAATTACACTGATTTCTTACCTTATCTGGGTTCAATAGGTGTTGAATACCAAATGACATGCCGCCAAGGAACTCACACTTACTGAAAAAGAAATATACAAATTTAAAATCACATTTACCAAATGGCAGCAAATGATTCGGTTAAAAGAATAATTAAAAATCACAGATGTTAAATGGGACAAAAATGAAATTTTGATGATTTGATAAAAATATTGTTTGTCCTGATGTTTCTGTCTGACAGTTTCCACTTGTCATGATTGAGTGTTCATCATCATTTATCATCTTGGAAATTACATGTCCAGTAGTAACCTTGTATTTACAAATGGATAGAGATGTTGCAACACATTATAACAATAATCCATTAGAAACTTTTATCATTGTAAGGTTTATGTCCAAAATATTCCCTTCATAGCTATTAGTCAATTCATAATGTTATACTGTATTAAAATGTACTAAAATGTTTCCAACAAATAGAAATTTTTCGATTTACACACAAAAATACCAACAAAAAGCCATAAATATATAAAGACTTAGTCTAGCATAGTTTGTAAAATGTCATGCAAAAAAAAAACAGTTAAAAATTACCACTGAAAATTTAAACTTATAGCTTGATCAGTTGTTAAAACAGATAACATCAAACTATATTATCTTTGAATTGTACTCCTTGTTTATATCAGGGATCTGTTTTTACAAAATTTCTCATTTTTTCTCACTCATTATTAAATTTCTCAAATCAGTAACCTAGCTTGTACTCAGCTTGTGAGATAGGCTATTTACTGAAGAAATTTGTGTAAATATGATACTTAACAAAACAAAGCAGTAACCTAATTTAGAAGCATCATTATGTACCCCAAGCTAATAGAGAAAATAGTTTTGTTAATCAAATTATTTCATCAAACTTCAAAAGGATTCACACCTTGATGTTCAAAGGGGGAAATTAACAGATTTTCAGGTGTGATATACAGGTAAAACTATACTGTTTTTACAATTATTATTTCAATAGTAAATATCTGCATGTATATCTTTACTTATTTAAAAGAAATTAATGCAAAATGCAAACAAAAAAATTTCTATTAAATAAAACTTTTTATTGTACAAAATAGATAATAGCCCTTTTAACTTCTATATAATAGTAAACAGTAGTCTTATTAAAACACACATTATTTTAAATGTACCTAGTTACAGCATTTTAATAACTTAATATGTGAATTAGTAGCTGACTGCCTCAATTATATTATTCAACATTAAACCATTTAGTGTGACAGCGGTTAGGGCAGCTGGCAAAGGTAAACACATTACCTGACAGGTGGACTAAACTGAATTCCTACACATAAAGCCCAATGCTCAAATTTTTATAATTATATTTTTTGTTCTTTGTTTGCTAACCCTGATGATGGGTACTTTGTTAAACTCAAAATTCCTTCACATGCACTTTATGTCAAACTTAGTAATTTATCAAACCATTAGGCCAGCCAACAGGCTGGATATATATTGTCATCTGTCTACCATTAATTTGTTTAATCAGATGTCTCTTGATTTCTTTATCTTTATACAAAGATTTTCACTGCTTACATTTTATTTAAAAGCATTTACAATTAATTTATTTTGAAACAAGATGTTGCCATTTATCAAACAGATTGAAGCACAGAAATTTATTTATTTGTACAATTTTTCTGTCTTCCTTTATGTGTCAAAATATAATTTTCTACTAGCAAAATTGCAAGTTAGTGTTAGACAAAAGGGAACCGGCTTTTGGATTTGTGCACCAATGTTTCAATATATATAAATCCTACCTTGATTTGCTGTTCCACACTGAAATATACAATCGCTTCTTAAGATCTTCTGCAGCTATTACACTGAAAAAACAAACAACATATATTACATTTATATATTTTTGTTAACTTTTACTTAAAATTAAATTGTATTTCTTACCAACATATATATAACACAATTTTCATGGTTTTTTCCATGGAAAATAAAAACAATTATCCAATATTTTAACATTTTTATTATGAATAAAACTTAGGTACCATTTAGGTGTATTTTCTTCTGTAAATGGAAATCAATTATTTAAGATATAGAAATTTGTAATGGCTTAAGAACCTTTATCCAAAAATCTGTTAATTTGTATTGGTTCATTTCCCACCCCTCTGAAACAAACAATAAGTCCCCAGCCCCTTGTAACTATCATGTCAAATCATGGTTGTTATGAAATTAATTTCACTTGAATGAAAATGACATTTGGACTAACTGCATTTACTAGTAAGTTGTCACTCTGGATCACATATTGGCTGATGTTAATTTTGATATATAATTAAGGATTAATGTTATAATTAGATAAGAGTTTAGATAACTGCCTGTGTTATATTATTCCACTGAGGTATCTGATAAGATTGAAAGATACAACTTGTAAATAAAGCAGTGATTAATTCCAGAAAGTAACTGATTTTTTTTTTGGTTTTGTATAAGAGCTCCATATCACACTCTGAAATAATATATTCCAGTCATATTGATTACAAAATAAAATAATACTGCTGTGTAAAATACATGTAATGGATATTTCATTATAAATGATAAACCAAAATTATTAAAGATATTTCTTAATATTCTGTATTGTAATTTTTGGCCATATGGAACTCTTTTTTTTTGGTTAATAGAGAGAATACTTGTGAATACTGACCAGTGGTTATAATGTTATAATACCCTTAATTTAACAAACAACTGAATCAAACTAGAATATCTCTTCTTATGAAATATCTACATCTGTCATAATAATTAATTATCTTTATCTCTGTCATAACAGTGGTCAATAAACACTAGGACCATATTGCCTGGTGAAAACCTGATGTTAATTACAGTTGTCTGTTTCTGTCCATTTACTCTTCACCTGTCTAATTTTTATTCAAATTTCAATGACATTAACACCAGGGGGCTTCTTTAATGGTCAACAAAACCATATTGTCCATGCCCAATTACAGCTACACTGAATGTTTTTTAAATGTGATCATAAAATATTGATTGCAATGAACCAAGTATTTTTAAAAGTTACTTTTTTCCCTGTAAAGATATTTAGTATTTTCCAATAAAATCACAATTAGGCCATAACTGTCAATAAATCGCTTATAGGAGTTATAAATTTTAATGTTTTTGGCAATTCCAGGTGAAGGTAGATTATATATTTTTAAGTGTTTATTATGGATGATTTATGCATTATCATTTACAAAAATAACTTAACATGACAAAGTCCCCAAAATGTTTCTATAATCCATAAATTTAAAGTTTTTTAAGATTAAATTTTTTCTGAAAAGTTTCTTTAACCATAGTTTAATTCTCACATAAAATCTGGTTTAAATTTTCCCATGAAATTAATAATAATTAAAATAAACAAACAAGATTATTTATTTATGACATAAGCTATAAATATTGGTATCCTTTGGGATATGGATATGATACTATGATAATAAACAGAATCCTATCAGATAAGCAGTTAATTGGAGAAGATTTAGGGGATTATTTCAGGTGATATTGTACATATTTATGTTGGTCATTAATTTTCCTTTCATTTAGTTTGTATTAAACCTGGGAATATAAAAAAATCTTTACTCATTGGTCAAAACTCAAACTGAACTTGTGTGAATATTTAAGTGTTTTCACAAGCAATAAAAAACAACTTTTTTTTTTGTTTTTTTAAGTTTTAGTGAGATAATAACTGGAATCAGAATCACAAGATTTAACAAAAAAAAATGATATACTTACAATGTAAACTTGTTGTCATACAGAGGGTTGGTGCTATCTGTTACCACTGATGTCTTGCTTACACACTGCTTGCTATCACCACCAGGAATAATGGAAACCTGAAAAATAAACACAAATACCATACAATACACAAAAACAAAAATAAACACAAATAAAATACAATACACAAAAACAAAAATAAACAGAAATGAAACACAATACACAAAAACAAAACCTATATTGCATGCAAAGTTAAGCAATGATGTACCTCATAAACTTAAATTTAATACTGATAGATTAAATTCTTGAGCTGTCTAGCTGTCTGTGAACATATTAAATGGTTTCAGACCAAACATTGTTAAAAAAAAATCAAAATGTAGGAGATTTGCTTTAACCAGACAGTTTATGGCTTCATTGAATATTTTTCTAAAAGAGTAGACCTCGATGGTATTACCAACATGTCTGGGCGATAAATAATATATACATATATACTGCAACAGTGAGAAGTATGTTGAGTTGAAATTAAAAATCCTCTTTTACCACAGAATTGATAAAAAATAAGAAATAAAGTATGCAACTGACCTTTACAAATGTATCAGACACTGGTCTTTGTGGACTGGACAACTGTCTGCCTTGTATTACTGAAAGAAATTGATAAAATAACAACACATTTTTATTATTGGATATTCCAACAAAATTGATCACTGGTTGCTTGCTTGAAATTTTATAAACTATTGGTCCTATCATCGTGTTATTGATTAAATAGTAAACAAGCATGACATGAACACTTTTTGTACTAGATGACAACACTATCTAATTAAAAAGGGTGATAAATTATGATACTTAATGAAATTTCATAATTAATTATAAAGTTTGGTTTTGCAAATATACACCAGGTTAAATACCATAATATTTGTTTTGATTAATTATATCTGAAAATATTTATTGAATTCAAAACTTTAAACTTACCATGTACTTCTAGTACACCCTGGTCTATGTTTGCAGACAACTTCAGCTGACCTGGAAAAAATCCGAAAAACATACTAAACAAACTGTTAAGAAAGGTTTAAAAATATTGGAAAAAATTGGTATTAGTTTTGATACTACATGAAATGTTCAACTATCACCACTTTTTGGGACTAAAATAGGTATAGAAAAAGATCAATGTAACTACAGTCAACATTTAAAGTTATCAAATTAGTAAAATGATTTAACTTCATAAATATTTAGAATTTTTAACCTTACCTCGACCAAACATGTGAACACTGGTACGGACAACCATGATTTCAAAAAAATTATAAATAAAGTTAAAGTGATGTTGTAGCTCAGACTCCTAATGCAATAATAGTATCAACCTGTTAATTTTAGGTAATTATATTTTTTTTCAGATTATGTGCTACCTGAATAATTAAGCGATCCGATTGGCTGGCTGAATAGTAATTCATTTGACACATTATTACCTGATTAAGGTGAAGTGGGTGGTATGATTAAGAAATATACACAAATGTCTTAAGAAATATACAACAGGTATGCAAGGTGTTAAAAGTATCAAGTTTCTGAACTGTTAGCTTGCAAATGACACCATGTTTTGACAGCACTTCCTTTAAAATAAACAAATTCATAATGAAATTGATACACCTTTATTAATTAACAATCAATATTTGACAAGTGGTTCACAGAAAGGTGAGAAAAAATCAAATATGTTTATTTGAGGACACATTTATGGTGTTCAGTAGTTTTACTAGTTATAAGCATACATTACAGTAGCCAGACAATTTGTCTGAGTCCTACTTGGAATAAATTATTTCTTCAATAATGTCATAGTTGACATTAAACCTTTTACTAAAGCACAAGAAATGAACAAAGCTCAAATATACATTAATATTTTATGTTACAGTTGTCATTTTTGATAAAAGTAAAAAAAAATATGAGATTCACAATTAACACCTATTTTAAAAATTATTGATGACGTTTCTTGGCTATAGTCTCCTTTACATCAAATTTTGTGTACATTAGATTGGGAACTTACAAAAGGCCAAATCTGACAGATTATTATCATGTAATAGAAGCAACTGTATCAAAAATGTATGAAACTATTTTAATAAAGGACAATAAAAGAAATTGGAGAATATTGAATATAATTCTAATTATTTGTAATTTAATGAGAGTAATAGTACTCTAACAGAAATGCACATAGAGATCCATATGTATGACTGCAGTCTGAAGACAAGCTTCAGGAATTAGTATCTGCAATTGTCATTATATTTACTGACCATGTTTTACAAAGTGGGCATCACAAATCAGACACAAAACACTGTCAAGCATCAAATGAATAAGATAGGAATCTGATGCCAACAGTTTCATGTTAAAACAATTTAGCTTCCACCAGGGAACTGACCACTGGTCAAAATGAAGTAATGACCAATTTACAAGTAAGAAGGTAGCCATTCCCAATTAGACCAACAATTAGTCTTGTTTCTTTCAGTGATAGATCACAAATATTCCATGGCTGCCAATCTAAAGACTCATAAATAAGTTAAACACTGTTAAGTTATATCATCCTGCATAAAGGAAAGATTTTAACAAAGACTTCAACCCAGATTAATGAAAATTTAGAAGCAAGGGATGTGATCTGCAGGATGTAAATTTCACAGTTCCATTTCACATGAAATTAATGAGAGCCATAAAAGATTTAATTGTTTAAAAGGATTTGCATGGAACATTGGCAAAAATATCAAATTAGGAACAAACTAGCAGGATCTCAGAGGGAGCAGTCACTGTTGTAATCATTAAATGCTACTTTACAACCACTGTGCTATATTAGCAAAAGTAAATACCCCTAATAAAAATATTATCCCTTAAATGCCATTATACTGTCATAAACTGGGAATCACTGGGAGTAGGAAATCAATTAAATCATAAAATTTAAAATAACATTTCACAGCAGTATTTTATTGGATTTACGAAAAAACAGATAAGGCGCTGCTGACTTATTTTATCCAAAAACAGTAAGAATCATACCATTATGCAATAAAATGTATCAGGAAATTTACTCATTTACAGGATTATAATGACACAGAATTAAAAGATATTATAACCCTCCTATAAAACCAGTGGTAGTATGATGACCCCTCCCTTGGGTTTGTATGTACAATTATATCTTTTATTGGTTTTGCTATTTCTAATGTTATTACATGTACCCATCCCCGGAACCTTGATAAAAAATAAGATAAAATTAATGTCTCTAATTATATAGATTATTTTGTGTCAGACCATGGGAAACATTTACAAGATTTAACAAAAATGGAGGTCAAAACTTTTGGAAGCTGCAATTAAAAAATCATGAAGAGCTGTTATTTCCATTTATTATTTAAATTCTTTCTTAATATCCTCTTATAAATAATATTTTAAAAGGAGGGACTGAACATCTTAAAAAGTGTAAGAAGATACAACATGCATGTGTCTGTCTACTTATGAACATAAGATATGCATATTATAAAGTTGAGGAAGACCAGAAGAATGATGTGTACAAAAGAATAATATTTTATGAAAAGGAGTGCAAAAACTTGGATAAATTATAATTCATTTTTGAGAAAACTGAAGCTGAATCACAAGCAATGGGAAAATAGCTAAATGTTGTTACATTTTTTGACAACACAACCCCTAGGCAATATTTTAAGATTAAGTGCTAAAACTAACCACTTTTTTTACAAAAAATGTATCATATTTCTCTGAAAGTGCTTTTTAAGTATAGAAATTTCAGCGCTTTTCACATGGGATCTCCAGCGATAATAAATTATTTATAAAAAATTGACCAAATGCACATAAAATAAAAAAAATCAATTAAAAAAATATCATTAAACTAAGTTATTTTGCAGCATAAATTTCAGAATATTATTAAACTTTTTGTGTCATCAACAATATTAAATAAAATATGGTCTATTGTAATATATTTTAAAATGTCATAAAAGGATAGAAGCATATTGGGATGGCTATTCAAGGAAAAGGGAATGTAATAACGTCATGTTAAAAATCTAATTTAAAGAAATTTCAATAATTAGGGGCTAAATTAAATTTAATTCTTCTCAAATCTTTCTTGCTTTTAGCCATGTAAATTTTCCTAAAATCAGGCCAAATTTTACATTTGTGTGACATCTGTATGATAGGTCGTCAATGCAATCCAATCAAACATGACAGGTAGAAAATTGCTATTACCCTTGTCAGATAATACAGGTAGGATTGCTAATGAAGATGAATATCATTTCTGAACACCATGCAGCCCTAACAAGGTAGATCAAACACTACAGGGGATTGTCTATGTAGCATAATTCACAGTCCTTGATTTAGACAGTTTATTAGTGCAAGTCTAGACTTTCCAAAGCTCAACTTAACTACCCCATTTCTGATGTTCCTTTTAAAAAGTAACACAATTTTATTCAGATTTTGTGAAATATTATGAACAACATGGATACTTCAGGATGAGGAAAGATGGTTGTTTTTTAACATATACTGTCAAATATATACCTTGTGTTTTTAAATGTTTGACTGTGTCTGTTATGGAATTCTCCTCATCGTTACTTATACAAATTCCCTTATTTAGTACAGATGTTGATGTTAAAGACATTTTGGATGATGCTTCTGGTCCAAGGGACTGGCAGGGGGACATGACTCTTCGTCCATGTTTACATGGAGAACTAAGCATGTCAGCATTTCTTTTACATGGTGTTGGTGGGATGTCGTCGTCGTTCATGTGACGAACAAAATTTATTTTCTTACAGGATCCTGCAATGATCTCTTCATAGATATGGTCCATTCTTTTACTTGAAACTGGTATGTATATTTGACCCACATCTGAAAAAAACCCCCAAACATTTCAGAACCTCAGAACACCTATTATTCTGAGCATCCTCTGTCGTCTATTGCTTTTTTTGTGTGTGTGTGGGACAAAGAAAAGCGTGGGCGGCAGAGGATTCTCATAACAAACCTTTCGCGAAAAAAAAATATCCAACAGTACAATCTACTTGCCGACTTTTTGTTAATAACACTAACGAGCTGTGACAGAAAATATTTCAGTTAAAAAATATAACTAAATAACTATTTAAAGATTAAGGAAATTCTTTAACCTAACACGTCCTGATCAAATACAATACTAGAAGGCAAAAAAAAGGACCATAATGCAGCTTAAATAACTATGCTGACTGGAGTAGCTAAATGTAAGGATTATTGATAGGAAATGGAAAATTCAATCAAAAAGTTAAATTTTGAATAAGTTGTTTTAACTGAACTACTTCAGGAAGGAAACAGACCAGAGATTACATGTAGATCAACTCCTAAGTGTGATAAATTACTTTTATCCTGTCCATGGATTTGATACATGATTCACAAATAAATAAATAAACAATACACTTTAGGCCTTAATCACATACAGGATATAATTAGTTTCATTTCAATTCTGATAAATGACCATTTTTCAAGTTAAAGAAATATTCACTTTGGTGGATCATTTTTCAAGCAGTATGCAATTCATTAATGAAAGGACTAAGGGTGAAATGTCAGAAATGAAATTAATGGCTGTAACGATTTGTCTTCAAATGAAAGTGATATGACTGTTTAATAAAGTACAAAGCACTGTTATTTGGCAGATAATCTGAAATAAATTTAGAATTATTGACCATGAAATCTGTCCACTTTGTGTAGACTGTAAATATAGCAATTTCTGAATATAAAATCTGAGTTAGGACTGGTCATTTGAAATTTGATGCAACTCATATTCTGACCTACAGCAGCAAGCCACATATTTTCTAAACGAGGTCTAGACGATTTAGGGGTTGTCCATAATTGTCAACCATTTTCATAAGTGTGCAAACCACACACTTAAGGGAGGGGTTAAAAATTTCAACATTTTTGCATACCCTTTTTTTATCTTCAGAAATTTTTCATTTCCGTGGAGTTTGGTTTTTATGTTAGTTTAATGGTTGATGTACATTTTTTATGGGGGGTGGGAGATCTCGAAAAGTGTGCTTTTTTGTACATTTGTGAAAATGGCTGACAATTATGTCCACACAAAAAAAAAAAACGATTTGTTTCTTAAATCGGAAAAGAATTATTTTTTTAAAGTTTATTTTGTGTTTCAATTTAAGATAGGAATCAATGACACGGAAATTTAATCGATTGTATGTGTTGTGTAAAAATCTACAAGTTTGTGACATCATAGTTTGGTATTGGTGTTATTTTCAACTTCCTTTTTAAAATTAAACAAGGTTGCATGTTTCTTTCTTATTGATAATGGAAGATCAAAGGAGTTTTAATGGTGTTGATGTTCACACTTATCAATCAAGCACACCCTAAGGAAGAATATAGATAAAAGAATCGATACAGGAAACTAATAACTTTTAGGAATAAATTTATAAAACGAATTTCCATGTAGAGTGTTTTACGATACTGTAGGATGAAAAAAAAAACCACGTTCAGAAAAAACAATAAACAGTTTGCAGTTCAACACTTAGTACAACAACTGTCTGTTGATAAATATCATTCCAGAAATAAGCACTTTGAAGTTTGCGATATTAAAAAGAAATTTTCTGGTTTTCTTTACGCTTGATTTACACTCGATAATAAACAATCGTTAGAAAATCTACCGCCGAATTAATAATTGACCAAATAATATGATCACATATAAGACGACAGTTCACCTGAGGTTTAGGTGGTCAAAATCACGCGTTAATAATTGATATGACTTTAAAAAAAAACAATCTAAGAAATTTACAAGTCAAACAGGAGCAAGCGAAGCTATCAATATAACACTATAATGTGTAAATGGCCTTTGTTCGTATGCAGGAACAGAGCCAGTAGTGTATGATAACATGTACATGTAGGATATGGTATGTAACTCCTGGACGTTTTATTGGTGTCTGATTGTTAGAAAGGGTAATAAAATTAATGACTGTGAAACACACTACAAGTCTTCACAGGTCTGGTTCTTGTCTACCCCGCAAGCTTACATTTAATGCTTTAAACAATTTCATGTCATTAAAAACACGTTAAGTTATATTTTTTCTTTTGAATTTCAAACCAACGTCTTACTCTTTTTTCAATCATATTTTAATATTAATTTCAAATTACCCTGTAACATGTGGTCTCAGCAAATAATACATTAAAAAACGCGTTAACTTTAATAAAAAAATAAGTGCAAACAAAGTACCCGGTCATCTGAACAACACATGTTACAGATTAATAACTGAATATAAATTTAACATTAGTTTGAATTAATTTGTTTAAATTAAATCTTCTTATTATAACGTTGTCCCCATATATACATGGGATTCAGTTCATTGGAGTAATATTAAAAAAAAACTTCCAAAAGCTATTTACCATCAAACACAACATTCATTTATGTTGATCTATATAGTTATAGTATGAAGTAGCACAGGAAAATTTATTAGTATCAATTAGCAACTCTTAGTCTATTTAAATTAAATAAGACTTTAAATGGGATATAACAAAACAAAAGAAAATTGTTAAAATTGAAATTACTGAAATGTGAAATACTTAGAAAAAAGACTAATAAATGCTACCATACAAAAAGCAAATAATTTCAACTTACCGTCAGTAACCGATATCATTTCATCGACATATAAACCATCGGAACACAACACAACTATTTTTGTTTAAGTTTCAGCGGTCTATACAATTTTTGTCAAATGAATGTAATTATCACACAGATTCTCTAATTCTAAAATCAATCGTCATATTTTTATGCATATGTAGTAATCCGCTTATGTTTATTCCTTAAATCAAACACAGACAACTGTTACAGATTTCTTTCAGTTTATCCCTATGCGACTCTAATTTTACAACTGACGGTGGGCGTTTTCACCCGTTATATTAGATTGACAGTTCGATTGATGTTCGCTTGAAACACGTGAACACTGGCGTCCCTTTAACGCGTTATCATAGGGATAATACAACCACTTGAAACATTTGAATATAGTTGATAACATAATATAGAAAGCTAAGGCAATTGACAAATTTTTATGATGATCAAGTTTGAAAGTGAATTTGCTCACTTGAAATTTAATTCAAAATTCAATTCAAAAGTTTTACTGATTTTCTTTCTTATTTTGAATAGAATAACGGCTGTAGTACACTAGCGGTTTGTATTACAGGTAGCGGATTTGAAATTATCCGCGCAATAACTGACGATACTTAAGTATTTTTAAAAAAATATTGCGCAGACTTTGAGCGTCTTACTGTTATATGTTATATTCATTAAAAAAGTAGACAAAATATGAAATATTAAATAATTGAAATAAAAAAAATATATGTAAAATAAAGTATTTAAAGAAAAGTCTTACCTAAGTACTCATATACCAGAAAGTAATAGTCCTCCCGTTGTGTCAGTCTCTATTCAAAATAATATATAACAAAATCAATATATATATTGTTGTTTATAATTTAGTGTTTGGACTAGAAAGTCTATAATGTGTTTCTGCTTCAATTGCCTGTTCACAAATGAAGATTTCCGTGTAATTCCATGAATTATTTAGATGTACACTTCAGATACCAGAAATCTCGCGAACCTATTATTGATAAAAATCAGGTATAATTATTTAACAAAAGATTTAGTAATTATCGTGTACCTATCACAATTCCGCACGAGAAAAGGGGGAAATCGAGTAGACCCTTAGGGCAACGGACGAAATCGAATGGCTCTGGCACGCTCCTTTACTACAAGAGACGTCGTTTGTAGGTTTAGGGGCATTTTGTGTCATTACAATCTATACGATTTGACACAGAAATGGATTATTGAATATAATCATATCTAAATCAAATCTAAATTAAATATTATGCATTTCAATTGAAATCAACCATTTTAGTGTCAAAATTAGTACATGTAGTTGATTTAGATAATCGTTTAATCTGATAAGAATAAATTGAAGAAAAGATGCCAGGGTTTTGACTTGATCGTTTTTTTCACAATATCTCGTTTTGAGTAAAAAATTCAATTAAAAAAGTTTTTTTTCTTTATAAATGTTGTTATTTGTGATAAGCTAAATACATAACTTATAAACCCAATCTAACTAAATAAAGTGAATGCCCCTTAGTAACTTCAGTGTTCTACCTGTCTAATATCCGTTGTACCTTGATATAATGTATATTGAAAAGGAACATTTGAACCACATAATAAAAATAAAGTAATGATTGCTTGCTTGCTTGATTGATTGATTGATTGATTAAACGAACAATTGAATGAATACACAGAACGGTCTGTAAACCGTGTTTCTTTACAATGTTGTATTTAATTGAAGTAATACACGTTTTCCCATAATCATTCTGTTTTGAAATACATTTTTTGTTAAAATTCCTTTGTATCTGTTAATGGTGGTTGGGGTGTTATTATTTAACAAGAGTGTTATGTGCTAGTATTAATTAGCACGACTGTAATTAAATACAGTTAAATTATAGTCAATTACTGTTTTAGCTTATCACAGACATTTTTATATACTTTTTATAAATTTGACTTTAAAAATTAACATTGGCGTTATATAAATTTATCTTTATTCTCTAAAAACTAATATAAAGGTGAAAGGAAGATACAATTACCAAAATAAAATAAACAAAGTTAAAACACATTAAATCAAAATATTAATAATTTATTTTATTATGGTATCACACATAAAATCTAAAAAGCATATAGAAAAAAAACAATAAAGTTCATTATTAGCTGATATATGTTGTTAAATTGATTGAAGGTACACATTATCACACAGTATTAGACCCCCAAAAGGAGATTTTAAGTTTGTAGTAATAATACAAATGAATAAACAGTTTGACGAGATCTGGTGGATGGCTACTGTAAATTTAGTTTATGAAGTTTTAAAATGTGTTGGCGCAAATAAAATTTAAGTTTAATATACATCTTGAGTACAGGACAAACAAGTAAATAATGAAACTCTTCTCCAATGTCTTGTGCTTGAAGTAATATACATTTCTACTTTCTCTTGGAATATTTCGTCACCTACCAGACTCTATTAGTAACTTATGGTTCAATGTGCGAAATCTAACAAGTGTAACACAATTTATATATATATATATAATATATATATATATTAATTTCATTTTCAAATATTCGTGGAAAGGAAAAACTTAATGAAGAAGAGATTTATTATTATCATTGTTTACTTCTTAATCCCGCGTTACCCGTTAATCATGAAGTAGCCATTTCACATTCATCCTCTCTAAGTCCCAAATGTCACCATTAGAAAATCTAAACAATCGTCTTAGCATTTATTTTGGACTTTTATCAATAAAATGTCAACAATCTTGGAAATATGTAAACAAATCAAAAGTGATCAACAAATATTTGTGATAGTCCATTGTTATGATAAATGGTAGCAGAAACAGGAAAGAGAGCTAGAGAACTGAAAAATGTTGCGATTTATTGAAATATTTGACATGGTGAGGAAATATTATAAATCTTCCTCGTTAGAAGATGCAGGTTAAGACGTCGGATCTGAAGATGACACTCAAGTAGTTCTATCTGTCAACGAGGTTTATACTTAAAAATTAAAGTAAAAACTAATGTTTTTACAGACAAGACAAGTCGAGTTAAGTCGAGTTAAGGATTTATGTCGTATAAGAATTTTCAGAGTATCAATAAAGAATAAATTAAACAAATATGTAGGAAGCGATTTTTGTTAAATTATAAATAAAGCATACCAGCTGCTTACACGTCCTGAATAAAGCTGAAATATTGCTTGCTGGACGTAAAACGACAATCAATCAATCACGATATTACTAAATTTGATCTATGTTGTATACACTTATATTTTTGCGATTGACTTTTTTACGTTCTACGCTGACGACCTAATGCCCTTGTTCGGACAGATTTTTGCTATTTCTGCAAAGACACAAGATTTGTTGAATAGACCACATGTGTCCCGGATAGGATAAACACGTGCACAATAATGTTGTATACCATTGGTTTACGGTCTGTCGTCACTTTCTGTGGTATGTTGTTCCATCCTTTAGTGAATAATAGAATTGTGAGCTTTGTGTTTGGTTTATCCTTTTTTATACACACTATCTTAAATCTTATAACATATAAACGTAATTCCTTAACATATACATGTATGTTTTAGTTACATATACATGTATGTTTTAGTTACATATACATGTATGTTTTTGTAACATATACATGGATGTCTTTGTAACATATACATGGATGTCTTTGTAACATATACATGGATGTCTTTGTAACGCCGACATAAGTGTCTTGTAGCTAAAACAATGTCGTTGAAAATTAAACTCTAAATAATATTCAGTAAGAAAAGCGGGAAACATTTATAACCGAATTATCAGCATGAATGAGACAACATGCTAACATTGAGCACTGTATCTGTCATAGCCCCCCTTTTATGGTTCTTGGAACCCTGCCCTGGTTGGACTACTATGTTTGGTTCTTGGAACCCTACCCTGGCTGGACCACTATGTTTGGTTCTTGGAACCCTGCCCTGGTTGAACTACTATGTTTGGTTCTTGGAACCCTACCCTGGTTGGACCACTATGTTTGGTTCTTGGAACCCTACCCTGGTTGGACCACTATGTTTGGTTCTTGGAACCCTGCCCTGGTTGGACCACTATGTTTGGTTCTTGGAACCCTACCCTGGCTGGACCACTATGTTTGGTTCTTGGAACCCTGCCCTGGTTGAACTACTATGTTTGGTTCTTGGAACCCTACCCTGGTTGGACCACTATGTTTGGTTCTTGGAACCCTACCCTGGTTGGACTACTATGTTTGGTCTGCTGTAACATAGCCTATCAATGACTGCTTGTCCAGTGTTTAATGCTGAATAACACAAAAAAGCAAGGAACCGACAGAAAAACAAGAGCCAAAAGTCAGCGAACGATTACAAATCAGGATTTTGACAAACATTAACAACACGAAACACAGACCAAAAATACAAAAACAGAAAATAAGTAACCCAAATCCAACAGAAATCATGAATACACTCAGGTGCTCCGGACGAGCTAAAAATATAATAACGTTAGAAGTTTTTGGTTATATCGCTTTCATTGTAAATGGCTTCTCTCCGTCCAATGTAAAAGTTAAAACGACTATCAAATCACTGTAATATACGACAAATTGATTTGTTAAACGTTTTGACTAGTTACAGCATTTTTTTTCGATAATCCACGTTGTCTAGTTTTCGTTTTCTTTTCTTGTTTGGTAGGTGGGGGTCGAAGGAGGGGCAACTAGTACGTAACAATAGAACTAAGTTCAATGAAGCATATTGGAATACATCTTAACTGAGTTATGGAATGCAAACATTTTTCTTGGGGTTAAAATTACTTGTAACTATGTCTTGCTCGTCCACTGGCCGTGTATTGTCCACCAGGAACAAAAGAGTTTAGGGCTATTCAATGTCAAATCCAGAAATATGACACGGGAATTGAAATCGAGATGAACTGATAACAAATTCGTGTTGTCTCGGTTTTTATCAGTTATCACCATACAAATGAAGCAGGTTCTGTAACCTCGATGTAATCTTTTGCATGGTTGAAAGTCCCGATTAAGATGACCACGATTTTGTCCCAGTTGTCTGGTCTATTTCACAATAATAGCTAGACCACCTCGATTTTCAAAAATTGCTGTCAAACACGAATTTCGATAGTTAACTGTAATTTATGATAGAAATATAAGAAATAGCATTTGTAAAAGTCAGTGGACATTGAATAGTTGTTTCGTCGCGTGAACTTAATATGAAACCATAAAATCTCCTTGGTTTGTTTTACCTACTGACGACTTATATGCAAATTTATAAAGCTACTACTCACCCACATAACTATCGTTATATTTTAAGTCTTATTTGCTCGTATAATAATGCTCTTCGGTGAAATAGCTAAGTAACAACGTGTTCTGTTTTCAAAGTGTTTATTTATTTAATGTACATATTGATAAGTTCTACTCAAGACACATCTTTGTCTCTTAAAGAAAATAATTTATAAACATATATAAGCGAATTTAAACAACTGAATTCAAATGATAACAGACCAAAATAATACAGAATTTTTAGTACCATACGTGGATGACATTCAAGAAATAAAGTCTCATAAGAACACTACTTTGACAGCAATCTGTCAAGAAATTTCTGTGTATGCCTGTGAAAAAGGCAATAAATTCATTAAAAGAAAAATAATTTGTCTTGAATGTGTTACCTTTGATCCCAGAATGATGGTAGAGTTAGAAAACAAAGAACACGACAAGTATCATAAATATAAGAACAATGCAAGCATCGGTTGTCAGGATTCCGCAAACTTAAGAACTTAATTCTGCGAATGTCGGTGTAGAATCGAACGTGACCGTAAATCAATCAAGCTTTGACTTATGGGTAATAAATTAAAATGTGAGATAAATGACAACAAAAAGAGGATAACTGTGTATGTAATTGAATTCCAGTTACTCTGCTGATATCGACGTTTATTAATTTTCACAGACAATATTCTATGGATCCTTTTGTAGGGTTTGCCTCTTGCTGTTATTATTCTGTTGAATCATTGTTCCACGCCCTGTGCTTGGAATGTTGAATATAAAAACTTTAAGATATTAATAAGAAATGACACGACATTAAAAACCCCCATATAATTATGCGTTCAGTGACGCAAATATCCCAATGTTTGTTTTCGCAGTTTTTTGTCAATCGCAAAATGATGCGATCTTGTTCCATACGTTTCAAATAGCCTTGTAAATATGTGTTTTAGACTGACCACTGATTAATGACCAAGATAGCCGCTAAATATGATTTGTTAAGCAAGATTAGCAATTAAAAATATTCGTTTAATGTGCTAATGTTAACAATTTTATTGGATTTTTATGTCCATTTAGATCTTAAAAATGCAATAAAATATTGAAGTTTAAAATGCTGGCGGCATATATGTAACAAAAATACGTGACATATTTGAAAAAAAAACCTGAATGTATATATATAGGAAAAGTTTTGATGACAATTATTTTAAAAGTTGAAAATGTACGGAACAACGATTATTTGGTTATGTAATGTGGCAGGTTGGTTTATTTACTGTATACTATATAAATATTTAATTGTAGATGTTTGTATATATGTGTTGGCTATTTTTCTTATGCGTTAGAGTTTGTTTGTAAATTGACCTGACTTGTCAACAATGAACACTCCGCAATATTTGCCCAATAAATCCCGTTTTGTCTGCTTCCGTTATCTGTGAACTGAGCAATAAAGACGGGATTAGGAGAAAACAAATAAAAGATTTGATTAGAAGTTATATGTACTTACTGTAAATTGATTTGATATATTACTTACGGTAAGCAATGTCAAGGTGATGACAGTTTGTGTACCCATGTGCTTGAAAATCTAGTATTATATATTTTTAACTCTAATCATGATCCTATCTATGTAGACAAAATATAGACCGAATAAATAATAATCAATGTTCTGTGTTGGTCTTAACTGATCAATACTTTTTGTTTTTGTTCCCCACTCTTTACTCGTAGAAAATGGGGTTTACAGTATTGAGGATTTTCGTCCGTCCAGACCTTAAATCCGTTTTATAACATTATAACCTATTTCTGGAATTCACTAAAAATTGTGAATTTATTGCTCTGAAAATTTTATATTTATTCTTTGTTTTTTTTATTTGAATAACTTTGGGGATTTCCCAAATCTGATAATGAGCGAATTCTTTTCATCATTTTTTCATTATAGGATAGCACTATAGTTGGATAACTCATCTAAGACAAGAATTGGAAGTTTTCCTACTGTTGGCAAGGTTGGGGGCGCGTTGGGTGGGAGACAGGGTACTCCAGCTGCCTCACTCAAGAAAAACTGGACGCCATGATAAATATTTAAAAAAGCTGAAAGCGGCATTAACCACAATTCAAAGAAATAATCATTTGCTCTAGATAGTCATCCACAATTGATCAGATGACTGTCCACGCGGAGTTTGCAGGTTACAACCTTACGGTGGCAAGTGTGAGCTGGACTCGAAGTTTTCCTGTCGAAGGTTGGATGTACGCAGGCTTTCTACTCCACAGATATAGCTGGAAAAATGCTGAAAGTAGTGTCGACTCCATTTAAACAAAAATAAATTCAATGTCTACAAAGCAACAATATATCAGTAAAATAAATATTAGGTACATCTTCAGCCTTATTTTATTTAAAAAAAATAATGGCTCTTTCGAAACAATGGAAAAGAGCGTTTCAAAATGATATTTAACGCACACACAAAGAACTGTTCTTAAATTCTATACTGACATACGCTTTCAAAACTGAAGTGCTGTTGATTTATTTTATTCATCAATCTTTTAAGCAACTGAGATGTCGCATTTTTATCATTCCTATTTACCGTACACAAGTTCCAATGCCGAAAAATGCGTCCAGTTTGAAAAATTACGGCTGCTTAATGATTGTAAATGAAGCATTGAAAATAATAGGTTCTAATAGCATGTCGCGAGCAGAGCATATTTTCGACATCATTAAAACGTGATAAGTATTCAGATAAGTGGAAATAATTCTACCTGGTACTCATAATTGGTTCACAAAATGTTCAGATAAATAGTTACTGTCTGTAACGCCGTAACCCAAGGCAGGAAAAAATACAAGATAACAAAAAAGATTTTAAATGATGTTTTTTTTTTTATAATGGATACTTTTTATAATCACCAAATTTGTTGTGTATATTAGCACAATAAGATAAAAAAAATAATAGATTTTATTATGTGGTCACGTGATGGTATACTAGTATAGGGATAAGCTTCATAAATTATATATTGTACAAAATATAAGCTCTAATGTGCTCGTTAATACATTCAACCGCCTCAAGTCAAAATACGTTAAGATTATAGACACTACCAAAAGAAGAAATGAACTAATTCGGTGTTTTAATCTTTTGCGTGGCGCTGCCACTTTCCATTGTGTTATATCTTTTTCTGCAAAGAAACAGAAATACTTTTAAAAATACACCATCTTCAATAAAAATACTGTGCCAATAAGATATTTTATAGGAGTAGGTCAATACACTCGTAGTTTTATTTTGTATGGAGATATGGGTTTTGATCCCATGTATTATTAAGCAGTGGTCAAGTGTATGTAGGTGTGGTCTAGACTATCAAAAATAAGTGATGATAGACTTATAAAACTTGTTAAATGGTGTAATTACTGAAGTAGTAATATAATACGGAACTAGTGTTTACAATTTAGAGAAAATTTAAAGATTTCAATGTATTTTTTTTTGTTGTTAAAAAATGTATACAACTGAATGGTGTAACAAACTATAAAACAGGGTTTTAATTAAACTTCGCCAATACAAATCTTTTAAGATTAAACATTAAATAAAAGTACCGTGCCTACCAGATATAGAAGTGCTTTTGCTAGTTTTCGGTGAGGTGTTGCACCACTGACAGTTGAACAGGGAGGTATGATAATCTACTTGTTGATATTAGACTATGTTTTAATTGTAAGAATGTTATTGAAGATGAGAAACGTTATATAATAAAGTGTCAAATGTATGCAAACTTACGTGTTGAATTATTTAAATATGCTACTAATATTAATGTTAGTTTTGATAGCCTCAATGATGATGAACAATTTGTATTTCTTTTTAGCAATGACGAAATGTGTTTCTATTTTTCCAAACTGCTACGACATTTTACTAACACGAAAGTGTTCTATATACTCCCGAGCTCTGTTTTTTATGATTTATTATGATTTTTTATTACTACATGTAGAAATTATCAGTTTTATGTTTGAACAACTACTATTTTCTTTTTCTTTGAAATTAGTCATGTATTGTGTGGGTATTGAAATATGTATCTTATAACAAATTTAAGAGTGGCTTTTCTTCTAAATAAGTAAAAAATGTATATTTGTTTTGTTCATACTGTACAAGAGGTGTGAGACTTAAATAAATATTCTGAAAATCAACTAACTTTTGTATTTTTTAAAATAAATACCCCCCCATTAGTATAAATGATTTGTAAGAGAAGTCGACTATTCCAGTAAACGTGTACGATTATACAGTACAAATATAATGGGAAAAAAAAGTGGACGTAAGTGACCAATACATACTCGGTATAGCCCTGACCTTCGGCAGAAAAACTGCTTGGAGTTATCACACTCCGCAGTAAAGCTCGAACTCGCAACCTCAGTTTGGATACGGCATCGGACACTATTTATTTAAACAACTCAAATAAAGAGAGACAACTCTATTCTGCTCTGCAGAAAGGTTAATTCGTATTCCAATTAAACGTCTCACACAACAAGGTGGTAGAGCTATGTCGTCGCTAATTAACTCTTTAAAACAAATGTACGTAACGAAGGAACAACAAATGAACTTGTTTGACAGTATGGTCGGATCAGTGATTGGATATGCATCAGAGGTTTGGGGTTTTCATAGTGCCAGAGACATTGACCTTCTGCATAACCGTTTCTGTATATATATATTTTAAAGTTAGGCAGAACTACTCCTCTGCCCTTTTTATATGGTGAACTAGGTCATTACCCAATGTATGTATATAGACATATGAGGATTTTGAAATATTGGTTTCGCATATTAACTTTAAGACCTCCACTATGATATTTATAAAATGCTGTTAGATGATACAAATAATGGTAAAACGAATTGGGTGTCAAATGTTAAAAATCTGTTATGTAATTTGGGTTTTAATGAATTGTGGATTTTGCAGAATCCTGGCTCATTTTCCATTGATATCTTAAAGCAACGCATTAAAGATCAGTTTTTGCAATCATGGGTCTCTGGTCTAGACGAATGTACCAAACTTAATATATAAAAACATTTTAAAATTGAATTTTGTATGGAAAGTTATCTGGATTTTCATATTAATGTACAATTGTTAACCAAAATAAGAAGTGGAACTCTAAAGCTCTCTGTAGAAACAGGCAGATACCAGAATTTAGAAAGAGAAAATAGAATTTGTTTTTCATGTAATATGAATGTTGTTGAAGATGAGTACCATTTTGTTTTAGTATGTCCAACTTACAGATCTCTAAGGAAACTTTATTTACCAATATACTATTGTTCGTGGCCAAATCGCCAGAAACTATATAATTTGTTAATATGTTCAGACAGAAAACTCACAACTAAAGTATGTATGTTTATAAATTCAGCATGGAAACTTAGGTCTCAACGTATATTAACTAGTTAGTTTATACTTGTTCTCTGTAATCCGTTGTTTGTCACTGTGTATTTCTTATTGTTTGCTATAGCATGTATGTGCTTTCTGCAATAAAATCATTCAATTACACATCTATATAAATGACTATAGTATCTATTGTGCTTTGTGTACAGTATGTTCAAAATACCGTACTCATTTGTTTATTAAATAACTCTATACTGAACATACCACATGTGGTGGTTCCGCTGCGACAGTATTAAAATTACAAAAGAAATTCGCGAAGAATAGACAATTTCAATGAAAATAAAGCCCGAGGCTCTCAAGACCACGTATCGTTCATCTAATTGATTAAGTGAATGAAGAATGTATTTTGAATACGTCTATCTAATTAGTTTCTTTTCGTTATCGCAACCAACTTCTATTTATAGGATCATCTAATTAACATTCATATAGAGTATAGCTTTATTAGGTTTGAAGTTTGTAAAGAAGGCATTGGATTTGTCCCATATGGTCCGATGTTACAATATTCTATTTTGTAAAGGACTATGATATGAATATCTTTCCACAGGAACTAAGTCTAATGTTAAACTAAATCCATCGGTATCGGCCATTTTACATTTTTTCCCTCAACCACTAATGTTATCGAAAGGCTTTTCTGTCTAAAATTTTCCAGCTAAATATAAGAGGTAACTTTTTTAATATTTAAGAGAGTATGTATGAACAAGTTTCATTTTGTGTAACTTTAAAAGATGGTTTAACTAATAATTTTGAAACCAATATTGGAGTCAAGCAAGGATGTATATTAAGTCCTACTTTATTTTCTTTGTATATAAATGATTTAGTTGGTCATTTTGATGAAACATGTACTCCTGTTTCACTAAATGAAAACCAGATTTCATGCCTTTTATATGCAGATGATATTGTATTAATGTCAGAGACTTCTTCTGGTTTACAAAAATCTCTGGACATTTTGAAATCTTATTGTGAAAAATGGAATCTTAAAGTGAACATAAATAAAACGAAAGTTATTATTTTTAATAAATCTGGCAAAATTATCAAACAGGAATCTTTTTTGTATGATAATCAAACTGTAGGTATTGTTAATGAATATAAGTATCTTGGTATTTTGTTAAAACCATCAGGTTCTTTTACAGAAGCTATTAATCATCTGTCAAAAAAAGCTGGAAAAGCCTCATTCTGTATTCGTAAAGCTCTTTTTCCTAACAAAAGTGAAGTGTTACTACATTTGAAACTTTTTGATACATGTGTTAGACCTATTTTATTATATTGTAGTGAAGTATGGGCATTGCCACTTATTCTCAAAGGTCACAATATTCATGAATTTGAATCTAATTATGAAAAGTTTATTCCAAACAAAGTTCAAATAAAGTTTGCAAAATATGTTCTTAGAGTACACAAATCAGCATCAAACTTAGGTGTTTTAGGTGATTTAGGATTATTTCCACTGTCTATAAATGCACTGAAATCTAGTGTTGAATATTGGCTTCATATTTTAAAAGCTAATGAGTGTAATTTAATTGTTAAAGCATATAGCAATAACTTACTTGTAAAGGATAGTCTTTGTAATAAATTGAAAACTTTTTTATTGTTAATTGGATTTGGTCATTTATGGGAAAATCAAGGAACATTTTCAAAACAAAAAACCTTGTCAGCTATATATTTAAAGCTGCAAGATAGATATTCTAGCTTTTGGTCTAAAAAACTATTTAATGACGAGAGGGCTTCTGGTGGAAATAAATTACGAACATATCGTACATTTAAGAACAATTTTTTAAGGGAACAATATTTATATGCAGATGTGGATAAATTTGAATTGGCCGACTTTATTAAAATTCGTATAAGTAATTGTAATTTGAACATTGAAAGAGGACGGTACTTGAATTTATCAGTAGAAAAAAGGATATGTAATTTATGTCACAATGGTGTTGAAGATGAATTTCATTTTTTAATGAAGTGTAATGTGTTGAATGAAGCTAGAAATTTATTTTTTAAGAATATTATAGATATAGTGCCTAGCTTCATTTCTTTTTCTGATGAAGATAAGTTTAAGTTTATATTGACCAGTCATGATCTTGATATCTGTAAAGTTCTGATATCTGGTGTTAGTAAATTGTATAACATTAATCAAACATTTAAACAAAATTTGTAATGATTTGTATAAATTTGGTATTTTGGTATAGGAAAGATAACTCTTATTGAATATTTATTATTGCCTCAGCTGTAATGTCACAAAATTTATGGTCATGGTATTGTGTCATTTGTAATTATGTATTTTTGTAGTGTTTGTTTTCTCCTGTAAACATGTTGTAAAATTGATGATAGATCACTGTTTGGTCTCTATTTCAATAAAATTTACTTACTTACTTACTTACTTAAAAACACAATCTTGCAGAAAATCTACTTACTTATGTTAAAATGAATATAAATCTATACAACTATGTGTCAGACACTGAATATCTATTGCACTATATGTACCAAAACAATAAAACAAGAAACTGTATTGTAAATTCTCTAACAGCCAATAAAAGACATATTTTTCGAACTTTTTATTGAGAACTTTCGTCTGTATGATGATGATGATGGGAGTTTTCACGTAAAAAACTGATAAATTAATCCCCTCGGTTGGAAGTTTGTTAGTGTTAGTATTCCATGGACTCTACCATGGTGATTTTGTCGAAGCCTGTCTGTATGTCATGACTCAACGTCTTTATATTGTGTCCTACTAGGAGAAGCGCTCTCTACTGGATCCGAATTTCGTGACCTGTGCTACACTCATGTCATTAACGGTGCTGCCGAATACCACCGTATGCTGAAAATCATTATAGATACTTAATACTGACGTTGTTAGCAAGACACGGTACTCAAGACATATTTATACCTTCAGTGTTAATTAAGGATATATGGACTATAGATTGATGTTTATATATCGCATGTACATTGAAGCACGAAAAGGGGGGGAGGTAACTAAGGATACTTTTATGTACAGGTCTGCGGACGGAGATTTGAAAACCTACCTTTTTCATATATTTTCGAATGTTTTAAACTGGACCCAATCATATATTGAATTATTAAATCAGACCTATTCATATATTTTATCCCCATTGACAAAATAGTCCATTCACTACCAAAATGATCAAGTGATGTTAATGGAACACTTTGTTTGTTAAATACTGTGGTTTACATAGGCTTAATACTTGATGAGAATGAAGGCATGGATATATTCAAATAATTTAAAAGTATACCTACTGATATATTTTTCAATGAAAAAAGAGGTAAAAAGTGACCCATTCAAGCAATATATAAGAAAAAAATGCCGCAAAATAAATATATCAAAGTTAAATCTAAAAGCAACTGGGAAAATTATCGAAAACAAAGAAATGCTGTTACTAAACTAAGAAGACACTCTATACGAAATTACTTTATGGAAAGATGTATAGGTGGCCCTAAACAAAAAAAAACTTTTGGCCTACAATCAAACCATTTTTGACCAACAAAGGTAGTCATTTTAATAACAATATTGTACTCTCTAATAGCAATGACATAATAAATGATCAAAACATTGTAGCTGAAATATTTAATGACTATTTTGTAAATGTTGCAAAGGATATTGGCAATGAGAGTTGTATTATAAATGAAAACCATCCTAGTATTAAAGCAATCCAAGAAAATTGTAAAGTAGATAGTAAACTGGTTTTTAAAAATATAACTGATGAATTTATAGTAAAGCAAATAGACAAAATGAACATTCATAAGGCTACAGGAATGGATGATATCTCTGTTAAAGTGCTAAAAAATTGCTAAACCTGCTATTGTTAAACCAATTACTAATCTAATAAATATGTCATTTTCTAAATCAGAATTTCCCAATCAGCTAAAAATGCACTTGTAGTTCCATTACATAAGAAAAATAGTCAATTGGAGGTAGGCAACTATAGGCCTGTGAGTATTTTACCTGTGGTATCAAAGTTTTTTGAGAGGGCCATATATCAGCAGCTCATAGAGTATTTTGAAAATTTATTTCATCCTTTCTTGTCAGCATTTAGACCAGGATATGGCTGCAATACAGCACGTCTCAAGGTAATTGAAGACTGGAAGAAGGCAGTTGACGAAAATCTCTATGTAGCTGCTATCCTTATGGACCTCTAAAAGGCTTTTGACTGCCTGCCACATGACTTACTATTATTAAAACTTAAAGCATACGGTGTTGAAGACAACTCTTTGAATCTTTTACAAAATTATTTAACAAATAGGAAACAATGTGTCAAAGTCGGAAATAACTTAAGTACATGGAAAAATATTTATTAAGGTGTTCTCCAGGGTTCTATCCTGGGTCCTGTTCTTTTTAATATATTTATCAATGATATTTTTAATGTTGTGAAAGATAGCACTCTTTATAATTATGCAGATGACAATACATTGTCTTACTCAGGACCTGACCTAGATGGATTAGTTAACACTTTGGAATATGAAAGCACAGCTTTAATTAATTGGTTTGATGTTAATAAAATGAAAGCTAATCCAGAAAAATTTCAGGCAATTGCCATAGGGAACAAAAAAAAATGGGAACTTGAAATTCACTTTGGATGGGCATGTAATTGAATGTGAAAATGAAATTAAACTTTTGGGAGTGACAATAGATTATCAGCTGCGTTTTAATACATACATCTCCATTATTTGTAATAAGGCCTCAAGACAGTAAAATGTTTTAAAAAGAATAGGTAAACATTTATCTAAACTGGGAAGATTGACAATATACTATTCATTTATTTTATCAAACTTAAATTATTGTCCTATTGTTTGGCACTTTTGTGGGGAGGGTAATACTAAAAAAATGGAAAAAATTCAAGAACGTGCCTTGAGGTTTATATTCGAAGATAATTCAAGTGACTATGAGACTCTTTTATACAAATCTAGAATGCCAACTTTAAAAATTAGAAGAATGAGATGTATGGCAATTGAGGTTTTTAAAATTATACATAAGAAATCACCACTGTACTTACAAGATATTATTAGTTTTAAAAATTCTAATTACTCTTTCAGAAAGGAAAGCTCTGTTAATATTCCACAGGTGAGAACAACACATTATGGTTTGCATTCGCTGAGATATGCTGGAGCAACACTCTGGAATGAGCTGCCTGACAACATTCGTGCAGAGGCAAACCTCAACCAATTCAAAAGCCTTATCAACAACTGGAATGGCAGTTATTGCAGATGTAGCTCCTGCAGGTCTCAGTGAATCACCCCTTTAGCCTTCGCTTATACATGTAATATGCTGTGTTGATGCTTATTTTACTTTATCTCACATTGATATTTTGATTATTTATGCAAACTTGTGCTTAGATAAGGGCTAGTAACAGTATCTATCAGTGCTTTAGATGTAGTATTAACTGATCTCTGTGCTTTTGGTGCTAATAATTATCTTGGTGCTAACATGTGTGCTATTATAGATCGGGTTGCTTTAAGCTGTGCTTTAATCTGATTTTTGTGCTTTTAGTTGTGCTTAAACAGTGCTTTATGCTTTTATGGGTGTATAACTGTACATTATGCTATTTATGCTTATAACTGCAATTTATGCTTTTATTTATGCTTATAACTGCACTTTATGCTTTTATTTATGCTTAAAACTGAGCTCAATGCTTTTAGATCTTCTAACTGATAAATACATTTTAAGTGATCCAAGAGTTTTTAGTTAAAAATTATGATGTTCTTAAAGTATGCCTTTTAACAATGTGTATGATCTCTTAAGTAGCTTGCTTTTTATCATGTACATGTATGTATAACCCTGTCCTAACAAATATATGTTTTAAATATAATATTATGTTTGTATGTCGGTAAAAAGCTCTACAGAGCTTATGTTGCTATGTGTTTTAGATAATCCGACTTTAAATAAAATTTTCTTGTCTCGTCTTTTCAGGCGGCACATTCGTATTACCTACCAAGTTACCCTACACCCCCCACCCCGTGCATTGAAGTTATGCTTTACTCTGTCATTCTATAACTTATAATTATTCATATTGCACATGTATGTTATTAATTCACTTATTTGTTTACCTGTAATCTGTTAAGAGGAAATAAATAATTGATTTACTGATTGAATTAATGATTGATTGAGATTCTGTATATTGTCATAATACAAGAATAAAGAGAAATATTTGAGTTTCTTGAATCGTTTTAACCTGGCATGACAGTAATTAAGTTCCTTTTATTTTTTCTTTTTGTTATTTGTTTTTTTTCGTAACGTTTGCTGTTAAATCTGTTATTGATAATTAAACTTGTCAGTGTTGTGTTTTGTCTATCTATATTATGTATTGGACACAAACCACATTCAGATTATCAGTGAAAGTCTGCTTCATGTATTACATTATTACACGTATTGTACTGGCATTAACTGAATCAAATGCTGTTTACACTACGTCTGCATTAAATAAACCTCTGTCACTTAATAAAACACATATACACATTTTAAAGAATGATTCGAACTGGTGCTCATTTGGAGAATTTTGACAATGGTCCTCAAACAATTCTGATGTAAATTTATGCCCGTTTCTTTAAGTTTTTTTCTGGTTCTCTTCCCACTAACTCTTAGTTCCCACCCATATCAGTTTTCTGGTTCTCTTCCCACTAACAACACTTAGTTCCCACCCATATCAGCCCACCTCCCACCCCTTGTCCACCCCATAATTATTGTAATTGTTTAAATGGACTACCGCCCATTACTCCATAACCTAAGGCAGGTCAAAATATAAAATGAATTTAGAATTTAAAATTAAAACTTTCTTCACAGTACTTGAAAGCGATGTTTTCTGATTTTATCAGTGCAGATATTCATGATAATTTTAAAAAAGATCTCCCGTCTTAAACAATAAAAGTTTGATTTCAATTATAATTAAAATTTATGTATCTGAATATTTTGATAGACTGGTACCCGAGCATATCCTCTTGTTATATCCACATATTAGACTGGTACCCGTGCATATCCTCCTGTTATATCCACATAATAGACTGGTACCCGTGCATATCCTCCTGTTATATCCACATAATAGACTGGTACCCGGACATATCCTTTTGTTCCATCCATATAATAGACTGGTACACGGGCATATCCTCCTGTTATATCCACATAATAGACTTGTACCCGGGCATATCCTCCTGTTATATCCACATAATAGACTGGTACCCGGGCATATCCTCTTGTTATATCCACATAATAGACTGGTACCCGGGCATATCCTCCTGTTATATCCACATAATAGACTGGTACCCGGGCATATCCTCTTGTTATATCCACATAATAGACTGGTACCCGGGCATATCCTCCTGTTATATCCACATATTAGACTGGTACCCAGGCATATCATTTTGTTATATCAACATAATAGACTGGTACCCGGGCATATCCTCTTGTTATATCCACATAATAGACTGGTACCCGGGCATATCCTCTTGTTATATCCACATAATAGACTGGTACCCGGGCATATCCTCCTGTTATATCCACATATTAGACTGGTACCCAGGCATATCATTTTGTTATATCCACATAATAGACTGGTACCCGGGCATATCCTCTTGTTATATCCACATAATAGACTGGTACCCGGGCATATCCTCTTGTTATATCCACATAATAGACTGGTACCCGGGCATATCCTGTCATATCCACATAATAGACTGGTACCCGGGCATATCCTCCTGTCATATCCACATAATAGACTGGTACCCGGGCATATCCGCCTGTTATATCCACATAATAGACTGGTACCCGGGCATATCCGCCTGTTATATCCACATAATAGACTGGTACCCGGGCATATCCTCCTCCTGTTAAATCTAGATAAAAGTCGATTTATCCATAACACTATCAAACATAACAGAAATAACAAAAAAATGCAATTTTCGGTTGAATTTAAATTATCTGACAACTTAATAAAATACATCTTGATAAAATGTATATGTATTTTGTCAAGATTAGTATCTATCACGGAACAACTGGTAATAATGCTAAAATATATCTCTATTTGTTCTCAGAGTTTTAATTAAATTAATCAAAATGTCAAGTAGGAAGCCTAAAATACAAAAGATAAAAAGTTTAAAATAATTTCTGTACATGTGTCTTGTTTTCTTTTTAAAGCAATCTGTCATTTTGACCTCGTTGATCAAAAGTTAAATACATATTGTGTATCTTGGTTTGATGTTTTGTATACATGTCATTTGTACTGTATTTGCCTGACCCTTAAGGGTGTATTTTGCAAATAAAGATACTGAAATTATTTACTGACCTCTTGTGGGATACAACATAGTAAAAAATACTTTAGTGTCAGTTGTTCTGATAAAAGAGAGATAACTCTTAAAAACAAAAATTAACGTGTAGTTATTAATAGTTTCTAGTTATTAATATTGTCAAATATGGGTGTACAATTAACATGTATAAGACCGAACAGTCTTTAATGTTTCTCATTATATTCCTAATTTATTTTCAGAAAAAAAAATATTGCTCACAAAACCCATCTTTTAACACGGGGGGGGGGGGGGGGGGGGTAACTTCCTATATGAAGGTATACGTAAATGTGCCAAAAATATGGGTAGGTTTTTTTAAAAATTTATATAAAAATGGGTATAGTTTTTATAACAATCTTATATAAAAATGGGTATGCCTTTTAATCTTAATTTAAAAAAAAATCTGGTCTCATATAAATATGGGTCATGTTTTTGTCCATTTTAATATAAATATGCCCCATATAATATAATAAAGTGTAATTTTAATAATGACATTGTGTTTTCTTCTTCACTATGTTATCATTTTGTGTATATAAATATGACCTTCTTTTAAGTTTACTGAATATAAATATGGGTTGTGAAAATTGCTCATTTTATATAAATATGGGTCATGAAAATTGAAATTTTATATTAATATGGGTATTGAATTCAAATCACAAATGGCACATCCCCACCCTAAAAATTACCAAGTTAACCCCCCCGTGTCTTTTAAGACATGAGATTAAGTGTAGGATTGCAGGATTTTGAACCATGTACCCCCAGAACTTCCTGGGGGCCTTTGAACAACGGCCCGACCCCCTGCAGTAAAGCGACCTCAGCGAGGTGGACAGGATCGAGCAGCATTCCGCCGTATCAATATCAAATCCGATGCTACGCCTTTGCGATACGCGTACCGTGAATGATGCGGATTGAATGCAACTGTCGAGACGTGATACAGGTAGTTGTACCTGCACAAAATGTATGCAATAAGTTTATCTAAAATTAAGTAGTATAAAAAAAGACATAACAAACCTGAATGTGTAAAATTTAAAATTTTAATATTCAACGATGCATTTTGACATAAAATATAGTCCCTAACGTCACAGCGCATTGTGACGTCACATTTCATTCAAAGAATGAGTCACCATTCCTGTCAAACAGAATCATTGGTTATTACATTCATTATAACGTCAAAGAGTAGGTCCGACAAAACTACATCTTGTATCACATTGACGATACAAGGTTTTGTATCTCCCCGGTTGAATGTATCGCTCAATTTTCAGATTTTGAAAAAAATCAAACTTAATTTTAGATAAATAGCTAACTAAGCCATTAGTTAATTTGTTCCATAAAGAGTGAAACCGTCACATCATTTGAAACTTACCTCAGGTGCATGTTGTCAATATTTCTGAATGCAAAAAGTATTCACAACAAGCTAAAATATAGCTAAAATGGCGTTTAGTGGCCAAGAGCAGAACTAGTACACTATAGCAAGATAAGCAGTCATGTTTTACGACGGAAATGCATCTGTTGACTATTTATAAAATATAATCAAATATTTTTATATTAAATTACTGTCATAGTTGTCATATATCAAACTAATTTTTGACTATTGTGAACCTACTTCTTTGTTGAAGCCAATTTATTAACGATTTCTCTTTGTTACAAAAGAAACACTATCTTGCTTTCCTGTACTTATTTCACTTATAAAACGCGATAGAAATATACGCACTATTCATGCGATTCTCCACAAGAACTAAGAAAAGATTATTGGTTTCTTAATACGGTTTTAGGAAAGACAGGTAAAGTTTCTACAAGTGATAGAAATTTTATGTTTTTTTCGCAAGTGGAGCGCAGCGAAACGATCTAAAAGACACACAAAATTCTATCACGAGTTGAAGATCACACGGACTTTCTAAAAAACGCACGAAAGTACTTATTTCTTCCGTAAACCAACAATTTCGCATCGTGATCTTCTATAATGTACTCGTCATTTTTAATATCCCACATACAATGAGAACGCCGGAAAAAACGTTAAACAATAACAACGTCCTAAACAACGTTAAACAATCAGAACGCCCGAAACAACGTTAAACAAGAAGGTTGATATGTTACCTTAAAATAAAATTATGCCAATTTAGAACTACAAATCACCATTTACACATAGAAACTGGTAAATCGAAAATACTGAAAGAGAAAATCGTTTTTGTCATTAATGTGACAGTAATAAATTAGGAGATGAATATGCAGTGCTCTTTCAGAACTACGTAAAAAGTTCGTTCCAAATTACTACGTGAAAACGAGAATGTTTATAAGTATTCAGAACTGATGTCCAGCAACAGAAAGTCTCTGCTTAGAAATCTTGTAAGTTTCGTTAATATTGTAAATGATTATGCCGTCGGCCCTGGTTTACATGTCATGTAAGCATAATCTTGTTTCCTTTTGTTTGTATACATTGTATATGTGTATGTTGTTATCTTTATTTATTGTTATCTTCTCTGTACCAATTATATTATTGGCTTTATGAAAATAAACTATATTGTTTTAACAACGTTCTTCTTTTTGATTGGACGACGCAGCTAATGGAATGAGTAAGGAAAAATGTTTGCGCTGCTACGCGTTAGTAGTATGTCAAGTTTGTACATCTAAAGAAGTAATAGATAGAATGTACATTGTTGGACTACATTAACCGTGACTAAAAGAAACATAAGGTCTTAAAGTTACAAAAGACTGATTGTAGTATTAATATTATAAATTGTCCACACTTGATACTCTTGAGCTTCCTCTCATACTTTGTAAACTAAGTTATTTTGCTGCCCTGCAAACTACATGTCTGCCCTGCTGGAAACTTTTATCTTCGACATGATGAGGTTGTTGATAGATTTAAATCATTATGATTTTTAATCATTGTCGAAACTTTTATACATGCAGTGCATCTACTGCGTTATTTAGTTAGTCGATCCTTTAAAATTGAACGAGGTGTGCTCGACTCCAACCCTAATTGACAAGAGTTTTTCGGACGATGGCTGTAGTTTTCACCGGGTGATCCAGATTCCTTTTTAATTATAAAAGTGGACACCAGCATGTAGCTGAATTTTCTGAAATTGGCCTTTCAACAACCAAACACCACTCAAACAACATACTAACATTGACAAACCTGTAATGCGTCCAAAGCCACACCACTGCAACTGGATAGTTAAGAAGTCTTTACAAAAATCCGAATAAAAACACTTTAGATGTCGAAAAAAAACAATCATTTCTCCACCTTCTCTAACAAATGTTTCTGTTAAGTTTATTTCTAACGTATTAGACATGCATAAATGAAAACAATGTAGCGTCGCAAATGATAAAATTTTAAAAACGTATTCCAAGTATACCGACATACACTGTTTAATGATTTACAAAAAACAGCAACAAAACACAAAAAAATAGTGCAGACTGCACAAACGGATATATTGCTTTACAAGTTGTACCATTTTTAGTTTGTTTTAATGGCGTTTTAACGCCACTTACAGCAATTTTTAAGCTATATCACGGCGTTTTGTTTTTATTGGGGAGGAAGCCGGAGTACCGGAGAAAAACTGGCAATCCATGTCAATTAAGATTGGAGTTGAGTACATCCTGCCTGCAGGTACATTTTTATTATTTGTTTAGAATCAAAATAATGTAAAAAATCCATTAAGGTAGGCTTGGTTCGTTAATACATTTGAAAAAATATCGGCGTAAATATTGGCTTTTGTTTTTAATTCTGCGCACATGCATCAATCATTATTTCTACACTAGCCGGTAATGCTCAAATGATTTATCAAAACATACTTGAAGAGAAATGAACGTTTCTTCAAATGTTAAGGAGACATTTTAGAAAAATTTGTAACACTGTTCTATTTTGTTCTGTAGTTTTCAATTAGCACATCATTTCTGGTAAGCATTTCCCAAACGGTCAATGTTTAGCTTATATTTACTGTGTTACCATCTTGAATTTGAAAGCGACACCATAAGCTCAAACTTTATGGACGTCTCAAGTACCTTTTTAAAAATCACAATTTCAACTACCCACCTTAGACACATTCCCCCAAACTTCAGCGTGACATCCAAAATGTTTGATAATTGCAAAGCACTTAAATGTCAGAGGACAACCCTGGTATCAGTTCTGTGTGATTTGATGTAATTTTGCTGTTTGTCTGATTATTTCTCGAGTTATGCTAGAGTAAAGCTATGTGTCATTGTGGTGGGCATTATGATCTTAGCAATCGAACTATTTTTCATAAGTGTAAGGCACAGTATCCGCACTAGTTTCTGTGGTTTAACTCTGTAGCATAGATTAGAGTAGCTCTGGAATCCTCCTATAAAAGGTGACATAAACGTTTAATAATTTGAAGATTTTATACCAAAAACAGGTTCATAAGTTTACAGAAAAGAAATTTCGTCAGAGGGCATCTTGGAGAAAAGCGATCAATCTTGCGTTGAACAAACATAATGAAGTAAACATAATTTCAATAAAATGGTGTCAGAAACGAATGATGCAGTTTTATTGTTAAAACACCAATTCTTCAGTTGAATAAAACAATGGACATCTTTGGTAAAATAAAAATTCAATAGGGAAATATGCAATGCCATTCATGACATTTCATGTTTAAAGTGCAGTGTTGTAACAAAACCTTACAACTCCTTCTTTTACCAGCGTACTGCCTGGGTTTGTTAATACTGTAATTGATTTATATTAATAAAACACTACAAATGGTTGAAACACAGCTGTTGCAATATTTGTAAAACCCTAGATATAATAAGAACATATTATATTGATTTACATGTTTAATGAACTGTTCACTACGAGGTAAGACAGATATTACTTTGTAATCTTAATCTTTGTGGAAGCAATGTTCACATAATGCTTCAAGAATTTGTCTTGTTTATTAACATCATCATGATATTTAGAAATGAATACAAAAACCCACGCCTTATACTATGAACATATGACAGCTTTACCAATCTGTAAATGAAACAGTACAGCGTAGACTTAATAACAGGATAAAATATTCGTTGTTACATGTCGAGGTCTGATCTAATGAGTAAGATAGTTTTACTGTGTTGACAATAGTTAACTCTTTAACAATTAAAATATACATAAGCAAACTCAAAATGCAACTGAACAAACAAGGCAGGCTCATGTGCACAGATTTGAACCCAGTAATTCTTTGTTATCTATCCCAGTTTTATTTCCCTGTTATTGTGTTGTCTCTAAGTGCATAGAAGCGAGTTTGTTTAATAAACATGTACTTACATTCATTATATAGCGTGCTGACTGACCTGCATGTTTATCAAGTTGTTTGTCAACCATAAGGTAGTCAGTTCGAACACTATTGCAGACAGGGTGTGCTAGATTTCAGCCTTAATTGAAAAGGTGCCGAAAGCTGCGGTGACTACTGCTCTCTCAATAAAAACTAAACACCATAAAAGAGCCGAAAAATTGACGAATGTGGCGTTAGACTACACACAAAAAGCCGTAATACATTCAAACGTAGAATCAACAGCTAATTATTAAATCTCCGATGTTTTACATTTAAAAAGACAAATACTAAGCGGAAACAGGGCATGCTCAAAGACGGCGGAGCATAATATGAGCGTAGGACAAAATCCCTTCCGTGTAATTCAGCATAGGAGGACAAAACCCCCCTCATTAATTTTACAAGGCGGACGAATTGTTTCCATGATAACATGTTCATAATTAATACAATGTACACTCACTAATTGTCACTGTCGTTTGCTGCCGGAATTTTACATATTTAGTCAGCCATTGTTGTTTTTAAAAGGATCATAGATTATTTACAAAAGTTCGTCTGCTTTCAAGACTCTTGAAACGTCAAAATAATATAAAAATTTCACTTTGTAAAATCGCCCTGTACAAAAATACTCTAAATTTCTTTACTCGGATTTAAATTTAGAAAAAAAATATTGAATAAAATTTGCATATTTTTGGATGTTCCAAAGAAACAAAATCTTGACCATACGCGGTACGCAATTTCATTTTTTACACAGAAAAGACTTATATAGTATAGAAATTACACATGTTGCAAGTTTAAACATCTTATACTATAAGTAATTAATTTCCGGAAATATTTTTTGTATTTCAACCACAGCATCTTTAATTGAATCATTATTTCGTTTGGTGAAATAGGACCAAGGATTAAATGAGAGTTTGCGAGGTTGACGATGGTATTCTCCTTCCGCTGTCGGTAAAGTACATTTAATGTACTCATCAGGGACGTACATATCCAGAAAGGACATCAGTTTTCTTAATTCTTGATGTGGATTTTCCACTAGCTTTTCATACACAAGTAAATGTTTTGGTATCTTTAGTTCATTCCAAGATTGATATAATTTTTTCCAATAACCTGCATTATCGTTCACATAGTCCTCGAAATGTTCTGAAAGTATTGAAAACTAGTTATTTTAATATTAAATGAATGTCTGTATTCTCATGGTCAAACCGTAGCAGCAATACATAATAATTTACCTAGTGATTTGGACATGACTTAAAACAGAAAATTTGACTAAGGTTTTCACACAGAATTATTTGACATACATTCTGTAATAAAGCATTAAAGAATTATGCACGATAATTACCTTTATAAATGTTTGGCTCTGCATATTCTGTTTTGTTACCAGTAAATGCAAGATTGAATATAGACAAAAGTGATCTATGTGGGTTCCGAATGAGCAATACTGCTTTTTCAAAAGGAACATCTTCGTCTGCTACCACATTGTGCGTCTTTATAACAATCACATCTCGTCCTTTTGAACATTCCCCAATAAATGATTTCTTTACTCTTTCTGCACAATAAACACTTCCTGTCGCAATCCCTGTATAGTAAAAGACAAAACAGACATCATGAAACCAAAAGCTAGGTTGATGGATGGCAGGCATTGTCGGAAACCACGTCCGGTCCCGTTTTCGCTTTGCTTCCACTTAACGGCCGTGGGTACACTTATAGTTAGAGCAGAAGTAAATGTTTTGGCTATAGTCGAAAACACGTATACTTGTAGATATTTTCTCGTTTTTGTGAATATTTAATATCCTATTTTGAGATTGGTTGTTTGTACTTCCGGCGATGGGTTCACAACTAATCAAAATAGGTTTATCCAATAAGGTCGTTCCAATTGGAAATTAAATTTAATGAATATTAATGAAAATATCTACAAGTGTTTTGGTAATGTATTAAAGGGAGAACAAGACATTACGTTGGGTTTCGACGATGGGGTGGCAGATAGATTGGGAAGACCAAAATCCTAGATATCCGCTAAATGGCCGATCTTGTTTCCATAGTGTCTCAATGGCAAAGCGAGCTTTGAGCGCCATGTTGTATGTCAGCGTCTTTGATATGGCATTTACAGTAATAAGACATTTTCCATATTCTTCATTTAGCCTTTATCTAAGCATCACAAGTTAATTAATATGAACACAGATACTACATAATATACCGAATAAATATTAAAAAAACCTATGTATGACACTTAGTATATTCAACAGATATTTAATACATAATACATCTAAATCTTTTTTATTGGATACTTTGCATTGGCTATTTATGAACAGAATTTGCTTATCTTAATGAACGCGAGACTAAGCCTAGGAGCGGGGAGTATACCAGTTATCTTAAGATTTTGGGCGGATACTACACCGGGCTAGTAATTTAAAGGTCAAATACCCGCGCGTTTTAAATGTCTCCAGCACGAACTTTCTCTTTAAATTTTACTATCAATATAGAGTTATGAACTTCTTCCTGCTCGTGCATTTTACCAATTTGTATTCGATGTTTCAATGGATTAAATATAAAAAGCTAGCCACAGAATATTTTAACCCCTTTTCACTAGAATATAACCTGTTAACCGTTCTATCAAATAGCGTGTCCATGTGTTGCCGGATCCTGGAAAACTGATAAGGCCAGTCAACGGAAGTGGTTTAAGGCTTAACTTGATTTCCCTAGTTGGACAATGATCTTTTGATATGTCTTGGTTCTTCTCTAAGCTGTAAATATAGACAATCAAAGATATAAGATTTTGATACTTATATGTCAAGTAATAATTAATTAAGCACGCGACAGACATGACGTTTAACAAAAGTTACTGTTAAATTACACGGAAATACGTGTAAATGTATATACAATCGAATGTTTAGAAAAAACAAAGGGACCTTTAGTCGAGTTGTTTCCGTTAAATTTGTTTACCTCAGCCGTGTTTAACTTTTTTTGTAATAATAAAATGCAATCACGTTAATAGAACTAAAACACGTCAACTAATAACACGTTAACTCTTTCGGCGATCTTAAACAAGCCAAACAATAATAAACAACAACGTTCAAATGATCTTTAGCAAGCAAAATAATAAAATCGGAAAAAGTTTAATAAGCCAACTAACACGCAACTACGTTCAAGGAACTTAACCAAGCCCAACAATAACACGTACAATGGTCTAAAGCAAGCAAAATAATAACATTCAAACACCTTCAGTGATCTTAAGAAAGCCGAAGAATAACATTGAAACACGTAAAAAGAATTTAAACAAGTCAACGAAGATCTTACAAACAGGATCAGCGATCTTAATCAAGCCTAAACAAGCCAAACAAAAAGGCTTTAACTCGTTGAATGATCTTAAAAAACCAACCATTAACAAGTAAAGTAAGATTATGGAAACACGTTTAGTGGTCTTAAAGAAACCAGACAATATCACACACAATATCGTTCAATGATCTTCAGCAAGCAAACGGCTAACATGGGAACACGTCGTGTAAGGACCCTACTTATAACACGCAAACACGGTTAATGATCTTAAGCAAGCCAAACAATGACACGCAACCAAGTTCAATAATCTTTTAATAAAAAAATAATAACACGAAAAGATATTCTGCGACCTTGAACAGGACAAACAGTAATACGCAATCTCGTGTAATTTTCTTAAGTAAGACAAACAGTAACATGCAACCACGTTCAATAATTTTAATCAACTTGATAACTTGAAAAGATATTCAGCAATTTTCTTAAACAACCCAAATAATGACACGCAACAACTTTTTATGATCTTAAACAAGCCCAACAATACACAGAACCTCGTTTTATTTCCTTAAGCCTACCAAACAACTGTAATTACTCTAATCTTCTACAAAGTAGTTGTTTTAACGTGCTCTGGTGAATATTTGGAAAAACATGATGGATTTCAAATTTTACATGTAAACTGATATTTACTTTATAGTCTCTGTAGTTCTTAATACAACTGTCCTCATCATTGTTGCTAACATCCCGAAAATAACCATGCACGTGAGTGCAAACTTTAGCATGTATTTCTTTCGCATAATTCCCAACCAACACCACATAGCCTATGCTTTACAAATATGCTTCTCTAACTTTTACCTAAAATGGAAATTTGTTTTTAAAAATCATGTACTATTTTTTAACATGGTTCATTGACAACTACGTGACAGTTTTCATATCGGTCATGGTATCATTCCAAGACTTCTGTAATGGTCAAGTGCTAGAAGCTAGAAATCCAATTTGAATACAATGGCCGATATAGAAATAAAGAAAAACCGAGCAATTATCTATTTATTACATATTCAAACATGACGTGAAAGAATATATACAAAGACAAAAACACACGTAATAACAACAGAAAAAAGTGTCACATACGAAATACGTAACTGGTTATTTGTTCATTGTTAATTGTGTTCTCAGAGTCCAGGGTTAATATGATTCAATATTAAATCTTGTCGTCTATATGAACTATCAGGATCTCAAGATAATTCATGTACCAGAACATATATGGAACATGCTTTTGAATAATGAATAATTAGTGCGAAGAAGATGAACATACCAAACGTATCTTTTATATTCAAGGTTAATCCAGGGACATTTGTATTTATTTTATGAACTTTACATAAGAATGATTGTAGTTTTCATATAATAAACTTCCCTTACATTATACTCTAGAGCTTCCTCACATACTCTGTAGACAGAGTATTTTGCTGTACTGCAAACTACATAACTGCACTGCACGACATATTGGCGACATCATGAGGTTGTTGATAGATACAAGTTTTTTTACACAGTTAATGTCGCTTACCCTTCAGGATAAAGAGGATTCAGTTTTTATTTCAAGAATTATCGGTGTAAATTTGTTAAAGTTTATCTTTTATTGTCTGTCTTTGTCAACTAGCTTTTTGTTTTTGAACTATTCTATGATGCCTTTACGTTTGAAGATTATTGAAAGTAGGATAATTATACTTAGGAGCGCTTCAAATCATTCCGCCTTTCTCTGGTCCATGTTTTACTCTATGTTAAATATTCTTAAACTTTTAAATGTGCATTTACTGCATAATGCACTGAGTCGATACTTTAAAATTGAACGAGGTGTGCTCGACTCACACATTAAATGACAAGAATTGCCAGTGTTTGTGTCGAGTTTGCCAGTGTTTGTGTCGAGTTTGCCAGTGTTTGTGTCGAGTTTGCCAGTGTTTGTGTCGATAGTTGGAGTTTCCACCAGGTAGTCCGGCTACCTCGAAATTAAAAAAAAACCTGAACGCTATTATATAGCTTCATATTTGCTGAAATTGGCCTTTCAAGCAACTTTCAACACCCAAACACTACTCAAACAAAATACTAACATTTACAAACCTGTAATGTGTCCAAAGCCACACCACTGAAGAACTGGATAGTTAGGAAGTCTTTAAAAAAACATCCGAATAAAAACTCTTTAGATGTCGAAAAGCGATAATTTCTCCACCTTTCACCGTGTTATGCGATAATTAGCAACAGTTGTTTGTAACAAATGTTTCTGATAAAGTTTATTTCTAACGTATGAGACATGCATAAATGAAAACCACGAAGCGTAGCTAATGACAAATTTGTAAAAGTATTCCAAGAACACCGACATATACTGATTCGCCAAAAACTAAATTAATACACAAACCACTAGTGCAGACTGCTCAAACCGGAATATTGCTTTACAAGTAGTATAATTGGTACCATTTTTATGATTTCGTATAAATAAAAACCACGTAGGATCGAAAATGACAAACTTAAAAAAAATCAAGAAAACCAAAAAATTGTCATTTACCAAGAACAAATCAAAACAATCAGTGCAGACTGCACACGGAATATTGCTTTACATTAAGTATTAGCGAAACTTTTAGAATGTAAACGGTTGTTTTTATTCTTAAAATAAAATTTCATAAATAAACTAGGTTCGTTGATACATTTGTTTAAAATATCAATGTCAACTTTTTGTATAATTTTGTGCACACGCATCATTCAGCCAAAAACTAAATTAATACACAAAACACTAGTGCAGACTGCTGAAACCGCAATATTGCTTTACAAGTAGTATAATTGGTACCATTTTTATGATTTCGTATAAATAAAAACCACGTAGGATCGAAAATGACAAACTTAAAAAAAATCAAGAAAACCAAAAAATTGTCATTTACCAAGAACAAATCAAAACAATCAGTGCAGACTGCACACGGAATATTGCTTTACATTAAGTATTAGCGAAACTTTTAGAATGTAAACGGTTGTTTTTATTCTTAAAATAAAATTTCATAAATAAACTAGGTTCGTTGATACATTTGTTTAAAATATCAATGTCAACTTTTTGTATAATTTTGTGCACACGCATCATTCAGCGAAAAACTAAATTAATACACAAACCACTAGTGCAGACTGCTCAAACCGGAATATTGCTTTACAAGTAGTATAATTGTTACCATTTTTATGATTTTGTATAAATAAAAACCACGTAGGATCGAAAATGACAAACTTAAAAAAAATCAAGAAAACCAAAAAATTGTCATTTACCAAGAACAAATCAAAACCATCAGTGCAGACTGCACACGGAAAATTGCTTTACATTAAGTATTAGCGAAACTTTTAGAATGTAAACGGTTGTTTTTATTCTTAAAATAAAATTTCATAAATAAACTAGGTTCGTTGATACATTTGTTTAAAATATCAATGTCAACTTTTTGTATAATTTTGTGCACACGCATCATTCAGCCAAAAACTAAATTAATACACAAAACACAAGTGCAGACTGCTCAAACCGGAATATTGCTTTACAAGTAGTATAATAGGTACCATTTTTATGATTTTGTATAAATAAAAACCACGTAGGATCGAAAATGACAAACTTAAAAAAAATCAAGAAAACCAAAAAATTGTCATTTACCAAGAACAAATCAAAACAATCAGTGCAGACTGCACACGGAAAATTGCTTTACATTAAGTATTAGCGAAACTTTTAGAATGTAAACGGTTGTTTTTATTCTTAAAATAAAATTTCATAAATAAACTAGGTTCGTTGATACATTTGTTTAAAATATCAATGTCAACTTTTTGTATAATTTTGTGCACACGCATCATTCAGCCAAAAACTAAATTAATACACAAAACACTAGTGCAGACTGCTGAAACCGGAATATTGCTTTACAAGTAGTATAATAGGTACCATTTTTATGATTTCGTATAAATAAAAACCACGTAGGATCGAAAATGACAAACTTAAAAAAAAATCAAGAAAACCAAAAAATTGTCATTTACCAAGAACAAATCAAAATAATCAGTGCAGACTGCACACGGAAAATTGCTTTACATTAAGTATTAGCGAAACTTTTAGAATGTAAACGGTTGTTTTTATTCTTAAAATAAAATTTCATAAATAAACTAGGTTCGTTGATACATTTGTTTAAAATATCAATGTCAACTTTTTGTATAATTTTTTGCACACGCATCATTCAGCCAAAAACTAAATTAATACACAAAACACAAGTGCAGACTGCTCAAACCGGAATATTGCTTTACAAGTAGTATAATAGGTACCATTTTTATGATTTTGTATAAATAAAAACCACGTAGGATCGAAAATGACAAACTTAAAAAAAAATCAAGAAAACCAAAAAATTGTCATTTACCAAGAACAAATCAAAATAATCAGTGCAGACTGCACACGGAAAATTGCTTTACATTAAGTATTAGCGAAACTTTTAGAATGTAAACGGTTGTTTTTATTCTTAAAATAAAATTTCATAAATAAACTAGGTTCGTTGATACATTTGTTTAAAATATCAATGTCAACTTTTTGTATAATTTTTTGCACACGCATCATTCAGCCAAAAACTAAATTAATACACAAAACACAAGTGCAGACTGCTCAAACCGGAATATTGCTTTACAAGTAGTATAATAGGTACCATTTTTATGATTTTGTATAAATAAAAACCACGTAGGATCGAAAATGACAAACTTAAAAAAAAATCAAGAAAACCAAAAAATTGTCATTTACCAAGAACAAATCAAAACAATCAGTGCAGACTGCACACGGAATATTGCTTTACATTAAGTATTAGCGAAACTTTTAGAATGTAAACGGTTGTTTTTATTCTTAAAATAAAATTTCATAAATAAACTAGGTTCGTTGATACATTTGTTTAAAATATCAATGTCAACTTTTTGTATAATTTTGTGCACACGCATCATTCAGCCAAAAACTAAATTAATACACAAAACACTAGTGCAGACTGCTCAAACCGGAATATTGCTTTACAAGTAGTATAATAGGTACCATTTTTATGATTTTGTATAAATAAAAACCACGTAGGATCGAAAATGACAAACTTAAAAAAAAATCAAGAAAACCAAAAAATTGTCATTTACCAAGAACAAATCAAAACAATCAGTGCAGACTGCACACGGAATATTGCTTTACATTAAGTATTAGCGAAACTTTTAGAATGTAAACGGTTGTTTTTATTCTTAAAATAAAATTCCATAAATAAACTAGGTTCGTTGATACATTTGTTTAAAATATCAATGTCAACTTTTTGTTTAATTTTGTGCACACACATCATTCAGTCATTGTTTCTACACAATCTACACAATGCCTAACATTTGTTCCCTTTCTTTGCTCGCGGACAACCAGATACTGAGATGTTTTAACATAAAAAATGATCGTGCCCATTCTGCTAGGACACAGTGCACGCAATCGTTTCTATGGTTTCACACTATAGCATAGAGTTGCTCTGCAATCCTCATATAAAACGTAACATAAACTTTTAATAACTTGAATTGATTGCCCCCAAACCAGTTTCATAGGTTTAAAGAACATAAATTTCGAAGGCAGCTTGAATAAAAAAGAATCCTGCGTTGAAATAAACATAATGAAGTAAAATATAATTTAAATAACTTCGTGTCGGACACGATTGATGCATTTTTTCTGTAAATAAATTAGTAGAAACATTTTTTATGAGTTGAATCGTGACGAAACCAATGGTAATCTTTGATACAAATAAAACTTTTCAATTGGGAAATCCCAATTCATTTGCGATGATCATTCATGACATTTCATGTTTAAAGCACAGTGTTGTAAACAAGCCTAACAACTCCTTCTATTAAAAGCTTACTGCCTGGGTTTGCTAATATTGTAATTGATTTATATTGATTAAACACTACATGCGTGTTGAAGCACAGCTGTTTAGGCCACATTGACAGTTATAAAATATTGTATAGTTTAACGTGTTTAATTTAACTGTTAACAATCCTTAAATATTTAGCTTTAAAAATTCAAATATGTGTCTTGTTAACTAATTATTAGTTAAAAATAATATGTAAACTCATAATGATACAGAAATCCACGCATTATACTATGAAAATATGACAGTTTTTTCAAATCTGTAAATTAATGTCTATATATATCATGGACTTAATATACAAGGCTAAAATATTTGTTTTTAATGTCAAATTCTGATATAGTCAGTTTGAATGTCATACCGCATTTACAACAATAAAAATTTTATTCAAATAAACAAACTCAGAAAACAATGGAACAAACAAGTCAGGCTCATATGCACAGATTTTACCAAAAGCATTCTTTGCTCATCTATCCTTTAGATCGTGTTGTTTTCTGATTATATTCAGCTTTATTTCTCTGTTATTTGTCTCAAAGTGCATAGAAGAGTGTTTGTTTAATTAACATGTAATTACATGCATTATATAGCGTGCTGAGTGACCTGCAGGTGAATCAAGTTGTCTGTCAATACTAAGGTAGTCAGTTCGAGCACTACTGTGGACAGGTGTGCTCGACTTCAACCTTAATTGAAAATTTTTGCCAGTTTTCCTGTAGAAAATCCGGGTGAATCGGACGTGCCCCTTCAATAAAAAGCTAAACGCCAAAATATAGCTTAGAACTTGCCGATTCTGTGGTTAAACAATCAACAAACAGAAGCAAAATACGTTCAAACTTAGTATAAATAACTAATTATTACATCGCAGATTTTTGTTACACATAAAAAAAGAACAAATACCAAGCGCACATTGAAACAGAGCTTGAAACAGATGTACGAAGACGGCGAAACATATATATAATCAGTTAGAGTAAAAAAGGAAATTTTAATATTCATTATAAGGGTAACAGTGCAATACATGCAACCATTTGTATGTATTCTTGTACTTATTTTTGTTTTTTTATGTGTTTTTTTGCAGAAACAACAATAAAGACGATAACTTTCAGCGAAGTTTCATGCAAAAAACTGCACTTGACGGATGTTTCGCCTAATTATCGGCGGAATTTTAATGAAAAGGTGGAAAACGCCAAACTGCAAAAAATATCATTGATGCATAGGCCTTCTCGGTGTTTGTAATCAATAGTCTTGCATGCCTTACGATCTCTACAGGGTACGCCACTGGATTGTCTTGAAAAATAACAATTAAACCAATCAAAGAATAAGAGCTGAAATTCAAGCCATATATAGACATACCTATACAACTTAAAACAAGAACTAAAACAAACAAAAACAGAAAGTGAGTAACTAATAAAACCATGATAGGTGCTCCGGACGAGTAAAAACTGTTTGCCTCTAATTAGACATCCGTCGAGTTACTCATTTTCATGCTTGGAAAATTGGCTAATCCAGGAATAGAAAAGAATACCTATGACTCAGTGAAAATTTCTGATCGTATTTGAGATATAGATTTACCATTACGATCAATTAAGTCTTGGTGATGTTCATAGAACTTCTGAATGGATAACATAAACCTAGGAACAACAACCCTTGTTTGAGTAATATAGTAGTCAACAGCAGTGAGAGGTCTAAAAAATCGGAAAACCGATCATGGTATCTGGAATAACGTATATAGTGTGCTAAAAGGTTAATATCGATAAACGAGAAGTTGACAATTGAACGTTTGTTGTCAAGTCTAGTTTGTAGTTTTCGCGCGTCTATTTCTGGAGCATGTCTGAATAAGTAACCGAACTAAGTGTATTTGTGGCGTCTTTAATTTCAAGCTCGCTCTGGTAGGTTTAATGCAAATTATAACCAAATTTAGCATTTTTGAGGGACAAAACATCATTAATATATCGGAATGTGAAATTAAAGGTCTGGACCAGTGTCATTTTCGTCCTCTTCAGCAGGTTTTCTAGGAGCAGCACCATAAGAGACCCACAACAGGTTGGCAAGGAGAGGAGCACAGTAGGTACACCATAGAGTACCAACAACAGGTCGGTAAGGAGAGGAGCACAGTAGGTACACCATAGAGTACTAACAACAGGTCGGCAAGGAAAGGAGCACAGTAGGTACACAATAGAGTACCAACAACAGGTTGGCAAGGAAAGGAGCACAGTAGGTACACCATGGAGTACCAACAACAGGTCGGCAAGGAGAAGAGCACAGTAGGTACACAATGGAGTACCAACAAAAGGTCGGCAAGAAGAGGAGCACAGTAGGTACACCATGGAGTAAAAAACAACAGGTCGGCGAGGAGAGGAGCACAGTAGGTACACCATAGAGTACCAACAACAGGTCGGCAAGGAAAGGAGCACAGTAGGTACACCATAGAGTACCAACAACAGGTCGGCAAGGAAAGGAGCACAGTAGGTACACCATAGAGTACCAACAACAGGTCGGCAAGGAGAGGAGCACAGTAGGTACACCATAGAGTACCAACAACAGGTCTGCAAGGAAAGGAGCATAGTAGGTACACAATAGAGTACCAACAACAGGTAGGCAAAGAAAGGAGCACAGTAGGTACACCATGGAGTACCAACAACAGGTCGGCAAGGAAAGGAGCACAGTAGGTACACCATGGAGTACCAACAACAGGTCGGCAAGGAAAGGAGCACAGTAGGTACACCATAGAGTACCAACAACAGGTCGGCAAGGAGAGGAGCACAGTAGGTACACCATAGAGTACCAACAACAGGTCGGTAAGGAGAGGAGCACAGTAGGTACACCATGGAGTACCATAAACAGGTCGGCAAGGAGAGGAGCACAGTAGGTACACCATAGAGTACCAACAACAGGTCGGCAAGGAAAGGAGCACAGTAGGTACACCATAGAGTACCAACAACAGGTCGGCAAGGAGAGGAGCACAGTAGGTACACCATGGAGTACCGACAACAGGTCGGCAAGGAGAGGAGCACAGTAGGTACACCATGGAGTACCAACAACTGGTCGGCAAGGAAAGGAGCACAGTAGGTACACCATAGAGTACCAACAACAGGTCCGCAAGGAGAGGAGTACAGTAGGTACACCATGGAGTACCAGCAACAGGTCGGCCAGGAGAGGAGCACAGTAGGTACACCATAGAGTACCAACAACAGGTCGGCAAGGAAAGGAGCACAGTAGGTACACCATAGAGTACCAACAACAGGTCGGCAATGAGAGGAGCACAGTAGGTACACCATAGAGTACCAACAACTGGTCGGCAAAGAAAGGAGCACAGTAGGTACACCATGGAGTACCAACAACAGGTCGGCAAGAAAAGGAGCACAGTAGGTACACCATGGAGTACCAACAACAGGTCGGCAAGGAAAGGAGCACAGTAGGTACACCATAGAGTACCAAAAACAGGTCGGCAAGGAGAGGAGCACAGTAGGTACACCATGGAGTACCAGCAACAGGTCGGCAAGATGAGGAGCACAGTAGGTACACCATAGAGTACCAACAACAGGTCGGCAAGGAAAGGAGCACAGTAGGTACACCATAGAGTACCAACAACAGGTCGGCAAGGAGAGGAGCACAGTAGGTACACCATGGAGTACCGACAACAGGTCGGCAAGGAGAGGAGCACAGTAGGTACACCATGGAGTACCAACAACTGGTCGGCAATGAAAGGAGCACAGTAGGTACACCATAGAGTACCAACAACAGGTCGGCAAGGAGAGGAGTACAGTAGGTACACCATGGAGTACCAGCAACAGGTCGGCAAGGAGAGGAGCACAGTAGGTACACCATAGAGTACCAACAACAGGTCGGCAAGGAAAGGAGCACAGTAGGTATACCATAGAGTACCAACAACAGGTCGGCAATGAGAGGAGCACAGTAGGTACACCATAGAGTACCAACAACAGGTCGGCAAGGAAAGGAGCACAGTAGGTACACCATAGAGTACCAACTTCAGGTCGGCAAGGATAGGAGCACAGTAGGTACACCATAGAGTACCAACAACAGGTCGGCAAGGAGAGGAGCACAGTAGCTACACCATGGAGTACCAACAACTGGTCGGCAAGGAAAGGAGCACAGTATGTACACCATAGAGTAACAACAAGAGGTCGGCAAGGAAAGGAGCACAGTAGGTACACCATGGAACCAACAAGAGGTCGGCAAGGAAAGGAGCACAGTAGGTACACCATGGAGTACCAACAACTGGTCGGCAAGGAAAGGAGCACAGTAGGTACACCATAGAGTACCAACAACAGGTCGGCAAGGAGAGGAGCACAGTAGGTACACCATGGAGTAACAACAACAGGTCGGCAAGGAAAGGAGCACAGTAGGTACACCATGGAACCAACAAGAGGTCGCCAAGGAAAGGAGCACAGTAGGTACACCATAGAGTACCAACAACAGGTCGGCAAGAAAAAGAGCACAGTAGGTACACCATAGAGTACCAACAACAGGTCGGCAAGGAGAGGAGCACAGTAGGTACACCATAGAGTACCAACAACACGTCTGCAAGGAAAGGAGCATAGTAGGTACACAATAGAGTACCAACAACAGGTCGGCAAAGAAAGGAGCACAGTAGGTACACCATGGAGTACCAGCAACAGGTCGGCAAGGAGAGGAGTACAGTAGGTACACCATGGAGTACCAGCAACAGGCCGGCAAGGAGAGGAGCACAGTAGGTACACCATAGAGTACCAACAACAGGTCGGCAAGGAAAGGAGCACAGTAGGTACACCATAGAGTACCAACAACAGGTCGGCAAGGAGAGGAGTACAGTAGGTACACCATGGAGTACCAGCAACAGGTCGGCCAGGACAGGAGCACAGTAGGTACACCATAGAGTACCAACAACAGGTCGGCAAGGAAAGGAGCACAGTAGGTACACCATAGAGTACCAACAACAGGTCGGCAATGAGAGGAGCACAGTAGGTACACCATAGAGTACCAACAACTGGTCGGCAAAGAAAGGAGCACAGTAGGTACACCATGGAGTACCAACAACAGGTCGGCATGGAAAGGAGCACAGTAGGTACACCATGGAGTACCAACAACAGGTCGGCAAGGAAAGGAGCACAGTAGGTACACCATAGAGTACCAACAACAGGTCGGCAAGGAGAGGAGCACAGTAGGTACACCATAGAGTACCAACAACAGGTCGGTAAGGAGAGGAGCACAGTAGGTACACCATGGAGTACCAGCAACAGGTCGGCAAGGAGAGGAGCACAGTAGGTACACCATAGAGTACCAACAACAGGTCGGCAAGGAAAGGAGCACAGTAGGTATACCATAGAGTACCAACAACAGGTCGGCAATGAGAGGAGCACAGTAGGTACACCATAGAGTAGCAACAACAGGTCGGCAAGGAAAGGAGCACAGTAGGTACACCATAGAATACCAACTTCAGGTCGGCAAGGATAGGAGCACAGTAGGTACACCATAGAGTACCAACAACAGGTCGGCAAGGAGAGGAGCACAGTAGCTACACCATGGAATACCAACAACTGGTCGGCAAGGAAAGGAGCACAGTATGTACACCATAGAGTAACAACAAGAGGTCGGCAAGGAAAGGAGCACAGTAGGTACACCATGGAGTACCAACAACAGGTCGGTAAGGAGAGGAGCACAGTAGGTACACCATAGAGTACCAACAACAGGTCGGCAAGGAAAGGAGCACAGTAGGTACACCATTGAACCAACAAGAGGTCGGCAAGGAAAGGAGCACAGTAGGTACACCATGGAGTACCAACAACAGGTCGGTAAGGAGAGGAGCACAGTAGGTACACCATAGAGTACCAACAACAGGTCGGCAAGGAGAGGAGTACAGTAGGTACACCATGGAGTACCAGCAACAGGTCGGCCAGGAGAGGAGCACAGTAGGTACACCATAGAGTACCAACAACAGGTCGGCAAGGAAAGGAGCACAGTAGGTACACCATAGAGTACCAACAACAGGTCGGCAATGAGAGGAGCACAGTAGGTACACCATAGAGTACCAACAACTGGTCGGCAAAGAAAGGAGCACAGTAGGTACACCATGGAGTACCAACAACAGGTCGGCAAGAAAAGGAGCACAGTAGGTACACCATGGAGTACCAACAACAGGTCGGCAAGGAAAGGAGCACAGTAGGTACACCATAGAGTACCAACAACAGGTCGGCAAGGAGAGGAGCACAGTAGGTACACCATAGAGTACCAACAACAGGTCGGTAAGGAGAGGAGCACAGTAGGTACACCATGGAGTACCAGCAACAGGTCGGCAAGATGAGGAGCACAGTAGGTACACCATAGAGTACCAACAACAGGTCGGCAAGGAAAGGAGCACAGTAGGTACACCATAGAGTACCAACAACAGGTCGGCAAGGAGAGGAGCACAGTAGGTACACCATGGAGTACCAACAACAGGTCGGCAAGGAAAGGAGCACAGTAGGTACACCATAGAGTACCAACAACAGGTCGGCAAGGAGAGGAGCACAGTAGGTACACCATAGAGTACCAACAACAGGTCGGTAAGGAGAGGAGCACAGTAGGTACACCATGGAGTACCAGCAACAGGTCGGCAAGATGAGGAGCACAGTAGGTACACCATAGAGTACCAACAACAGGTCGGCAAGGAAAGGAGCACAGTAGGTACACCATAGAGTACCAACAACAGGTCGGCAAGGAGAGGAGCACAGTAGGTACACCATGGAGTACCGACAACAGGTCGGCAAGGAGAGGAGCACAGTAGGTACACCATGGAGTACCAACAACTGGTCGGCAATGAAAGGAGCACAGTAGGTACACCATAGAGTACCAACAACAGGTCGGCAAGGAGAGGAGTACAGTAGGTACACCATGGAGTACCAGCAACAGGTCGGCAAGGAGAGGAGCACAGTAGGTACACCATAGAGTACCAACAACAGGTCGGCAAGGAAAGGAGCACAGTAGGTATACCATAGAGTACCAACAACAGGTCGGCAAGGAAAGGAGCACAGTAGGTACACCATAGAGTACCAACTTCAGGTCGGCAAGGATAGGAGCACAGTAGGTACACCATAGAGTACCAACAACAGGTCGGCAAGGAGAGGAGCACAGTAGCTACACCATGGAGTACCAACAACTGGTCGGCAAGGAAAGGAGCACAGTATGTACACCATAGAGTAACAACAAGAGGTCGGCAAGGAAAGGAGCACAGTAGGTACACCATGGAACCAACAAGAGGTCGGCAAGGAAAGGAGCACAGTAGGTACACCATGGAGTACCAACAACTGGTCGGCAAGGAAAGGAGCACAGTAGGTACACCATAGAGTACCAACAACAGGTCAGCAAGGAGAGGAGCACAGTAGGTACACCATGGAGTAACAACAACAGGTCGGCAAGGAAAGGAGCACAGTAGGTACACCATGGAACCAACAAGAGGTCGGCAAGGAAAGGAGCACAGTAGGTACACCATAGAGTACCAACAACAGGTCGGCAAGAAAAAGAGCACAGTAGGTACACCATAAAGTACCAACAACAGGTCGGGAATGAGAGGAGCACAGTAGGTACACCATAGAGTACCAACAACAGGTCTGCAAGGAAAGGAGCATAGTAGGTACACAATAGAGTACCAACAACAGGTCGGCAAAGAAAGGAGCACAGTAGGTACACCATGGAGTACCAACAACAGGTCGGCAAGGAGAGGAGTACAGTAGGTACACCATGGAGTACCAGCAACAGGTCGGCAAGGAGAGGAGCACAGTAGGTACACCATAGAGTACCAACAACAGGTCGGCAAGGAAAGGAGCACAGTAGGTACACCATAGAGTACCAACAACAGGTCGGCAAGGAGAGAAGTACAGTAGGTACACCATGGAGTACCAGCAACAGGTCGGCCAGGACAGGAGCACAGTAGGTACACCATAGAGTACCAACAGCAGGTCGGCAAGGAAAGGAGCACAGTAGGTACACCACAGAGTACCAACAACAGGTCGGCAATGAGAGGAGCACAGTAGGTACACCATAGAGTACCAACAACTGGTCGGCAAAGAAAGGAGCACAGTAGGTACACCATGGAGTACCAACAACAGGTCGGCATGGAAAGGAGCACAGTAGGTACACCATGGAGTACCAACAACAGGTCGGCAAGGAAAGGAGCACAGTAGGTACACCATAGAGTACCAACAACAGGTCGGCAAGGAGAGGAGCACAGTAGGTACACCATAGAGTACCAACAACAGGTCGGTAAGGAGAGGAGCACAGTAGGTACACCATGGAGTACCAGCAACAGGTCGGCAAGGAAAGGAGCACAGTAGGTACACCATAGAATACCAACAACAGGTCGGCAAGGAGAGGAGCACAGTAGGTACACCATGGAGTACCGACAACAGGTCGGCAAGGAGAGGAGCACAGTAGGTACACCATGGAGTACCAACAACTGGTCGGCAAGGAAAGGAGCACAGTAGGTACACCATAGAGTACCAACAACAGGTCGGCAAGGAGAGGAGTACAGTAGGTACACCATGGAGTACCAGCAACAGGTCGGCAAGGAGAGGAGCACAGTAGGTACACCATAGAGTACCAACAACAGGTCGGCAAGGAAAGGAGCACAGTAGGTATACCATAGAGTACCAACAACAGGTCGGCAATGAGAGGAGCACAGTAGGTACACCATAGAGTACCAACAAAGTCGGCAAGGAAAGGAGCACAGTAGGTACACCATAGAGTACCAACAACAGGTCGGCAAGGAAAGGAGCACAGTAGGTACACCATTGAACCAACAAGAGGTCGGCAAGGAAAGGAGCACAGTAGGTACACCATGGAGTACCAACAACAGGTCGGTAAGGAGAGGAGCACAGTAGGTACACCATAGAGTACCAACAACAGGTCGGCAAGGAGAGGAGTACAGTAGGTACACCATGGAGTACCAGCAACAGGTCGGCCAGGAGAGGAGCACAGTAGGTACACCATAGAGTACCAACAACAGGTCGGCAAGGAAAGGAGCACAGTAGGTACACCATAGAGTACCAACAACAGGTCGGCAATGAGAGGAGCACAGTAGGTACACCATAGAGTACCAACAACTGGTCGGCAAAGAAAGGAGCACAGTAGGTACACCATGGAGTACCAACAACAGGTCGGCAAGAAAAGGAGCACAGTAGGTACACCATGGAGTACCAACAACAGGTCAGCAAGGAAAGGAGCACAGTAGGTACACCATAGAGTACCAACAACAGGTCGGCAAGGAGAGGAGCACAGTAGGTACACCATAGAGTACCAACAACAGGTCGGTAAGGAGAGGAGCACAGTAGGTACACCATGGAGTACCAGCAACAGGTCGGCAAGATGAGGAGCACAGTAGGTACACCATAGAGTACCAACAACAGGTCGGCAAGGAAAGGAGCACAGTAGGTACACCATAGAGTACCAACAACAGGTCGGCAAGGAGAGGAGCACAGTAGGTACACCATGGAGTACCGACAACAGGTCGGCAAGGAGAGGAGCACAGTAGGTACACCATGGAGTACCAACAACTGGTCGGCAATGAAAGGAGCACAGTAGGTACACCATAGAGTACCAACAACAGGTCGGCAAGGAGAGGAGTACAGTAGGTACACCATGGAGTACCAGCAACAGGTCGGCAAGGAGAGGAGCACAGTAGGTACACCATAGAGTACCAACAACAGGTCGGCAAGGAAAGGAGCACAGTAGGTATACCATAGAGTACCAACAACAGGTCGGCAATGAGAGGAGCACAGTAGGTACACCATAGAGTACCAACAACAGGTCGGCAAGGAAAGGAGCACAGTAGGTACACCATAGAGTACCAACTTCAGGTCGGCAAGGATAGGAGCACAGTAGGTACACCATAGAGTACCAACAACAGGTCGGCAAGGAGAGGAGCACAGTAGCTACACCATGGAGTACCAACAACTGGTCGGCAAGGAAAGGAGCACAGTATGTACACCATAGAGTAACAACAAGAGGTCGGCAAGGAAAGGAGCACAGTAGGTACACCATGGAACCAACAAGAGGTCGGCAAGGAAAGGAGCACAGTAGGTACACCATGGAGTACCAACAACTGGTCGGCAAGGAAAGGAGCACAGTAGGTACACCATAGAGTACCAACAACAGGTCGGCAAGGAGAGGAGCACAGTAGGTACACCATGGAGTAACAACAACAGGTCGGCAAGGAAAGGAGCACAGTAGGTACACCATGGAACCAACAAGAGGTCTGCAAGGAAAGGAGCACAGTAGGTACACCATAGAGTACCAACAACAGGTCGGCAAGAAAAAGAGCACAGTAGGTACACCATAGAGTACCAACAACAGGTCGGCAATGAGAGGAGCACAGTAGGTACACCATAGAGTACCAACAACAGGTCTGCAAGGAAAGGAGCATAGTAGGTACACAATAGAGTACCAACAACAGGTCGGCAAAGAAAGGAGCACAGTAGGTACACCATGGAGTACCAACAACAGGTCGGCAAGGAGAGGAGTACAGTAGGTACACCATGGAGTACCAGCAACAGGTCGGCAAGGAGAGGAGCACAGTAGGTACACCATAGAGTACCAACAACAGGTCGGCAAGGAAAGGAGCACAGTAGGTACACCATAGAGTACCAACAACAGGTCGGCAAGGAGAGGAGTACAGTAGGTACACCATGGAGTACCAGCAACAGGTCGGCCAGGACAGGAGCACAGTAGGTACACCATAGAGTACCAACAGCAGGTCGGCAAGGAAAGGAGCACAGTAGGTACACCATAGACTACCAACAACTGGTCGGCAAAGAAAGGAGCACAGTAGGTACACCATGGAGTACCAACAACAGGTCGGCATGGAAAGGAGCACAGTAGGTACACCATGGAGTACCAACAACAGGTCGGCAAGGAAAGGAGCACAGTAGGTACACCATAGAGTACCAACAACAGGTCGGCAAGGAGAGGAGCACAGTAGGTACACCATAGAGTACCAACAACAGGTCGGTAAGGAGAGGAGCACAGTAGGTACACCATGGAGTACCAGCAACAGGTCGGCAAGGAAAGGAGCACAGTAGGTACACCATAGAGTACCAACAACAGGTCGGCAAGGAGAGGAGCACAGTAGGTACACCATGGAGTACCGACAACAGGTCGGCAAGGAGAGGAGCACAGTAGGTACACCATGGAGTACCAACAACTGGTCGGCAAGGAAAGGAGCACAGTAGGTACACCATAGAGTACCAACAACAGGTCGGCAAGGAGAGGAGTACAGTAGGTACACCATGGAGTACCAGCAACAGGTCGGCAAGGAGAGGAGCACAGTAGGTACACCATAGAGTACCAACAACAGGTCGGCAAGGAAAGGAGCACAGTAGGTATACCATAGAGTACCAACAACAGGTCGGCAATGAGAGGAGCACAGTAGGTACACCATAGAGTACCAACAAAGTCGGCAAGGAAAGGAGCACAGTAGGTACACCATAGAATACCAACTTCAGGTCGGCAAGGATAGGAGCACAGTAGGTACACCATAGAGTACCAACAACAGGTCGGCAAGGAGAGGAGCACAGTAGCTACACCATGGAATACCAACAACTGGTCGGCAAGGAAAGGAGCACAGTATGTACACCATAGAGTAACAACAAGAGGTCGGCAAGGAAAGGAGCACAGTATGTACACCATAGAGTAACATCAAGAGGTCGGCAAGGAAAGGAGCACAGTAGGTACACCATGGAGTACCAACAACAGGTCGGTAAGGAGAGGAGCACAGTAGGTACACCATAGAGTACCAACAACAGGTCGGCAAGGAAAGGAGCACAGTAGGTACACCATTGAACCAACAAGAGGTCGGCAAGGAAAGGAGCACAGTAGGTACACCATGGAGTACCAACAACAGGTCGGTAAGGAGAGGAGCACAGTAGGTACACCATAGAGTACCAACAACAGGTCGGCAAGGAAAGGAGCACAGTAGGTACACCATGGAACCAACAAGAGGTCGGCAAGGAAAGGAGCACAGTAGGTACACCATGGAGTACCAACAACTGGTCGGCAAGGAAAGGAGCACAGTAGGTACACCATAGAGTACCAACAACAGGTCGGCAAGGAGAGGAGCACAGTAGGTACACCATGGAGTAACAACAACAGGTCGGCAAGGAAAGGAGCACAGTAGGTACACCATGGAACCAACAAGAGGTCGGCAAGGAAAGGAGCACAGTAGGTACACCATAGAGTACCAACAACAGGTCGGCAAGAAAAAGAGCACAGTAGGTACACCATAGAGTACCAACAACAGGTCGGCAAGGAGAGGAGCACAGTAGGTACACCATAGAGTACCAACAACAGGTCTGCAAGGAAAGGAGCATAGTAGGTACACAATAGAGTACCAACAACAGGTCGGCAAAGAAAGGAGCACAGTAGGTACACCATGGAGTACCAACAACAGGTCGGCAAGGAGAGGAGTACAGTAGGTACACCATGGAGTACCAGCAACAGGTCGGCAAGGAGAGGAGCACAGTAGGTACACCATAGAGTACCAACAACAGGTCGGCAAGGAAAGGAGCACAGTAGGTACACCATAGAGTACCAACAACAGGTCGGCAATGAGAGGAGCACAGTAGGTACACCATAGAGTACCAACAACTGGTCGGCAAGGAAAGGAGCACAGTAGGTACACCATAGAGTACTAACAACATGTCGGCAAGGAAAGGAGCACAGTAGGTACACAATAGAGTACCAACAACAGGTTGGCAAGGAAAGGAGCACAGTAGGTACACCATGGAGTACATGTACCAACAACAGGTCGGCAAGGAGAAGAGCACAGTAGGTACACAATGGAGTACCAACAACAGGTCGGCAAGGAAAGGAGCAAAGTAGGTACACCATGGAGTACCAACAACAGGTCGGCAAGAAGAGGAGCACAGTAGGTACACCATGGAGTAAAAAACAACAGGTCGGCGAGGAGAGGAGCACAGTAGGTACACCATAGAGTACCAACAACAGGTCGGCAAGGAAAGGAGCACAGTAGGTACACCATAGAGTACCAACAACAGGTCGGCAAGGAAAGGAGCACAGTAGGTACACCATAGAGTACCAACAACAGGTCGGCAAGGAGAGGAGCACAGTAGGTACACCATAGAGTACCAACAACAGGTCTTCAAGGAAAGGAGCATAGTAGGTACACAATAGAGTACCAACAACAGGTAGGCAAAGAAAGGAGCACAGCAGGTACACCATGGAGTACCAACAACAGGTCGGCAAGGAGAGGAGCACAGTAGGTACACCATAGAGTACCAACAACAGGTCGGCAAGGAGAGGAGCACAGTAGGTACACCATAGAGTACCAACAACAGGTCGGCAAGGAGAGGAGCACAGTAGGTACACCATAGAGTACCAACAACAGGTCGGCAAGGAAAGGAGCACAGTAGGTACACCATGGAGTACCAACAACAGGTCGGCAAGGAAAGGAGCACAGTAGGTACACCATGGAGTACCAACAACAGGTCGGCAAGGAGAGGAGCACAGTAGGTACACCATAGAGTACCAACAACAGGTCGGCAAGGAGAGGAGCACAGTAGGTACACCATAGAGTACCAACAACAGGTCGGCAAGGAAAGGAGCACAGTAGGTACACCATAGAGTACCAACAACAGGTCGGCAAGGAGAGGAGCACAGTAGGTACACCATAGAGTACCAACAACAGGTCGGTAAGGAGATGAGCACAGTAGGTACACCATGGAGTACCAGCAACAGGTCGGCAAGGAGAGGAGCACAGTAGGTACACCATAGAGTACCAACAACAGGTCGGCAAGGAAAGGAGCACAGTAGGTACACCATAGAGTACCAACAACAAGTCGGCAAGGAGAGGAGCACAGTAGGTACACCATGGAGTACCGACAACAGGTCGGCAAGGAAAGGAGCACAGTAGGTACACCATTGAGTACCAACAACTGGTCGGCAAGGAAAGGAGCACAGTAGGTACACCATAGAGTACCAACAACAGGTCGGCAAGGAGAGGAGTACAGTAGCTACACCATGGAGTACCAGCAACAGGTCGGCAAGGAGAGGAGCACAGTAGGTAAACCATAGAGTACCAACAATAGGTCGGCAAGGAAAGGAGCACAGTAGGTACACCATAGAGTACCAACAACAGGTCGGCAATGAGAGGAGCACAGTAGGTACACCATAGAGTACCAACAACTGGTCGGCAAAGAAAGGAGCACAGTAGGTACACCATAGAGTACCAACAACAGGTCGGCAAGGAGAGGAGCACAGTAGGTACACCATAGAGTACCAACAACAGGTCGGTAAGGAGAGGAGCACAGTAGGTACACCATGGAGTACCAGCAACAGGTCGGCAAGGAGAGGAGCACAGTAGGTACACCATAGAGTACCAACAACAGGTCGGCAAGGAAAGGAGCACAGTAGGTACACCATAGAGTACCAACAACAGGTCGGCAAGGAGAGGAGCACAGTAGGTACACCATGGAGTACCGACAACAGGTCGGCAAGGAGAGGAGCACAGTAGGCACACCATGGAGTACCAACAACTGGTCGGCAAGGAAAGGAGCACAGTAGGTACACCATAGAGTACCAACAACAGGTCGGCAAGGAGAGGAGTACAGTAGGTACACCATGGAGTACCAGCAACAGGTCGGCAAGGAGAGGAGCACAGTAGGTACACCATAGAGTACCAACAACAGGTCGGCAAGGAAAGGAGCACAGTAGGTATACCATAGAGTACCAACAACAGGTCGACAATGAGAGGAGCACAGTAGGTACACCATAGAGTACCAACAACAGGTCGGCAAGGAAAGGAGCACAGTAGGTACACCATAGAGTACCAACTTCAGGTCGGCAAGGATAGGAGCATAGTAGGTACACCATAGAGTACCAACAACAGGTCGGCAAGGAGAGGAGCACAGTAGGTACACCATGGAGTACCAACAGTCTGTTGACAAACATGTCCTTCAAACATGACAAATATGTTGTCAATATTAAAATCTAACATTTGACAAATTTGGTCTTAAGTATATTTATTGTTTGATTTAGAGTTATTGATGACCAAAGTTCTGTCATGGCTAAATACCAGGTATTTATATCATCTCATTTCGTTTTTTCTTGAAAAGAGGTGTTTAATAACATCTTGAAGGCAGGGTTTTAAGATGCATCTGAGGGATTGTCATGTCGAGTTTTGAAGAAAACACATAGTTTTAATGGTGATACAACGGTGATGAGATCCGGGCCTTAAAATGCCTATCTGGTCTTTTGAATTTTGTAATATCCACATTTTATTTATGCCGGTCCTGGAGTAGAAATTGTCACTTTATTTTTAGGCACCGTTTTTATTGTTGTTAAAATAGTGGTCAGGAGTTTCGATAGTTGTTTCATGGTACACTTAGAAGATCCTGCTATGAAACGCTGTTTGTGTGCATTTTTTTTTTTGAAGTTTTGGTATTTAAATACAAGAAGTGGAGATCCCAATCTATGTTAAGGTATACAAGTATTCCGCTAAAGAGGCATCTTGTGTTTAGGATTAGTACCAAAAATCTCAAACTCTGTTCAGGACAATTTGAGGTATTTTCTAGCAATTCAGTTCAGTCTTTCAAAAAGTTTGTTCAGAAAATGTTGGAAATTTAAAATAACAAAACACATCTATTGCCTCTGCAGCCCGTGATACTGCATACGCGACCAGGAAAAAATAAACAGATAAATGAACATTTACCAGGGTAGATTCCAAACTAGTTTGTAAGAAAATGTTTCAAATCAAAACAATCACAACGCATCAACAGTCCAACAGCCATTGAATACTCCGGAAAACGTATACACTTAAATTAACATTTCTACCAAGTTGTATTCGAATGGGTCAAGTGATTTTGGTAAAAGACTGGGCCATATTAATTGGTTCATATTCAAAGAAAACATACTTTTATCATATATATCATATAAATTATCACAAAAGTTATATTAGAAGAGTATCTGGACGGAGAATAAACTGGTAATTACTAAACTGTTTTGAAGTATTACGCTTGGAAATCTTTCTTCAACAAAGAAATTACCAGACATTTGATCCGTTAAAAGTGTAAAAACTAACGCAGTTAGCTCCCTATTTTATCAGTTTATGTCGCGGAATACAATACAGTATATAAAATCAAGAAACAAATTTATAAACAGGAACATATAAATATACTAGTCCCATCTATAAACGACTTGTATACATATCGGTCATCCCCTAGTTTTCGCATTATTTTCAGGATGGTCTTGGCATATCCGAAATACCGTCCTACAAGACACAAAATTGCAACAATTCATGAACGTATATTTCTGCCTCGGGGATTTTGTCTCGGGTTCGGGCGACCGTCCAACGGTATGGGGGCTGAGTCTGAGATCGATATTCCTGAAGATTTTTATTTTCATTTAAGGAGTCACCACACAGTGGCTTTCTCGGTAGCGTTTCAATTGTACTTTTTTGGCCTAGATGCATTTTCATTTATTAATTTTCTATTATGCACATTGATTATATTTTGCTTTCAATATGCTTTGATTTCTTTGTCTGCTTTGCTTTTTGCTTAAGCTTTATGTTTGTTTGTTTGTTTGTTTGATGGTGTTTAACGCCACTTTCAGCAATTTTTCAGCTATATCATGGCGTCCATTTTTTATTGGGGGAGGAAGTCGGGGTACCCGGAGAAAACCCCCGACCTGCGGTAGGAAAACTGGCAATCCTTGTCAATTAAGATTGGAGTCGAGTACACCCTGCCTGCAGTGAGAATCGAACCCGCAATCTCAGTGTTGACAGACCACGTGATCAATAGTAGACCAACTACCTTGACCACTCGGCCACCGAGGCCCCCGCTTAAGCTTTATCATAGACATATAATTACATGTATAGTAGGACCTCGCGGTATCGATCTATTCATTGTATCGATCTATTTATTAATCCACTTATTTCGTCAACCATAAACAACATAAATAAACAAACGTATCTCGGTTTCATTCTTTGCTATATCCACTGATATAACCAAGACAAGACAAGACAAGACAAAGTTTTATTTAAAGTCGGCACAGCAACAACACATAACATAAGCTCTAAAGAGCTTTTTAACCGACATACAGTACATAATAAAGCTTACTGATAAGGTACGTGTAACTACATGCAACATACATTAGCCACATACATAAATGAGCACTACAGACATATTACATATGCATTCATACAACATACATAAGCCATAGCCTCTTACCTTATTTGAAAAACACAGAGGTTAAGATTCCATTATATGGGATCTTACTTAAGGAACTTTGATCAAATAAAAAGAAGGTGAAAACACATAAAAACTGGACGGACAACGTTGAAAAGAAGCTACAGTGGTACTTCTAGTATAATTTACATGTAGGAATAAAGGGAACAGACAAGTAGTGGCATCATTACATACCAAGCAGCAACAGAAAACATGTAAATGCATATAATATAGACAGCACAAGCATGCATACATAGACACAGGCACTAAATACAATAAAATAGTTTAGTACAACCAGGTATAAACAGAGAAGCACTGATTATCAAGCTGTTTATTGACAAAGCATCCGAGTTTAATTAAAGCTATGATAATATTTGTAACAAAGCATTTATGAGCAGCATGCAAAGCAGTGACCAGTCTCTCTATCTCGCCAATTCTAATTGTTATCATATTTTATCATGTTTTTAAAATTCAAATTTTTTCGGCCATGGTTAAAATTAAGTAGATCGATACAACGGGGTTCCTATATATAACGGATCCAACGTTTGTTTTCAATTTCCAACAATCTACCGACAATTTTCGTCCAGGATTCGGAAAGTCAGTACGGTGGAAGGCGGAAATAGCCGAGGTTGATACAATTGCATTTGCCACTTACATCCTTAAACAAGAGAGACTTTAAATATTATATAACTGTCGTTATAATATGCAAAAAGTAAAATAATGGTTTTGAAAATAATCAATTTATCTTATTTTGTATTTTTGATGTTTCGTAGATTTTCCGAAAGATATTGTCATGGGTGTAAGCAGAACAGAAAACCTATATTTATACTGTATATACATTATTTCGCCACAATTCTCTAAACGATTTAAACCATACATAGGTAAGTCCTCTGATCACTCATGACTGGAACAGAATCACAACTACTATATATTCCCTACCTTCCACATGCACACACACACACACAGGAGTGACTATAATTCAAAGTCAGTATTTCATCGGTACAAAATAAAGCGAATAATTAAAGTGAAAGTAGAAATCTCTGGAATCAATAATACCATAACTATAAGTCATCAGTAAAAATAACTCCTAACACCACTCAGACAATAACTCCTAACACCACTCAGACAATAACTCCTAACACCACTCAGACAATAACTCCTAACACCACTCAGACAATAACTCCTAACACCACTCAGACAATACACTCCATACATGCATCTTTTCAATTCCCTCATTGCCAGTAACAAGTACAACATTATTTTTTCCAAGAACTATTTAATTATAGGAATACAGCATTCCTATCGATTATTGTTTAAATTGACTTGGTTACCTCTTTTAAAACTGCCATTTCCAGGGTTCACTTCACAGCAGAATAAAATTTAAGATAGAGGAATCATGCTTGTCAATTGTGTTGATTTGGGCCTTGTTGTCAAAATTTTAATTCCGGAAGTACATAATTTGGGAAGCGATTTGGTAAAAAAAATGCCATTCTGTATCATTTTAGTTTTATTCATATTACTATCCCAGCTACCAATTGATGACTTTCCAATTTAAAAAATGCCACCTAGTGTCCACTTCCAGTACTAAAAACTGCAGCTATAGCCGCAGTTTGTCCTGTTGAAACCTTTTGAAATGGACAATTGTCTTTGATAAATTTTTACGCTTCAGTTGAATGACAGGTATCAATATCTGAGTGAGGAAGGTTATTAAAACCACCAGCTGTGTAAACATGATCGTTAATTAATTAATCAATGTTCATTACCCTATTTACCTGATGCTAATTGGAGGTAGAACCCCAGCTGTTTTATAGCTTAAATAAACAAGCTTACCAGTGACATCCCTGTTGTATTCAAACTCACCTGTTGCCTATGGCTATAGTAACATATACTAATAAGATTAATTAGATGTAAAATTTAATTGACATAGACAAACTATATAAAAACAATCCAAAATCTTTAATTCAATATTATATATAGCACAGTAGGTACACCATGGAGTACCAACAACAGGTCGGCAAGGAGAGGAGCACAGTAGGTACACCATGGAGTACCAACAGTCTGTTGACAAACATGTCCTTCAAACATGACAAATATGTTGTCAATATTAAAATCTAACATTTGACAAATTTGGTCTTAAGTATATTTATTGTTTGATTTAGAGTTATTGATGACCAAAGTTCTGTCATGGCTAAATACCAGGTATTTATATCATCTCATTTCGTTTTTTCTTGAAAAGAGGTGTTTAATAACATCTTGAAGGCAGGGTTTTAAGATGCATCTGAGGGATTGTCATGTCGAGTTTTGAAGAAAACACATAGTTTTAATGGTGATACAATGGTGATGAGATCCGGGCCTTAAAATGCCTATCTGGTCTTTTGAATTTTGTAATATCCACATTTTATTTATGCCGGTCCTGGAGTAGAAATTGTCACTTTATTTTTAGGCACCGTTTTTATTGTTGTTAAAATAGTGGTCAGGAGTTTCGATAGTTGTTTCATGGTACACTTAGAAGATCCTGCTATGAAACGCTGTTTGTGTGCATTTTTTTTTTGAAGTTTTGGTATTTAAATACAAGAAGTGGAGATCCCAATCTATGTTAAGGTATACAAGTATTCCGCTAAAGAGGCATCTTGTGTTTAGGATTAGTACCAAAAATCTCAAACTCTGTTCAGGACAATTTGAGGTATTTTCTAGCAATTCAGTTCAGTCTTTCAAAAAGTTTGTTCAGAAAATGTTGGAAATTTAAAATAACAAAACACATCTATTGCCTCTGCAGCCCGTGATACTGCATACGCGACCAGGAAAAAATAAACAGATAAATGAACATTTACCAGGGTAGATTCCAAACTAGTTTGTAAGAAAATGTTTCAAATCAAAACAATCACAACGCATCAACAGTCCAACAGCCATTGAATACTCCGGAAAACGTATACACTTAAATTAACATTTCTACCAAGTTGTATTCGAATGGGTCAAGTGATTTTGGTAAAAGACTGGGCCATATTAATTGGTTCATATTCAAAGAAAACATACTTTTATCATATATATCATATAAATTATCACAAAAGTTATATTAGAAGAGTATCTGGACGGAGAATAAACGGATAATTACTAAACTGTTTTGAAGTATTACGCTTGGAAATCTTTCTTCAACAAAGAAATTACCAGACATTTGATCCGTTAAAAGTGTAAAAACTAACGCAGTTAGCTCCCTATTTTATCAGTTTATGTCGCGGAATACAATACAGTATATAAAATCAAGAAACAAATTTATAAACAGGAACATATAAATATACTAGTCCCATCTATAAACGACTTGTATACATATCGGTCATCCCCTAGTTTTCGCATTATTTTCAGGATGGTCTTGGCATATCCGAAATACCGTCCTACAAGACACAAAATTGCAACAATTCATGAACGTATATTTCTGCCTCGGGGATTTTGTCTCGGGTTCGGGCGACCGTCCAACGGTATGGGGGCTGAGTCTGAGATCGATATTCCTGAAGATTTTTATTTTCATTTAAGGAGTCACCACACAGTGGCTTTCTCGGTAGCGTTTCAATTGTACTTTTTTGGCCTAGATGCATTTTCATTTATTAATTTTCTATTATGCACATTGATTATATTTTGCTTTCAATATGCTTTGATTTCTTTGTCTGCTTTGCTTTTTGCTTAAGCTTTATGTTTGTTTGTTTGTTTGTTTGATGGTGTTTAACGCCACTTTCAGCAATTTTTCAGCTATATCATGGCGTCCATTTTTTATTGGGGGAGGAAGTCGGGGTACCCGGAGAAAACCCCCGACCTGCGGTAGGAAAACTGGCAATCCTTGTCAATTAAGATTGGAGTCGAGTACACCCTGCCTGCAGTGAGAATCGAACCCGCAATCTCAGTGTTGACAGACCACGTGATCAATAGTAGACCAACTACCTTGACCACTCGGCCACCGAGGCCCCCGCTTAAGCTTTATCATAGACATATAATTACATGTATAGTAGGACCTCGCGGTATCGATCTATTCATTGTATCGATCTATTTATTAATCCACTTATTTCGTCAACCATAAACAACATAAATAAACAAACGTATCTCGGTTTCATTCTTTGCTATATCCACTGATATAACCAAGACAAGACAAGACAAGACAAAGTTTTATTTAAAGTCGGCACAGCAACAACACATAACATAAGCTCTAAAGAGCTTTTTAACCGACATACAGTACATAATAAAGCTTACTGATAAGGTACGTGTAACTACATGCAACATACATTAGCCACATACATAAATGAGCACTACAGACATATTACATATGCATTCATACAACATACATAAGCCATAGCCTCTTACTTTATTTGAAAACACAGAGGTTAAGATTCCATTATATGGGATCTTACTTAAGGAACTTTGATCAAATAAAAAGAAGGTGAAAACACATAAAAACTGGACGGACAACGTTGAAAAGAAGCTACAGTGGTACTTCTAGTATAATTTACATGTAGGAATAAAGGGAACAGACAAGTAGTGGCATCATTACATACCAAGCAGCAACAGAAAACATGTAAATGCATATAATATGGACAGCACAAGCATGCATACATAGACACAGGCTGAGGCACTAAATACAATAAAATAGTTTAGTACAACCAGGTATAAACAGAGAAGCACTGATTATCAAGCTGTTTATTGACAAAGCATCCGAGTTTAATTAAAGCTATGATAATATTTGTAACAAAGCATTTATGAGCAGCATGCAAAGCAGTGACCAGTCTCTCTATCTCGCCAATTCTAATTGTTATCATATTTTATCATGTTTTTAAAATTCAAATTTTTTCGGCCATGGTTAAAATTAAGTAGATCGATACAACGGGGTTCCTATATATAACGGATCCAACGTTTGTTTTCAATTTCCAAAAATCTACCGACAATTTTCGTCCAGGATTCGGAAAGTCAGTACGGTGGAAGGCGGAAATAGCCGAGGTTGATACAATTGCATTTGCCACTTACATCCTTAAACAAGAGAGACTTTAAATATTATATAACTGTCGTTATAATATGCAAAAAGTAAAATAATGGTTTTGAAAATAATCAATTTATCTTATTTTGTATTTTTGATGTTTCGTAGATTTTCCGAAAATATTGTCATGGGTGTAAGCAGAACAGAAAACCTATATTTATATATACATTATTTCGCCACAATTCTCTAAACGATTTAAACCATACATAGGTAAGTCCTCTGATCACTCATGACTGGAACAGAATCACAACTACTATATATTCCCTACCTTCCACATGCACACACACACACACAGGAGTGACTATAATTCAAAGTCAGTATTTCATCGGTACAAAATAAAGTGAATAATTAAAGTGAAAGTAGAAATCTCTGGAATCAATAATACCATAACTATAAGTCATCAGTAAAAATAACTCCTAACACCACTCAGACAATAACTCCTAACACCACTCAGACAATAACTCCTAACACCACTCAGACAATAACTCCTAACACCACTCAGACAATAACTCCTAACACCACTCAGACAATAACTCCTAACACCACTCAGACAATAACTCCTAACACCACTCAGACAATAACTCCTAACTAAATTGACTTGGTTACCTCTTTTAAAACTGCCATTTCCAGGGTTCACTTCACAGCAGAATAAAATTTAAGATAGAGGAATCATGCTTGTCAATTGTGTTGATTTGGGCCTTGTTGTCAAAATTTTAATTCCGGAAGTACATAATTTGGGAAGCGATTTGGTAAAAAAAATGCCATTCTGTATCATTTTAGTTTTATTCATATTACTATCCCAGCTACCAATTGATGACTTTCCAATTTAAAAAATGCCACCTAGTGTCCACTTCCAGTACTAAAAACTGCAGCTATAGCCGCAGTTTGTCCTGTTGAAACCTTTTGAAATGGACAATTGTCTTTGATAAATTTTTACGCTTCAGTTGAATGACAGGTATCAATATCTGAGTGAGGAAGGTTATTAAAACCACCTGCTGTGTAAACATGATCGTTAATTAATTAATCAATGTTCATTACCCTATTTACCTGATGCTAATTGGAGGTAGAACCCCAGCTGTTTTATAGCTTAAATAAACAAGCTTACCAGTGACATCCCTGTTGTATTCAAACTCACCTGTTGCCTATGGCTATAGTAACATATACTAATAAGATTAATTAGATGTAAAATTTAATTGACATAGACAAACTATATAAAACAATCCAAAATCTTTAATTCAATATCATAGTCTTTTAGTAATGACAGCCATAGTTTTTTAACAGGAAGTAAAAGGGAAATAAATCATGTAAAACTGGAAATGGGTCAATTTCACTGATACAATTCCGAAAATCTACACAATACAATTTCAATTATTTCAACAATATCAATGATTATGAAAAAGTTACAATTGAGTAATTATCATGGTTATTGTACAAATGTCGGCTAAACAGCAGAGAAAGGAAAATTTATTAAACCAAGACAGCAGTTTAATAGCAAAAAATGTTTATAAATCCCAAGGGCGTTTTTGCTCCATTATGAGTAATGGTTCCTCTTTGTAGCTCCACCAAAAAAAGGAGGTACATTATTGAAGCTAGGAGGATCATAATTTCCAATCGCAATAATCCACTTACACCAATGAAATATCCTCTGTTTTTATTGATTCTTTTAATATATGTGCTTAATATAAAGACAGAAAAAATAGAGCTTAAACTAATTTGTAACAATTTTAAAAAATGAAGACAAAAATATCTGTAACTTTTTTATATAATTCAGACAGAGGTATATTGATGTAATTTTTTTTTAAATGAAGGAAGAAAAGTATTTGTAACTGATCCATGATCCTATTATTAAAAAGACAAAACAATCTGGATGTCACCAATTCATTCGAATGCTATTAAAATACAGACAGAAAAATATAGTTGTAACAGAAATGTAATTGTTTTATAAAAGGAAAGTAGAAAATATGTGTACCTGAACTATCATTGTAACAGTTATCTAAAGATGTTCTTTAAAAATTATCTATATTCCTACCATGTTCCCTGAAGTACTAGGTGCTCCACATGTGGAATATTGTTTGGTAAATGCTTAGAAAGAATACAAAACGTTTTTGATTCACCAAATAGAAATGACTTATTAGTACAGTGAACCCTCGTTACAACGACATTCGATTTCCAGCAGGATTTCAGTGGGAACAAACGTGTCCACGTGTTGTTTATGCCTGATACAACGACATATTCGGTTTCCGACTCCGACTGCGTCTGTCGGTAACAAATATACTAAAGCTAGCATAAACTAATTCGTTACAACGACAAATTATCAATATTTACCTGTGAAAGATTATCTTTGTCCAGAGAATTAATTTTTTTAACTGTTAATTGCACAGGTGAACACCTGTTGCTATTGCATAATTAACCTTGCGTGACATTTCCGTTACAAAACTAATCGATGATAGGGATATGGCTTCATTAAAAAGGTGTCAAAGGCTGTTAATATTTTAATCTTCAAATATTTCAGAAAATTATTGGCTTAATTACAAGTGTGTAAAGATTGAAGCAGCACATAGGATAATTACAGAAAATCGATCTAATGTAAATAATCATAAATTTTAATTAATTTTGTTAAAAAAAAAAGAAAAAAAAAGGTTTTAAATTAAATATCGGCAAGAAAACAAGCATTTTGTTATTTTTTGTTATTAAGCTTGGATATTGAGCAGACTTGAACGATAATAGACACAAATAAAAAAGGGAGATAATCAAAGTACAAAAATACAAATTCATTATAACAGCAAATTCAGTTTAACGTCAATAATGGCCGGAAACTAACATGGTCGTTGTAAAGAGGGTTGACTGTAATAACTTGTAAAACTTATCTTATGATTTAAGATGCTTCATTTTGTAGAAATGTGATACATGTATAGCATTCAAAGGTTGTCTAGGTCTGTTTTTGTTTTTTTTTAATTATAAACAGAAGTGTTGAAATAGCCTTCAGATAATATTTAATGAGAACTTTATTCATTTCTTTCATTGTAGATTTTCTTTTAAATTCCATATTTATAAAACTTGTATTGCATTCAGTCATCTATACCTTTATTTTTATTTGACAGAAAGAAAGGATGGCTCAGAAGCTACATCCCAGAGAACATAACCAGACAGTTTTAGAACAGTTAGAGGTTGGAGATCTAGTAGAGTTTCCTCGAGGAATGTACTCCCATTGGGGAGTCTTTGTTGGTAGGCAATGCTATCTTCGTTTAAAATTCGATTTCTGATTATTTGAAGCCAAAATCTTGAAAAAAAGTAATGGGGTTTAATATTTACTAGTATCGCCATGTAATGATTCAGCTTTAAATAAAGTGCACATGTTGGGTGATTGTCACGTAACCCTCATTTTTATCACATCCGGAAATGTGTCCGAAATTTGTCTTATTTTTAGGGCACCTGACCCGAAGGGTGATGTGAGCTATTGCCATCACTTTGTGTCCGTTGTCGTCCGTCATTGTCCGTCGTCGTCGTTAACTTTTCTTGAAAAATCTTCTCCTCCAAAACCACTAAAGGGATTGCTTTGAAACTGCATACATCATCAGTAAAATGTCCTCTACCAAGTTTGCCCAAATCAAGGCCTCAGACCAACCAACATGGCTGCCATGGCTAAAAATAGAACAGGGGGTCAAAATACAGTTTTTTGCTTCTAGTTCAAAAAGTATAACAGATACAGGAAAACCGAACAGACTTTCCTTCTTCAGCATCTAAAGCTCTACAAAACAGTCCATTGGGTCAAAGTTGTATGATGACTCCTTGTAGAAGTTATTGCCCTTCAATTGTCAAAATTGATGATTTTTGCCATTTTTGCCTCAAAATTTTGAAAATTATTAGAACTAGAGAAAAAGTTAGCATTGCTTAATTGTTCTGCTCTATGAGTGTTACAAAAATGACTAAGGATCAAGATTGTCTGATGAACCATTTAAGAGTTATTCCCCTTGAACTGTTTTTAGCTCACCTGACCCAAAGGGTCATGTGAGCTATAGTTATCACTTTGCGTCCGTCGGCGTCGTCGTTGTCGTCGTCGGCGTCGTCGTCGTCTGTAAACTTTTTACATTTTAATCTTCTTCTCTGAAACCACTTGGCCAATTGAAACCAAACTTGGCCATAATGTTCATTGGATGGACCTTTACAAAGTTTGTGTTTTTTATTTTGATTGGTAAACCAATATGGCCGCCACCTCAAGACTAAGTTTAACATAGGACCCTATTGGAAAAAAGTTTAAAAGGGCTTCTTCTCTGAAACTGTTTAACCAATCAAAACAAAACTTATAGCAATATTGTTTGGATGGTCTTCTATAAAGTTTGTGTTTTTGATGGGAATTGGAAATTCAAAATGGCCACCACCGCAGGACTTAGTTTAACATAGAACCCTATGGGAAAAAGTTTTAAAAGGCTTCTTCTCTGAAACCGGTTAATCAATGGAAACAAAAACTTACTAGCAATATTGTTTAGATGGTCCTCTATAAAGTTTGTGTTTTTTATGGCAATTGGAAATTCAAAATGGCTGCCACAGCAGGACTTAATTTAACATAGGACCCTATGGGAAAAAGTTTGAAAGGCTTCTTTTCTGAAACCGGTCAACCAATGGAAACAAAACTTACTAGCAATATTGATTGGATGGTCCTCTATAAAGTTAATGTTTTTTATCCCAATCGGAAATTCAAAATGGCCGCCACAGCAGGACTTAGTTTAACATTCGACTCTATGAGAAAAAAGTTTAAAAGGGCTTCTTCTCTGAAACGGTTTAACCAATCAAAACAAAACTTACTAGCAATATTGTTTGGATGGTCCTCTATAAAGTTTATGTTTTTTATGGCAATTGGAAATTCAAAATGGCCGCTACCGCAGGACTTAGTTTAACATAGGACCCTATGGGAAAATGTTTTTAAAGGCTTCTTCTCTGAAACTGGTTAATCAATGGAAACAAAAACTTACTAGCAATATTGTTTGGATGGTCCTTTATAAAGTTTATGTTTTTTACGGCAATTGGAAATTCAAAATGGCCGCCACCGCCGCAGGACTTAGTTTAACATAGGACCCTATGGGCAAATAAAAAAAATCTTCTCTATACAACTGGTTAACCAATGAAACAAAGCTTTCTAGTAATATTGTTTGGATGGTCCTATTTAAAGTTTATTGAAAATTACAGGATTTACTTTAACATCAGGGAAATGCCATCTTCATTGCCTATAAAATCAGGTGAGCGATACAGGCTCTTAAAAGCCTCTGGTTTTAATAGGTTTTAATTGATTTTTTAAAATCTTCTCCTCTGAAACAACTGAAAGTACTGCTTTGAAACTTTGTACACATCATCCCTCAAATGTCCTCAACCAAGTTTGTAAAAATCATGGCTGCAGATTAACCAACATAGCCACCATGGCTAAAATAGGACGGATTAGGGGGGGGGGGGGTAAAATAAAGTTTTTGGCTTATATTTAAAAAAGTGTAACAGATACAGAAAAACCAAAGAGACATGCCTTCATCTGGATCAAAAGCTCTACGAAACACTCCATTGGGTTGAAGTTGTATGAAGACTCCTTATAGAAGTTATTGTCCTTTAATTGTCCAAATTGATTATTTTTGACATTTTTGCCTCAAAATCTTAAAAATTATTAGAACTAGAGAAAAAGTTAGCATTGCTTAATTGTTCTGCTCTATGAGGGCTACAAAAATGACTTTAGGGTCAAGATTGTCTGATGAACCTTTTAGGAATTATTCTCCTTGAACATTTTTTTAATCAATTTTACTTGATGTTAAAAAATCTTCTCCTCTTTAACCAATGAAAGGACTGCTTTGAAACATTGCACACATCATCTTTAAGACGTCCTCTACCAAAATTGTGATAATCATGACACCTGACTACCTACATAGCTACGTTGGCTTAAAATAGAAAAATGAAAAAAAGGGGGGTGGGGGGTGGGAGTCGAGAGAGTTTTCAACTGATAGTTAAAAATGGGGTACCGGAGTAGGCCAACGTTACATCGGAGCAGCCCGGCCGCTAGTAGGACATATGCTGCCGAGTTCTTCGACCAGGTATCCCGAAGGCCAGGCTTCGACAAAACCACCATGGTGGAGTCCATGGATTACTAACTCCAACAACCGTCCGACCGAGGGTATTAATTTACCAGTGTAGGACGTTAAAAACCCCCAAAAGAAGATAAGTTTGCATGATAATTAATATTAAACAAGATTTTCAAATGTATACATATAACTATTTTATGATTGTTATGTGCATACACGTGAGCTTTTCCATTTTTCGTTAGGTCATGCTTTGTTTAAATTTATTGATGATGCTGATGTAATTAGGAAAATTTTGTATTTGAACTTTACCACACTTTATATTTGTCAATATCTGTCTTTTATTCTGTTGAGATTTAGGAATTTCTTTTTGTGTAATTATGTTCAAGATAAAGCATAATGTGTTGAATTGTAGTGCATGATGTGTAAACTACAGTACACGCATCGCGGATTTGAATATGCAAAATGTAAAACAGACCCGTCATGTAGTTTCCTCAGCTACAGTAGATGCATCGTGTTAAGTAACATTTTTGACGCACGATTCTGTTTTATGTATTTGGTATTATCATACTATAGAACCAAACTGACATATGTCTTCTTTATTTTTTCAATGATGAGTATGTAAACCTAAAAGTTCAGTTTGACTTGAACCATGTGTTAATTGTATTTCTAGTCATTTTTGTCTCGCCTGCGACGAAAGTCGCTGGAGGCGAGACATATGTATGGGAATCCGGCGGTGGCGGCAGCTGCGGCGTAAACACTTGACATCTTGCTTCATATCTTTGTAAGCCCAAGCCCTAGGTCCATCAAATTTGGTCCAGAGGTAGCTTATGATGAGTACTTGCCAGTCAGTCACCTGTCACCTGACCTTGACCTCAATTTCACGGTCCAGCGACTACGTTAAAGTTTTTGGGTTACGACAGTTCCTCTGTAACTATGCATGGTAGGATGACAATATTTGGTGTATAGGTTGCTGATGACTAGTACATGACTGTCTGGTAGGTGTCACCTGACCTTGACCTCAATTTCACGGTCCAGCGACTACTTTAAAGTTTTTGGGTTACGACAGTTCCTCTGTAACTACGCATGGTAGGATGACAATATTTGGTGTATAGGTTGCTGATGACTAGTACATGACTGTCTGGTAGGTGTCACCTGACCTTGACCTCAATTTCACGGTCCAGCTACTACGTTAAAGTTTTTGGGTTACGACAGTTCCTCTGTAACTATGCATGGTAGGATGACAATATTTGGTGTATAGGTTGCTGATGACTAGTACATGACTGTCTGGTAGGTGTCACCTGACCTTGACCTCAATTTCATGGTCCAGTGACTACGTTAAAGTTTTTGGGTTACGACAGTTCCTCTGTAACTATGCATGGTAGGATGACAATATTTGGTGTATAGGTTGCTGATGACTAGTACATGACTGTCTGGTAGGTGTCACCTGACCTTGACCTCAATTTCATGGTCCAGTGACTACGTTAAGGTTTTGGGGTTACGACAGTTCCTCTGTGACTATGCATGGTAGGATGACAATATTAGGTGTATAGGTTGCTGATGACTAGTACATGACTGTCTGGTAGGTGTCACCTGACCTTGACCTCAATTTCACGGTCCAGCGACTACGTTAAAGTTTTGGGGTTACGACAGTTCCTCTGTAACTACGCATGGTAGGATGACAATATTTGGTGTATAGGTTGCTGATGACTAGTACATGACTGTCTGGTAGGTGTCACCTGACCTTGACCTCAATTTCATGGTCCAGCGACTGCGTTAAAGTTTTTGGGTTACGATAGTTCCTCTGTAACTACGCATGGTAAGATGACAATATTTGGTGTATAGGTTGCTGATTAATAGTACATGACTGTCTGGTAGGTTCCACCTGACCTTGACCTCAATTTCATGGTCCAGTGACTACATTAAAGTTTTTGGGTTATGGCTGTTCCCTGTAACTATGCAGGGTATGGTGACAATATTTTGTATACAGGCCGCTGCTGATATTTAATGCTATTTACGTAATGCTTATGACGAAATTTATTTTCGTTACTGATGTGGAATGCAGGCGAGACGTTTTTCTGTGTCCACACTTGTATGATTACTTTTAGCCATTTCATTATGTACAAAATTGATTCTAGTTAAACTGTATTGTAATTTTAGTTTTGTTAATTTTCAGATCTAACCACATAAGTGTAATCATCATCATCATATTCATCATCATCAATACAAATAATTACACATACACGTGTATACTTAGTAAATAAATAGTTAAACTGCTGCAATCGTTTCATTTCTGAAATCCAATGCAGAACAGTGATTGTTTAAGGCAGGACTAATAGTCATCTACAAGTACTATTGATCATGTGCACGGTTGAGGTTGCAGGTTCAAGTCTCACTGTGGGCAGGGTGTGCTTGACTCCAGTTTTAATTGACAAAGAATGAAAGTAGTAATAAAATACAGAATGCCAATCAAACTGTCCACAAAGACATTCCTCAAATCAAAGTCCAAGAAACCAGCAAACACCTAATACAACAATGGTCCTGACTTGGTACAGGCATTTGAAAAGAAGTGGTGAAAAAACCAGGTTTATGCCATGCCACACATCCTGTAGTATGCGAGTTCGTGTGTTGGAAAAAATACTTCTTACACTACAGTAGTCTACTACTTAGGGTACCACCTCTTTATAATTACAATCTGAGACAAGTTCAGAACAAATTGAGATGATGAATGATTAGTTGCACCACTTGAAAATGTAAAATGAACTGATTGTGCATTATTAGCATCATCAATTACCTTGTATACCCACAACATTACTATTTCCTTGCAGCCAGTTCCATTGGAGTTATAGCACATTCTCTTACATTTTTTTGTATATGCAGTTATTTTACATCAATTATGTAAGAACCCATTTAATTTGATAATTTGCAGTCTGTTTTTTAAGCTACTGTTAGTTTTTTTGAATTTTTATGTGACACAAAAAGAGAATGTACTTGTAATGTATTCAAGATGACCAAAAATATAGTAAAATTTATACAATATCAACATGACAAAAACTTCCTATCATTCACCAGATGACTCATATAGAATATTCATGTGCAAAAATTACATTTAAAGAAAGTTTGCTTTTTTGTTTCTAATGTGTTCAATGAAAAAAGCAATAGTAACATACATGTAAGGTTGCGTCAAAATTACTGACTCAAAAGACCTTATTATACGGCTCAGACTGTAACAAGAGAACGAGTCTGTATCAGGTCCTTCATCAGTCAGTAATTACCAGTTATTGGCATTTAAAAAGAGATTAATACTCAACCTCAGAATTACTTTGACCAACAATGAAGTAGGAGGTGCCTATCCTTCTACAGACCAACAATGAAGTAGGAGGTGCCTATCCTTCTACAGACCAACAATGAAGTAGGAGGTGCCTATCCTTTTACAGACCAACAATGAAGTAGGAGGTGCCTATCCTTCTACAGACCAACAATGAAGTAGGAGGTGCCTATCCTTCTACAGACCAACAATGAAGTAGGAGGTGCCTATCCTTCTACAGACCAACAATGAAGTAGGAGGTGCCTATCCTTCTACAGACCAACCATGAAGTAGGAGGTGCCTATCCTTCTACAGACCAACAATGAAGTAGGAGGTGCCTATCCTTCTACAGACCAACCATGAAGTAGGAGGTGCCTATCCTTCTACAGACCAACAATGAAGTAGGAGGTGCCTATCCTTCTACAATCTCCATGTAAACCATATTGAGGCATTAAAAGTCCTCAATTGTTATATTACATATTAAAACCACGTCTGAAATTGCAAGGTCTTATATATTTTGTCTGTACAATCGCCATATTATTTATATTGATTGAATAATGAAATCAGACTGAAACTAGATATCAGCGAGATGGTACCCATCTCTGTGGGCCCCGTCGAACTTGAGGTCAAGCGCAAAGGTCATCAACCATGTCATGCGCCTTGATATTATCTAACCACATACCGAATATCAAAAGCCTACCTCAAAAGATTAAGACTTACAGCTCAGAGACGATTAGCTTCGGACGGACGGACGGACGGACGGACAGACTGATCACTATAGGCTGTTTGCCACAAAGTGGCGAGGCCCTAATAAATAGTAAGTAGTATAGTGTCAATATACGTAAAAATAGAAACTTAGTGTCGATAATTGGTTATAAATAGAAATAAGGCATTTGGTTGTAAAAATGTACAGAATATTCCGTTAATCATGCGATTGGCTTAGCCTACCAGAAATATTATACTACACTCCATATGTAATAATTCTAGAAAAGGTCATACACATGAGTTTCTTTTACATAATTTGTATCGCTATTTAGTATACCATGATACAGTTGGCATGCATGGACAAATTGAAAAATAGTTTGCAACTATAATTGTTCTGTACATGTTTCCAACTATTGTTATTGATAGGTATTTGTAGCAGCAAATATGTTATGACATGAATTGTTTGCTTTGCTTGATGTTACCCAAATTAAAAAATGTGTGTACCAGCAGTCACCAAAACATATTGACTAAATTAAGTTAAAAAAATTACTGTAATTGTTATATTAGTATGTGGTATGATATAGGAACAACAACTGAAATTAACCCAGCATAATTTAAATTTTTTTCAGGAGATGAGGATATTGTACATTTAGCTGGAGAAGACACGGGCAATGATGGCATAAATGCTAATCTAGACTCTGGTCACTTGTTTACCATTTGTGGAAGACGATTCAACAAAGCTTTTGCCAAGGTAGATAATTTCTGGGATGTGGCAGGTGCCAGCAAGGCAAAGAAAAACAACAGTAAAGACAAGAAATGCAAGTATGTACCATCCTTAAAAAGATGTATTCTACAATTGCAATATTTTATACTCTAATTTTGTTGTTAAAATTGTGCTAATTATTTTGTATACCTCCTCTTTTCCATAGCAGTCAACATTGTCTTATGTATGGACATATAATTAAACATTTTTATTCCATATGTTTTTATATTTCTGTGAATAAACATCAGTCAATCAAGTCTATCTAACAGCTTTGTATTTTTTATTATCTGTGATAAAGCTTACTTCCCTTGTTCCAGAGGTATTCCCATATTGGCAAGTAGTAACCTCAAATGAAATTAGTAATATTAATAAACAATTTTGTTAAAAATGTATTATTTCAGTGAATAATCAGAAGTTTTTACAACAAAGTAATTAATATTTTATTTAGTCGAGTCATCTTTGTTTGGAACCAGTTCTCTCTGGAAACTTAATGGCATCAGTCACAAGAGAAAATGGTATACAGTAAGAATTCCATTGAAGTTGTAAACCTTTTACATGCTATGTTGCAATTCTTGTAAGTTAACATTTTCGTTTTGGTTTTAGGCCTTTTCCTCCAGAGGAAATCAAAGAAAGGGCATTTTCAAGGATTGGTGCTATTCCTTACAATGTTTTGTGGAGCAACTGTGAACACTTTGCAGCTTGGTGTAGGAATGGTGAACAATTGTCTCAACAGGTATAAATATGTGGACAATTAAGAAAGGGCAAAAAGGACAAATGTTGAAGAAACTTTATATTGATGAGAATGGAGGGCACTTAAAAAAGTTGTGGAACATGGACCTCAATGACCAATCCAAGTGGATACGCAGATGATGGGAAAATTAACCCTTCTTAAAGCTTTAACTATATTGTTATACTGAACTAAACACAAACAAGAACAATTGAATACTTTTATGATGGGGAACTGTATAGTGATAAATGAGTAACCCCTCTGGGAAACTGTATAGAGATAAATGAGTAACCCCCTCAAATTTGGTTTGTGATTGCATGCTGAATAAAAGGGTTTGAAACCTTTATTTTATCTAAATGTATATACTGATTCTTACACAGTTATTTTAGCTATGTCCAGTTTTGAGGCAGAAAATATGGTTATTACTCTTAACAGCTGTTTTATTAAAGTAGTGATTTCTATAGTCAAGTATTGAATTACTTTCTATTGGCAGGTTGACACAGTATTAAGCTGGATAGTGGGCCTTGGAGCAGCTGCAGTTGCAGGTGGAATAGCATATGCAGGGTTATCTAGCAGTAACAAGAAAAAGAAGGAAGTAGAGTACTGAGATTTTATTTCATTTGTTTTCCGGTGGATTTTTTGTAATAACTACTAAACTTGTAGTAAATGACAATATAAACAAAATCAGTTTACTGATCATTAATGATTATTGCAGCACATTTCTGTTTTATATGAACACACAAACATTCCTAATATAAAAAATTGTGAACAGATTTAAGTTTCTTATATACAGGATGATTTTAAAATTTTGTCCAAACTGGTACGATTTGTCAATTAGAATACTTGTTTTGGGGTTAATTGAGGTCAAATAGAGTAATATTAAGGGAAAAAACATCATGGTCAATGATTTTCCTTTCAAATCATGAAACAAATAATGTCAAATGCTCAAGTATCTTGTCAATCTGTAAAGTATATAATATTGCATAATATTAAGATGTTTTACACACAGAAAGTTGTTACATAAATGTGTCTCTTTCTGTATGTATAATATGGATCCAGTTTTTTCCAGAAGAAATATGTGGAAAATGTTGGATTTGACCATATTGAAAGATCATCTATTTGAGTATAGGCACAGCCTAAATTTGAGCAGTGCACATTGTATTGTTCATGACATTACTTCAGACCACCCTTACAGTGCCTCGGCATTCTATTGGTGATGTAATATCTTTTCCAATGTATTGGCAATCTTGCTATTTAATGTTACTGGTGGTGCTGGTGATGGAAGGGGTAGTTTCTAATATTGCTGTGGGATTCTTAAATTTCTTTACAAATATTCACCAGATTTGTCTGGAAGTGTAGTTCTTGTTGTATCACGTTAATCTAGAGCAGCAGAGTAACCTTGAACTTGATTGACAATTTTTAAAGTTTTTAAGAAATTTATTTAATTATATAAATGTTAACAACTTGGTTTATTAATAGTAAGCACAGCTGGCAGAGGGCAGCTTTGTCTGCTAAAAGCAGTGAGCTCTACATCATCATGTATCACTTGAATTAAATTCTGTTTAATGCTGATATTAATTGTTTTTCTTCAGGAAGTTGATACTGTCAACAAAAGTGTCACATATTGAATTGAGAAGAGCAATAAAATTAATTTTTAAAATGTAGACTTGGAAATAAATTTGACAAAGAGAAAAAATTAATCTTTTGGTAAAAAAGAAGACATTAATTTCAGACAAGTTTTGGCAATCTCTGAAATGCCCTTTTTTAAAAATGGACAATTATATGACATTTGTGTAACGTCACCATTTCGGAAAGAAGTAAGGAATTCAGAGGCACTGTAAGTGTGCTCCATTAAAGCTGTGCCTATATTCGTATTATGTTACTAAAACTTGAAGTTTATAAGTGTAAAGTTTATAATGAGATGGCAGGTCATTTATTCTGAAAGGCTTTTTTTAAATTCTTGAACATTAGACATTACTAAGAGATCAACATTTTTTCTTATTATCTGTTATTCTGTTATTCTGTTTAATGCTGATATTAATAGTTTTTCTTCAGGAAGTTGATACTGTCAAAAAGGTGTCACAAATTGAATTGAGAAGAGCAATAAAATTAATTTTTAAAATGTAGACTTGGAAATAAATTTGACAAAGAGAAAAAATTAATCTTTTGTTAAAAAAGAAGACATTAATTTCAGCCAAGTTTTTGCAATCTCTGAAATGCTCTATTTTAAAAATGGACAATTATATGACATTTGTGTAACGTCACCATTTAGGAAAGAAGTAAGGAATTCAGAGGCACTGTAAGTGTGCTCCATTAATGCTGTGCCTATATTCGTATTATGTTACTAAAACTTGAAATTTATAAGCATAGAGTTACTAATGAGATGGCAGGTCATTTATTCTGAAAGGCTTTTTTTTAAAAAAATTCTTGGACATTAGACATTACTTAGGGATCAAAATTTTTTCTTATTATCTTAAATATTCTGTAGATATTAGTGGAATGGACTGTTTTATCTTGTGTTTTCAGTCAGAAGGTTTCCTCCATCTTTCATATTTTAGACTGCTGTGTATAGGACTTACATTTGGCAAAAGCAATTCTTACTTATTTCACCTCTCCCTTTTTCATATAATCTTGAACTTGAAAACTTGAAACCAATTCGTAGGGATGACAATCCAGTTCTTTCCAATATTGATTCCTAAACAGTTCTAAATATATTTAATATGTCTTTTTGATGTAATGACCATTAAAATTGAGGAGTGAAAATGTGAAGGTGTATATTGGAACCTGTGCATTTAAGTAAGCAAATAGCAGAATTTGTTTCAAAAATTCACTGTTAAAGTAATGTTCATTGTTGACAGTGCTCATTTTCAGTCACCATGTATATAATTCATGGAAACTTTAATTTAATGCCAAGTAAGGAAGTTTAAGTTTGCTAAAACATGTAATGAGATGCAGACAAATTTGAGTTGTGAAACATCAATATATATTTGTATATAAATTATTTGTTATTTTGTTGTTAACTCTCATGTTATTTTTACATATCTATTTACTTTAGCATACCTCATTAATTGTGTACACACCCAACCATGTTTTAAAAACTACATTCAATGACATGGATAAGAAAAATTAAATAATTATGCATCATGATTAGGTTTCAGCATAATGAGAATGAGTTATCATTGATTTGAATGTTTAAACATGCTCGTACATTTGTGATTTTAATGCTGTGATTAACATATTTATTTATGTATGAAATTGGATTTAGTTATTGATTTTTTTAATTTTAAATTGCCAATGTGTTGTTATTCTTATTATAATCCTATTTTAATTTTCTGTACAAAATTTTACCAGCTTTCAGACATTACAGGCATCAACAGGGGCTGAGGATTGTTATATGTCTGCATCTGCTATTTATCATGAAGATTATTTTGTAAGCGGATCATTCTGCACATGGTTTTGTCTTAGACAAGCAATCTGTGATACTTGGGTACACTGGAACTTATTTATTTTTTATTATATATTTATATATCCTAATCAGCAATATCTACGTTACATTCTAAGTATATTTTGTGTAATTGTACTTTGTGGTGAAAAGCTTTATACAGTCTATGTTTATATTTACATGCCTTTGAACCATCTGCTCATCTTTGTAATTCCAGTCTATTTTATACATATCTGACGCCAATCATCATATGCTCAAATAATTTTCTTCGTGAATGACATGTATTCTACTTGAAATCCTTAAGTCTTATTTTTCTTGAAACATGACCATTACAGTCTATGGTAGTGAATTCTCAGTATGATATTTAAATGCTTTTAAAGTATATTTTAAATACAACATTAACGTTGTGATTATTTAAACACAATTAACAAACTTATATCTTTGTTTTATTTTGAGCCAAAAAACGCCTCCCACAAGTACATTGAAAGTGTTGTTACAGTAGTTGACTTTGTGATAAATAAAAGTTCATTCTTGGAATGTTTCTGTTCTTCACAAAAGAGTAAAAGAATCTTTGCGTTCTTAAATATAGTTTTGGTTAAAATTTTAAGATTATTTTGTAAGCCGATCTTTCATCACATGGTTTTATCTTGGACAAGTAATCTGTGATATGATAGTACATGTAGGGCACAGTAAAACTAATTTATTTTCAGGATTTATATATCATAATTAACAACATGTACATATCATAAGCCTATCAATGGTTTGGATACCTTTTGTCATGAATGAAGTACATTCTACTTGAAATCCTCAAGTTTTATTACTATAATGATCTGTGATGAATGTTGAAAAACATGCAAAATATTTCTAATATGACATTTTTTCAATGAAGCATCATGACAGTCTTCGTTATTGAAATCCTTGTATAGATATTTAAATGTTTTAAATTAAGTATTAATGTGGTGACACGTATAAACACGATTAAAGTTCGTTCCTATGTTTATTCTTCTTCTTTGAAGAAACATTAGAGTAATTATCTTTGCATTCATCAAACTTTGTTTTGTCATCGTATTGTTAGGTTGTTTTACAGGAATGTTTGTAAGGAATGTTCTTTTAATAGATAAATACTGGTGGTAATGTCAAACGTTAAAATATAGTATATATCATGTGAATTATTTTATTTTCATGGTTGATATGAAAACGTGCCTTTCTGCAGAAAGGACATTGTATTTCCTTAAACATGCAAAAATATGAAATGAAATAATATTTTTACAAAAGAACATTCCTGATTTGCTTTACTACAATCTAATACAAATAAAATCTTTCTATTGCCTTTTATTGTTATTGTCTTGCCATGTCTAGACACTGCTTACTTGTGAAAAGAGAATTCATCTTGTAGTTTTGGTCGCAAACCAAAATTCAAGATGGTCGCCATCATAATGCCTTCATTTCCTGAATGTACTTCGCTAGAGCAGGGTTGGCCTGAGTTTATTTAGTAGTTTTCAGCTTGTTTGAGAACTAGTTTGTGATAAAACAGTGGAAAAAGTCGAAGACATTACATATTGTACTGTATGTGCAAATGACACAGATAAAGTAGTTGGCTAAGCAGAGTCTGTTGATGAAACAGTTTCTAATTTCGGTATTATAGCTTGAGAGAAAACATAAATATCATATTTGGAGTTGTCTACGGTGTATTGTAAGAAATACGTACACCATGACATGTAGTTGTTTTTCTATATTTGTCTATGGTGCATATACTTAATTACATGTGTTGTTTGCTGCCAATTCCAAATACAGAGTCTATAGGCAAAAGACGACTGATAATGTTTGTTAAGATTTAACTCTAAAATCAGTTTTAACATCACCAAGGGACAATCTAATGATATCACTTGCAGTACACGATTTTCATCTTTAGAATTGTACTCTGTTACCATGGTGACAGTTTGAATCAAAGTCGACCTGAACCCACCGTTAGTTTTAAACCTTTCTAATTATTCGTATGATTCCACCCTCTAACATGATCGCTGTAACTATAAATAGAACCTCCTAAAGAAATTTGGTAGACAACACCTTGCTATCTGATCACATTTTTTTTATATTTTCATATTTCTGGAATAAAGTTACGGATCTCGGCTTTTTTAATTGCTGTAAATCTTAAAATTGTCCATGTAAGTCTTGGAGTCAATTTAAAGTGTTAATTAGACCTTAATTATAAAATAAAGTTGATATTCCAGTGTAGTTTCGTTTAAAAGAATTTCAAATAAGTCTGTCCAAGATATGTATACGGACCTTACAATATTCAAGACAAGTTCAAAGGGTACAGAAAGGCAAATAACGACGCAATTTTCCCCATATTATCGTAACCACTCTCCTTCTTACTACTCCCGGATGAGACTTATTACCAGATGTGTAACCTGACTGATACAACGGATGTTATGCGTGGACCTTTCCGGAGCACCTGGACTTGCTTTTTGTGAGGATTATATCACTCAATTTGTTTGATTTTGTGTTGTATATCTGTTTGTTGTTGTTGTCCCCTTTTTGTATTTCATACTTTAATCCTGCATAGATTTAATTGGAGAACTGCAGCTTTATCCTGCAAATATATGACATTTCCGAACAGTTACGAGTTCTTTAAATGAATTTCCCTTATGGGTCATTGAGAGTTGCGTGTTTTTTATGATGTATTCTATAATGAGGTACAGAGGCTCAGAAACCTATTCAGCCTACTACTCAGCTATAGACGTGATGTGTTTGTTCTGTTGAATTGGAGCCCAACCATTTTCTCGTCCCGGAATCAACGCATGGTTTCTCCCTCAAAAATATAAAGGTACTTTAAAAAAGAATAGTTATTAACATTAGAGATGTTTGTATAATTGGAAATCTGTGTGATTTATGGGATTGATAGTTAAAGGGTGACATAGTTTATTACTAAACGTCTTCCTACTTAAGGTCAAGGTTTTCTCTGGGTACCCAGAGTTACTACCTAATAAAAATAGACGCCACGATACAGCTGAAGAATTTCCGAAAGTGAAGCCCATTCAAACAAACAAAATGCATTGTATATTTACTTAAAATGTCATTTATTAATTCTTGTACAAATTTGTTGGGACCGTCGCGTTGTTGCAGTTTTCACCTTTACAACAGAAAGAACATACGAAATGAGCCATTTGTAGGTTGTCTACGCTATAATGTGCACACTCATTTAGGACGAAGGAGTCCACAATCCAGTCCTTTATACATTCCGGCTCCGTGGCGCATCTAGAAAGGTAACAGTAAAAAAACATTTAAGAATAGTTGCAGGTCATGGTTTGTTTGGGTGTATTTTCATTTAAAACGTCAAAGCGAGACAACTGACAAAATGTAATGAAATTATAAATTTTTTTCTTTGCGTTTTCATAAAAATGTTATAAAAATAAAGAAACACCCTGATCAAACCACACATTTTGCTTTCCAATGGCATAAAACGTACTGCCTTCGGCCTTCTCTGTACATCTAAAGTACACAGGATACGAGTAATATTCTCTTTATTGAAAACAAAAATAGTTCCTTCAATTTAGATATTACTGCATAATAAGTAAAATATTAGTTAAATCTATTATAGCTTGAGAAATATAACTTGGTTGCCAACAATAAAAGTAATTGGTTTAAAGAACTAACAAGACCATTTGAGATTTTTTGAAAGCTACACCTGTTACACACTGCCTACTGTACGAACCTCATAACACAACAGCCATTACTGCTGTAATACTTCAATTTTATTTCAAGCTATTTAATAGTTCTATATATAATAACTGTCTAGAAATAAATCAACCGATTGTAAAACATACCTTTAAAAGAGATATATAAGAAATAGCATCCGGAGATATGCCGTGTTACTATCTATTATGTCCAACCTGATGTTACTTCTCAATCAAGATTTCCGGACCATCTATAACAATAGGGCAACTCCAAAATTCAATTTTCACCATACTAAGAGAACTTTAGGTTTTCTTGTGTAATTTTTAGGTTTCTTCCTTAATATGCACAAAATACGAATAATTCATCCTCAGTATTGCATATATAATCTTGATACATAATTTAAAAAACTTCATAACAATAACATTTCTGGGCCATCTACAAAAATACAAATTGCTACCTTCATGTCATTTCTAAATACTGCAAAGCGTTCACCTATAACGACATTTTAGAATGTAGATTTGTGAAAGTGACCTCTACATGAAGATCTTTTTGAGACATCTATAAAGAAGATTATTCATAACTTATTCATCTCATCTTTGCTAAGTAAATGTTATATTGCGCTCCTTGTAATAATCTTAATGACACACTGAGAAAAAGACCTTATGTCCCACCTATACAAAAAAGAAAAACAAATAAACATGTTGCCTTTAACAAGCATCTAAAATTTTTCGGATATTCCCCACAACAATAAAGTATTCTACATTCACGTGCTATCTCCCAAAAACTACAGCTACTTTAAACTGTGTGGGCTATAAATATATAACTATATAGAATGCTGCTTTCATGTAGCATTTCTCTTCAAAAAACTAAACTATAACAATTAACATTTACACTTGCTATGCCCAGAGAGAGAGAGAGAGAGAGAGAGAGAGAGAGAGAGAGAGAGAGAGAGAGAGAGAGAGAGCGCAAACACTTACTTTTGTTTTTTCTTTTTACTGCTTAGTTTTTTTTATTGCTATAAATCACTTCAAGACGACAGTGGTTATGCGTTAAAAGTTTGATTCAAGTCATTATACTGGTAATGACTTTAACTCGACTGTCTAAACGTTACCTAAACCTGTCCGTTGACATGAACATATTAAAAAATAAAGAGTAGTAAGCACTACAATTATTACAATTAAGTAGTTTATGTAAATTGAAGAATATTAGTTTAATTGCATATTAAGTTCGAGCTTTTGGGGCATTTACCTACCGCCTTGATACGAATCTCGTGCCATTCGGAAGGTTTTCAATGTCATTAATACAAAAGTGTTCATCATGACGTCCACATTCTCGTGGTGCATGAGCAGTCTCACAAATAGTTTTAGGACCTGTACACAGGTGACAGGAGATTGCTGAAATGAAAATGGACATCTGCACTACTCAAATATATACTCTACAAAACAAAGAATCGCATAATGAATTGAAAAAAGATTTTAGTATATGTATTTTCATTTCATATACCGCTATATTGATAATGTTATGTCTCTCAGCAATTATAAACTCGGTGACAAGTTGCATTCACTACACTATCGAGTTTGAAATTAAAGAGACCACCAATACGTTTAGACCTCTTACTTAGATATAATTCTAAAGAGAGACTCGGGCACTACTATCAACCAGACTCGACGACAAACCAGTTGACTTCAACTTTTCCACTGTCGACTTCACGTTCATCAATAGCAACATTCTAGCAGCACCGGCGGATGATGTGCACATTTCACATCGTATACGTTATGCAATATCCGATTGTCTAGAGCGCTTATTGCTGATAACTACCAAGCTACCGAAACAAGTGTTTGTTGTACCTAGGTTGATGTTATCTCTCCAGAAGTTCTATGGTAGTTACCATTATGGAAAATCAATGTCTTAAATACAATCGGACAGTTTCGCTGAATCGTAGCCTTCATATTCTTGGACATGACAATGAGTTATTTAACGGGTGTCTAATTAGAGGTAGACACTGAACAAATTTTCTCCAATTTACTGTAAACATTCAGATTTTGACTTGCTGTATTAAACGTAGCATTATATGCTTCTGACTGTAAAATGATACTGTTTGTTAGAGAGAAGTTATATGATAGTCCGACCATGACTTAATAGATCAATGGAAAATCAATCTCTTGAATACGATCGGACATTTTCGCTGAATCGTAGGGGGGCTTTCCTATTCTTAGATTTGACATTTTCCTAGTCATGTCAATGAGTTATTCAACGGATGTCTAATTAGAGGGAGACACTGAAAATTGTTCTCCAATTAACTGTAAACATTCAGAATTTGACTTGCTGTATTTAACGTAGCATTATATGCTTTTGACTAAACTGATAATGTTTGTTATAAAAAGTTAAGTTATCAAGATTATCCTCATTATAACTATATTTTTACTGTGCATTATTTTTTTATTGCAAGTAGCACTATAATCACAATATTCTCAAACATATAATCTGAATGAGATAATTAAACATAAATTTGTTTTGAAATATCGTAGTGTTAGTATGCTTTACAAATACAACTGAAACTGGGCTACGGTAAAGATCGCTAAACTACTTGTAAACTTACGCGGATGATTTAATAGTATTCCAATACATCCAGATTTTATTATCAATAAAGATGCACAAATCAGGTAAACAAACATGTTGAACGGGTCTTAGGTTTAGAATGACATTTTCTATAATAATTCATATGGCGGGATACTAGATAATATAATCTACATGATAACGCACGTCTATAGAACTTAAAGTATGTCAAGTAAAATCTTGATGGTCAAGTACAAAATGAACGAATTAACAAATAACATAAAATTGGAAACACAATAAGCACACACTTGCAGAATAGAAATAATAAATTTGGTAGTTACAATAATGTAGCTCTGATATCGGTAGAGCTACAAAGAGGCCCCACTACTCCTTACGCAGCAGCCTGGGATAAATCAACTACTTTTAACAAGTTATTCGTAATGATGCCATTGGTAACAAAAATTAAAAGGCTGTTGAAATTCGTAATGCATTTTGTTGGATCGATTAATATAAATTCTTCAAGTATCCTATAGATTGCATTCTTACATTGGTCCAATATAATGTGAGAGACGCATTCGTTTTATGTGTGTTGAAAATGTGCTAAAAGTGAACGCATTGTAGAAGTGTTAGCTGAACGACAGAGAAAAGAAACATTATGTATTAAACCGCGGAAACAGTTAAAAAACCCTGACTAGTATTGAAGATACCCCTCCAGTGTAATCAACACGCCAACTAACACACTTCATAAACGGAAGAGGGTGTTTTTGGAATGCCATAAAACCTTGTTTAACCCTTTATTTCCTTTAAAATGCTTGTATCAGGTCAGAATCATTGGTTGTTGGTTTTTACGTTTGCAGGTTTCTTGGACTTAGACATGTGGATTGCGTTCTTCATGCAGTTTCAGGGTATTTGGCATCATGTTATGACCTTCATTCAATAGGAAAATTGACAATCTTTGTCATTTTAGATTGGAATCAAGCACGCCCTGCCCACGGCAATCTCACCCGAAATCGAACCCGCAATCTCAGTGTTGATGATGAATAGTACTGTTAGATCACTAAATACCTAAATCAATCATGTACACTTCTTTATACATGGATATACTAGTAGTTGAAATTGAATTTTAACCAATGATTACTTACTAGAAAAGACTCCAAAGTGGAAGTACATTCCTTGTGTAAACTCTATCAGACCTCCAAAGTGGGAGTACATTCCTTGTGGAAACTCTACCAGATCTCCAAAGTAGGAGTACATTCCTTGTGGAAACTCTACCAGATCTCCAAAGTGGGAGTACATTCCTTGTGGAAACTCTACCAGATCTCCAAAGTGGGAGTACATTCCTTGTGGAAACTCTACCAGATCTCCAACGTGGGAGTACATTCCTTGTGAAAACTCTACAAGATCTCCTAAGTGGGAGTACATTCCTTGTGGAAACTCTACCAGATCTCCAATTTCGAACTGTTCTAAAACTGTCTGGTTATATTCTCTGGGATGTAGTTTTTGATCTATCATTTCTTTTTTGCCATAAATAAGGGTACCTAAATAACAAATGTTTTTGCAATAAATGCATTTTGAACGAAAATCTTTGTGATTAAAAAGATTGCATACAAAAAGCTTTTTATCAAATTTTCCTATGAAGACAATTTTTGTTAATAATTTGAAATTAAAATCAAATAAAAAAGACATTTTTTTCTGCCTTCATTTTATAAAAACTGTACATGAATATACCTCTGTCTTTATTAAAGAGTTACAGACTAATTAAAGATATGTTTGGCCTTCTGTTTTAAAAGTGTTACAAATTAGTAAAATATATGTATATATGTGCTTCTGTTTTTAAGTTGTGCACCAAGTAATAATAGATGTCATTCAGATGTAGAGGTTCTTACATTTATTTTGTAAGAGAGGATTACTGAGGTTGGAAAAATACAACCATCCAAGAGTACTTAATATGCAAAATACTTTTTCTTAAATTTATAAAGTGGCAAATTTGTAAAATGAAATACAAATTCTCCCAATTTCTATTCTATGGTCGTGACTTTAATATTCAATGTATGGAAGTTTTTTGTTTATGATATTTTTTTCAACCAATCAACTAATGAGTACCACATATTTACTAGTGACGAGAAATAATTTTCCACACTGGTCAAGCGATTAAAATATCATGAAAAAATAAGAGAAACGGGTTTTGTACAATATTTTCTAAACAAAACTGCCTACTTTATGTTAATAGACATTAATTCATAACTGTTCCAATATGATTTGATTCTATAGTAAACTAGTTTATTAATTATTACCAAAATTAATGAAACACTTAACTATGAATTATATAAATGTATCTTCCATACATGTTTTTAAAATTAATAGTCATAAAGTGTGTTAACAGCTCCTGTGTTGCCTCGATACAATCTAATTATGGATACATTGTTTGCTTGACATACTATATTATGATAATAAGATTGTATCGAGGCAACACAGGAGCTGTTAACACACTTTATGACTATTAATTTTAAAAACATGTATGGAAGATACATTTATATAATTCATAGTTAAGTGTTTCATTAATTTTGGTAATAATTAATAAACTAGTTTACTATAGAATCAAATCACATTGGAACAGTTATGAATCAATGTCTATTAACATAAAGTAGGCAGTTTTTTTTAGAAAATATTGTACAAAACCCGTTTCTCTTATTTTTTCATGATATTTTAATCGCTTGACCAGTGTGGAAAATTATTTCTCGTCACTAGTAAATATGTGGTACTCATCAGTTGATTGGTTGAAAAAAATATCATAAACAAAAAACTTCCATACATTGAATATTAAAGTCACGACCATAGAATAGAAATTGGGAGAATTTGTATTTCATTTTACAAATTTGCCACTTTATAAATTTAAGAAAAAGTATTTTGCATATTAAGTACTCTTGGATGGTTGTATTTTTCCAACCTCAGTAATCCTCTCTTACAAAATGTAAGAACCTCTACATCTGAATGACATCTATTATTACTTGGTGCACAACTTAAAGACAAGAGCACATATATACATATATTTTACTAATTTGTAACACTTTTAAAACAGAAGGCCAAACATATCTTTAATTAGTCTGTAACTCTTTTATAAAGACAGAGGTATATTCATGTACAGTTTTTATAAAATGAAGGCAGAAAAAAATGTCTTTTTTATTTGATTTTAATTTCAAATTATTAACAAAAATTGTCTTCATAGGAAAATTTGATAAAAAGCTTTTTGTATGCAATCTTTTTAATCACAAAGATTTTCGTTCAAAATGCATTTATTGCAAAAACATTTGTTATTTAGGGACCCTTATTTATGGCAAAAAAGAAATGATAGATCAAAAACTACATCCCAGAGAATATAACCAGACAGTTTTAGAACAGTTCGAAATTGGAGATCTGGTAGAGTTTCCACAAGGAATGTACTCCCACTTTGGAGATCTTGTAGAGTTTTCACAAGGAATGTACTCCCACGTTGGAGATCTGGTAGAGTTTCCACAAGGAATGTACTCCCACTTTGGAGATCTGGTAGAGTTTCCACAAGGAATGTACTCCCACTTTGGAGATCTGGTAGAGTTTCCACAAGGAGTGTACTCCTACTTTGGAGATCTGGTAGAGTTTCCACAAGGAATGTACTCCCACTTTGGAGGTCTGATAGAGTTTACACAAGGAATGTACTTCCACTTTGGAGTCTTTTCTAGTAAGTAATCATTGGTTAAAATTCAATTTCAATTACTAGTATATCCATGTATAAAGAAGTGTACATGATTGATCTAGGTATTTAGTGATCTAACAGTACTATTCATCATCAACACTGAGATTGCGGGTTCGATTTCGGGTGAGATTGCCGTGGGCAGGGCGTGCTTGATTCCAATCTAAAATGACAAAGATTGTCAATTTTCCTATTGAATGAAGGTCATAACATGATGCCAAATACCCTGAAACTGCATGAAGAACGCAATCCACATGTCTAAGTCCAAGAAACCTGCAAACGTAAAAACCAACAACCAATGATTCTGACCTGATACAAGCATTTTAAAGGAAATAAAGGGTTAAACAAGGTTTTATGGCATTCCAAAAACACCCTCTTCCGTTTATGAAGTGTGTTAGTTGGCGTGTTGATTAAACTGGAGGGGTATCTTCAATACTAGTCAGGGTTTTTCCCAGGTGCTCTACCATTTTCCCCACAGTATAACTGAAAAATTGCTGAAAAAGTCGATAAACCCGTTTTAAACAAAACTTATATTGGTTGAGTTGCAAGACTGGAAGAAAATAAGTTCTGAAAAATTAACTGATTGTGCATTAGTAGCATAATTAATTAATATGTATACTAACATCAATATTATTTTTGACCAGTTCCATTTGTGTTATAGCCTCTTTTCGCTTTTTCTTATATTTTTCTGTATTATGCAGTTATTTAGCATAAATGATGTATTAACCAAATGAAACAATTTGCAGTTTGCAAGCTAAAGATAATGTTAAGAAGCAAATTTTTATTCAGGCTGTATCTACATGTAATACAACCTTATCAAAACTATATATATTCCATATGATAAAAGCAATTGCATGTACTTGCATCGAAAATTACCAAACCTACAGGCTAAAAAAGTTCTCTTTAAAAAGTTCAGTTTATGTTTTAATGCGTTCAATGGAAAAAAGTGAGAGTAACTTGGTGTATGGTTTTATTAGAATTACTGACTTTTAAATAACAAAATGTAAATGGAGGAAAGGCCTATATAGATCCTTCATCATGCTGTAATTAACAAGTATGGACTTTTAGTGTAGACATGGACTTGAGAATGAAAGTGAACGACAATGAATTTGGAGGTCAATATATAGCATAACATCAATATTGTTTACATATAGGTACAAGGCGTTTGGTTGCATAAATACGCAGAATATTCTGTATATCACGTGATTGGCTTAGCCAATCATATCTATCATACTACACACCATTTATAATAAAAATCTGGATGCGGCCATACTTTTACATAATTTTTATCTCTTGAGTGCTCTTACCGTAATACTCTTTGCCAGTAGTGACAAACTAAAATATAGTTGTAAAGACGTAGGATAGTCGGATTGTCAGTTGGCGAGCTTTCATAGACACACAAGTCAAGGTAATACGACCGGTACTAAAAAACCCCAAATGGTTTACACCAACTTCCGATAAATGAATCTCCAACTTCCGGTAAGTAACACTCCAACTTCCGGTAAGTAACGCTCCAACTTCCGGTAAGAAACACTCCCACTTCCGGTAAGTAACACTCCCACTTCCGGTAAGTTACGCTCCAACTTCCGGTTAATACTTTCAATTTAATACTACACCCATTCCTTTAATACACCTTAAACGTCCGTATAAACGATATTCCACTTCCGCTATTCACAAACATTGGCCGTTGTGCACTACTCCGACATAAACTTTCAGCTGGAATTTAGTTAGATCTTTCTAGTAGATAATTAAGACGCACGATGAATAACCTACGTGTCGTGTCTTCTCTCTAAAACCGAGCAATAACTAGATGGAAAAACCCCTGAAACAAAAAAATTTACCACTAATTAAACAAGTGTTTAACCGACAAGATAATTTACACCAAATTTGACCCGTCACGTCCAGAGTGGACTCTCGGTCTGTTCGACACGCCAAAATGACAAGAATAATAAACCCACCGACAGAAATATTACTAAACGTTCTTACCTGAGCAAATTCAGCATATTTTCCTGTGAAACTCCGTGTCCTAAACTAACAATCCTGAGATTCACCAAATATCTGAACTACATGCAGAATTACCTGTGTACCAGTCACATGGTTTTCCTGGCGCGAAAATTAATCCGTGGGGTATCAAACAGGGTACAGTTTATACATACCTTTATAAACAATGTAAGGAAGAGAGTGAGTTGCACTTACTTACTTACGAGTGGCTGCAAATTACTGACAATAAATATCATAATGAAGTTCGTTACAATAGTTTGTAACCATTGTTCTGTGGGGGCCTCGGAGGCCGAGTGGTTAAGGTAGGTTGTCTACTATTGATCACGTGGTCTGTTAACAATTAGCTTGCGGGTTTGATTCAAAATGCAGGCATGATGTACTCGACTCCAATCTTAATTGACTAGGATTGCCAGTTTTCCGACCACAGGTCTGGGGTTTTCTCCGGGTACTCCGGCTTCCTCCCCAAATAAAAACTGGACGCCATGATATAGCTTTAAAATGGCTGAAAATGGCGTTAAACACAATCAAACAAACAAATCAAACACTGTGGTTTTGAATTTATTGATCAGTTTTAAGTATTTGTTGCAACAAAAATGTAGTTTTTATTATTATTTGGTTAAAGCTGAAACAAAAACAAAAAAAAATGTCTACCAAGGGCAGTCTAAATTGAACCCTTCCGTAATTTCTTATTGTTATCAGGGGATGAGGATATTGTGCATTCATGTGGAGAAGACAAGGTAATGATTGCCAAAATGTTTATCTATATTCTGGGCACTTGCTTACCATTTGTGGAAGACGATTCAACAAAGCCTTTGCTAAGGTAGATTATTTCTTGGGTGTTGCAGGTATCAACAAGGTAGAGAAAAAACTGTAAATATAAGAAATGCAAGTATGTATTGTAGGATTATTCTACAAATATATTCTTCCGTAAATGACCGATTTCTGGTACAGATGACCCAGTACAGATGAGCTCACGCGCACACATCTGTACTTGCTGCGTCATCCAATCAAAACGCCAGAAACAAGAACGTTGTTATGGAAGCATAACAACGTTCTTGTATGACGTTCTTGTTTCCGGCGTTCTGATTGGACGTCAGAGACAATGGAGTCTAAAACAATGGGGAGTCTATAGGATATAGCGATGTGAAAGTTGTTGGTTTACGGAAGAAATAGGTACTTTTATGCGCTTTTGGGAAAGCCCGTGTGATCTTTCACTCGTGTTAGAAATTTTTTTATGTCTTTTGGCTGCGCTCCACTCGCGAAAAGACATAAAGTTTCTATCAGTCGCGAAAGATCAACCGGTCTTTCCCAAAAACGTATGAAAGAACCTATTAATCTAATTTAGTTAAAATTGCATGCCACTTTTCATACCTCTTGTCTTCATAGCAGCCACAACTGTCTCATGTATTGACATATAATTAAGAATGTTTTATTCTATGTTTTTGTAAAGTTCAATGAATAAACATCAATCAATCAACCCAATAATGATCAAATCGATCTGACAGTTATATACAACTTCAGTTATAATTAAAGATACAGGTTATCTTTCTTGTTCCAGACGTATTTCTGTCCTATAGCTACGTGTTTTGGATAACCACTTTGGTATTTCTTCGTTAAGAATCAAAATATCCTATAATATGTCAATACAAAAAATGTTATTGACGATTAGAATGCGTATCAGTGAGGTCAGTTAGTTAGTCGGATTGATATTGGCGATATATCAGGTTTGGGAGAATTTTTTTACTGGATTACTGAATAATCTTAATCTGTGCGTTTTTCTGTTCAAGATATACCAAATCGGCAATTTTTAATTCGAATTTCGTGCTAGTTTTTTACCTCCTGATATTAGAGGAATGTTGATTTTCTCATATCTTGAAACACTCGTCGTTATTCAGAGTTTGTAAAACATCATTAATGAAGGGGAACTATATTAGGTGAGATTGGCTAGCAGATTTTGAAACTCCAGATTTAAAGTAGTAAAACGTTATTTATATATTGTTTGCAAATCTGATACAGCTTTCAAAATCAGTAAGGTCAAAAACAAGAGAAAAAACCAGTAATTTCCCAAGAATATCCGTCACAATCTATGTGATAGATACCCCGTAGCGATAAACCGATTTATGATGACAACAAGAATTAATTCTCTGTCAGGTAAATACTGTAAAGATTAGCGGGATATAAACTGTAATGAATTACTCCATATGTGTATTACTAAAGGAAAATGGGGAATTTTTCTTGGGAAATTAAAGTAGTCTCGCTGTCGTATATTTACAGTTAAATTGGTACAGGTTAACACTTGTTCTTCACAAACTTTGTTTTAATATGATAAATCTTAAACGTTTGGATGGAAACACATTTTATAGAACAATTAAAAACAAAAACAAAATATTGATAAAAAATTTAGTTGCAAATGTAGGGTGTTCTGACTTTGTCCTGGTTGGAAGATGTTTACCAAACAGTAAATCGCTGACATTACCACCAATTGCTTGTGGTCTAACAATTCTCATGTTATTCTACAAGATTAACTTGCCGAAGGTCAAACGGCAGAACAAATGCTAATTTGGCTTTACAAATTGCCACAACACAATAGGAAATTCTGATGATACTCGTTTTGCTAGTCTTTTCTAACATAAAGAGCTGAAATAATGTATTTGTCAGAACTTCCATTTGCTTAATTGACACTTAGGTCAATAAATGGATGGATGAATGAATGGATAAATAAGTAAATAAATAAATAAATAAATAAATAAATAAATAAATAAATAAATAAATAAATAAATAAATAAATAAATAAATAAATAAATAAAATAAATGTATTAATTAATTAAATAGTTTACTAGTAAGAAATGATATATTTTAATAAAACTATCCAAACTTATTTGTAAACTATATATATAAATATTAAAATAAAGTTTAAAAATGAGTGTCTATATCATGTATTTGTTGGTTGGTTATGTTCAGATATCATAGTGACGAAACTGCTAAAACAATATGAAAGCATTGGCTAAAAAGGAATGTTGGTAAATCACGATAAATATTCATATTTAATAATAAAATTAGCATGTCCTTATTTTGATAAGTAATTACATAATTTATAATTTATTTATTCCTTGGGGGAATACCTTTACTTCCTGTATGAGATTAAGACATGTGTTATTCTTAGAAAGAAAATACCTAACAGAGGTAAACTAACTGGAAACCTGGTAAGTAATTTCATTCATCTGTATAGACAGTTTATTCTTTTATTTGCTTTATATTTTATTTAATTATCAGTGGTAACTCTACATATTGTTAAATACAGAATTCATTCAAGTTTTTACAAAATCTTCACTGTATTAGACAGATCTGTGACAATAGAGATACAAGATCTTTGAAGATGATCTTCTTGAAGAAAAGATTGTCTAGATGAAACTTTAATTATTATTAAAAGAAAGAAAAAAGGAATTTGATATGTTTATTCTTCAAATAAAAAGAAATACCTTCGCCCTTTAATGTTTTATTATATTTGCAACGATTAAGTGTCTACAGTGAATTTGTGATGCAGAAAATCTTGTCACTATCTCGTCACTATATGGCGACACTAGAAATCACTTGACAACCAAGTTACGAAAAGTCGTTGCATGATAATCGTATGAAACGGTCAATCAGTATCAAATGCCGTCCAAAGCAGAAGGCTGTTCTATAAGACGAGATTGTGACACGAGTATGTTTCGTATTTCTGATCCAAGGAAGAATTCTAACTTGTATAACAGGTGCTCATAGTGTAAAGATTTGAAGTTTATACTACTCCACACCAGCAACAACTTAGAAGATAATTTAAAATAATGTTGCTTTGAGTATAGTTCAATGGTAAGGTGTTTTTTGATGTCAAAGGATCTCCGTGTATGTGACGTTGTTTTCTATTTTGTCCTCGAATGTTAGTTGGAATTTTGTCCATAAATATGAATTACTATTATTTCTTAACGTGTATCGTAATCCGATTATGGAAGTAAATGAACGAAACTTTTGTTTACCAAATATTTGAGAAGCTGACTATTTAGGAAGATGTAAATCAACATACCACAAAGTATCCAGAATTGTACGTGTGTATATTTGCATCACCATGTCAGTAAGATAACTGTCATCTACTGTCATTACCTGGCATCTAAAGGTATTCGAAATCTTACATACATCCTGTGCTTTGACACTTCAGTGCATTCAAATTATACATGTTCGTGACAGGAGATTACCGTACCGCTTATTTGTTACCAAACTGTTATATATATATAATTATATAATAAATAATTAAACACCATCAGTGATATTTCTAATTGGTTCGAAAAATTACAACTTTTTTAACAACAAAAATAAATAATTGAGTAGTAATTCCAGAATAAGATTCTTTAATTTGAAATAATTTCACTACGATTACATTTCTAATTTCTAATTACAGGATTAACCTTCAAAGTCGGCGTCAAATGATCTCGTTAATGCAATACACATCATGTTTGTTTACTTCCTAATTTATGTCAATTACCTGTAATAAACGAGAATTGGTTAACCTGTAAAAGTTTCACGTCCAGGCACAACTGCAGTCTTACGGTATTTTATTGTATTTAAAAAAAAATATTTGTATAAATATATCTTTAAAAGTATCCTTACAACATTAAGACGTATTTTGTAATCTTATGTTGTCAGTTGGTCATAAGACATTGCCCCAGGTTTTTATTCTTCCAATAGCAAATGAAATAAAACATATTTCATAACTATTTGTCATATTTACTGGATACTGTATGTTGTATGCTCTTACGTCGATCTAGTGGTAAATACGGTCAATATGACAGTTACATACACACATTTTTACCACCTTTAATGTACTCTAGAAGAGTAACCAAACATCAAGTCAAATATGTAACTTTTTATTTGAAGAATAACATATTTTCATATTTTGTGCGTCCCTTTAATAAAATTGAATTTAAGACGAGAATTGTTCAGTCGCCAAACATTTTTTTTCATAGTGTTTGACGGACAAAAATGTTATTAAAATAAAGATCATTGTGTGATAGTGCAAAAATGGCGCATTTCTATTAAGCAACTCATAAAACTTATTATTATGGACTATGAGAATTACATCAATTGTGACAGTCTTGTAACCACTTATGTACAAGAATAATAAAAACAAACTGTTTTTTATGTTAAAATTTGACCTAAAATACCGTATACAACTATTTCAATATCGGAGAATTTGGCTTAAAACTTAGGTATTTGCAAAGTGTTTTGATACATTTGACATTTACGATTACAGTGATAACGTCAATGTCAAATCTAAGTACCTTATATTTAAAAAAAAAATTTTTATTACAATCTTGCGTAGTAACGTACGTTGATGTCATAACTTTAGAAGTTCTATGGCAGCCACAACGACATAATTGATAATTATGGAAGACATATCTGCCACAATGAGATCAGAATTTGTTCTAAGGCATAGGTAGGCTTTCTTATTCCTTAATATGACGTTTTCATAGACATGAGAACGAGTAACTCGACCGGTTTGGAGTGTTTTCACAGGTAAATATGGAATCAAAGAAATGCTCAAAGACAAAATATATATAAATTTTACGCCACTGATGAGTCTGGCGTGGTAAATTGTACAAGGACAAGATAGGGTAAGGACCATTTCTGGCCCCCTCTTGAAAATAACTCATCTTTGCAGTAATTTGAGCATATAGACATAGCATTAAAAATATGGTCTTATTTTGGTGCTATCATGCGCATGCGCGATACACTTCACGTGCTTCCATGCTTGCCAAATCTATAATCTATTTTCAATTCACCTTTAATTTGAAGATGGTTTCAGGTAAATTAACTTCTGTTCTGCTCATCAAATATTCACCAAATATTAACACAATATGTCTAGATACCTGTTACAGGCAGGTTCAGGTTTCAATAAATATAGAAAAACTTTATCTCGCAATAAAGAATGCTTTTCTCGTGCAAAAATCTTTGCTTTTGAGAATTACAAGCTTTTAAACAAAAACTTGGTAATCACTATTTCTTCGACAAATTTTATCACAATGAACAAATTGATAGAAGATACAGACAGAAGGTAATTTTAAATAAGGGCTGTCTAAGTTAAAAGTTTTTTTCTGTTGATAAAAATCTGTTAAACAAGTAATAAAAATATAGATTTGTTTAAAATTACCTCCCTTGTTAAAGATTGAATTTTCATTATATTTGCCTATGCCGAATTCGTTATATCGAAAACTTTGTGTTTAAACAATTAATAAGGAGATTTGATATTAAGATTATAAGTCTGTCGTAGTATTTAATAATTTTATTGAAATTATGAGTTAATAATGAAAGATATTAATGTTAATTTTACCATCAGTGAAATATCTATTCTGAGATTTCCAGAAAAACACGGAGGATGGTGTCCTGCATCCCTTCAAGTCAAACAAATTATTTTTGTGTGATCTTATTTGGTAAGACAAACTGTTTAACAATTATATAACAGCGAACTAAATATCTATTTTTGCAAAAAAACTATATTTAAATCTTATTTGTATTAAGTTTATCCCAAACATGAAAACTTTTAGGAAGATATAAAGATCCATTTCAAAGGTGCAGTTAAATTCTGTTTAGATCTCCTACCATGCATATTTACAGCGGAACTGACATAATCCAAAAACTATAACATAGAACTGGACCGTGTTTAATGTCAGAAGACACCCGTCATATATTATTCAACAGGAACCTAAATTCCAGCTATTGTCATTACACTATGCATAGTTTTATTGACCTTATCCAAAAATGTAACGTATTCACTGGACCATGAAATGGAAGGTCATGGTCAAGCGAAACTTGTACCTATATGCCATGCCACTCATTCATCCTACCATGCATAGTTACAACAGAAGTAACCTTATCCTAAGTGACATCACACGAGAAGTCACGAGATATACCAATTTAAATCATTCTTCGAAACGCAGTCGGCGAGGACAGACGCTCTCCTGTCCTCTTCTTCAGTTCGCGGTACTGAACGGCCACGTGCAACTCTTGCATGGTTAACGACTTCACCTATTATTTAATGTAAGTATATTTTACTTTTATTTCAATTTATGCTTGGACGGTGGCGTCCTTTTGGATAAAACTTTTAGTTTACGGCATGGTGTCCGTTTGGTTAATTAAAAAAAAAAATGGAATACGGATGGTGTCGTCCGTAAGTTAAAGTTTAATTTTGAAGTACGGATGGTGTCGTCCGTTGGTTAATTTTTATTTTGAAGTACGGATGGTGTCGTCCGTCGGTTATATTTATTTTTTAATACGGATTGTGCTGTTCGTTGCTTAATTTTAATTTTGGAGTAAGGATGTTGCCGTCCGTCGGTAAAGTTTTGAATTTGTTGTTACGGACGGTGTTGTCTGTTGGTTATTTTAATTTTCGTAGTAGGAGAGTTTGAGGTATAATTGTGCAGTTTAATGAAGAATTGGAACTAGTTTAGCGTGTGGTAGAAATGGCCGCTGAACTTTATGGTCGTCTTTTATATTTTTTCTGAAGTTGCTATGTTTCGTTTACGTCCATAGTTTATTATGTAATATATTTACCTGTAAGGTGGCCTAATTAAGAAAACCTGTTTGATTAAGGAGTTCTCGAATAAGTATTGATTTAAAACGCTCGAGACAGTGTTGATCTCTGACTTAAAGGTTATTTGTAATTGTGTGTAAATAAATGTAGATGTCATTTTGATTTACTTGTAGATGACCGAAGCACACCTTATCTTAAAACCGAGACACACTTTGGTGGGAAAAGGTTTACTGCCTTTGATCTTAGAATTTAAGTCTTTGGAAACAGACGTGGCTACGGAGAACCTAGCAAGATTAAAAAAGGGTCATCCCCTAGAAAATTACTCTTTAGATGAATTGTCAGCGGAGTTTAAAAAACTGACAGGAGAGGCTTTAAAGGATGTAATTGTCCTGGCGGGAAAACAGTTAACCCTTGAAAATGCTCAGCAGTTGATGCATAAAGCCATTTTGATGTCTAATTTGGTCGGGGGACCGAAAGGATCGGCTTTAGATGCTGCAGAGCAAGGTAAACGGGTATATTGTGTTTAGTGAAACGTCTGGAATGCTATTGTCATTTATTTTTTCTGCCTTTTCCCGCTGTTGATTTAATTTGTCGACCATTTTAAATACCTGCGCCAAGTCAGGGTCAATTTTGTTAAATTTCAGGTAGTATTTTACCATTTAGTGTCACCTTGACTTTGAGAATAATTATGTTCCTGCGATCATTACGTTTATTCTTCTTTAGGGATGTCTTGTTATGAACATTTTGACATTATTTTGTTTAACCAAAAGTGTACTAATGAGGTATGATCGGTAGTATACTGTTAGCCATTTTAGAATTCGATTGCTAAAATGATGCGTATATTTAACCATTGTATGTTATAGTCGCATATTTTGTTTTCAAATTTAAGTTGATTTCTAGAAAGACTGCAATTCGAATCCTCGTAAGACTTGTAAACTTATCTGTTACTAGAATTTGTTCCAGCTACAATTTGGTAGTTTGGATAATTCATCGGCGGGGCATTTATGTCGTCCCGACATTTATACTTGAATATGCATTTGTTGCTTTTACACTTGTATGTTGTGAATGAGTTATAGATTTGTGATACATGTATTGTATATAAGTATACCGAGTTGTATCGTGTAACATATACTAATGTCGTTTTGTAGGCCCTTCGACATCTGCTTCTGGAAGGTCAGGTCCAGCCGCGGCTGTTGCGGTAACTCCAGCTCCGGTTAGTACCATTACGTCTGCAAGTAATTCTAATACGTTAGACATTGAAGGGAGGCTTAAACAGATTGAAAGCAATTTTGATAGTATGAAAGCCCATCAAGATAATGAGAAGGTAGCAGAGGCATTAAAAAACGTCCGAGCAATGGCAGGAAGACCCAAATTGACACCTGCTAGTGTCCTTATTGCCGCCATGGAGGTATTAGTTGAGAGCGTCTCAAGGCCAATCATCCTGAAACTGATTTTTATAATAAAGCCTTGCAGGCATGCAAACAATTTGAAACACATGATGATATATGTGGACTATGTTTAAAGCTACTAGGGTCGTCTGAGGATAAAAAAATTTCTGCGACCATTGCAGATTGGCAAAAATCTTGTAAACGTGAAAATAGGGAAGATTTGAAACCTGATGGCAAAGTTTGCAATCCTGGGGTTGGGGTTTTAGGTCAGCAGTATTTTCCCTACCCTTGTCCTCCTTATCCATTTAGTGGCCCTGTCGGTGTACCTCATTTCAATGGCCCTACTGTGCAGCATAGTCTGTTTCAAGGGTTTCCATTCAATGGTCAGTCGTTTCAGCCGCAGGGGTATCGACCCAGGTTTTCTAGGAAATCTGTTGGTAGAGGTGCATGTTTCTTTTGCAAAGAAAACGGTCATCATGTTAATGCTTGCCCGAAGTTGAAAAAAGAATAGTATACCTTCAATTTCTGAAGTCATTTTACAAAGTTTAGAATACTTTAAAACTTTTTAGTTTTTTGAACGTATTGTTAGTTTTCTAATTTCCATTCCAGGGAATCTAATCCTTAGTGGCGTTAAGTCACGCGGAATGGGGGTTGGAGAACTTTTTTCTCTGTATTTTCTTTTTAGGGAATTGTACAAAGGTGTAAAGGATTCGTTTGTAAAACTGATATTCCTGAATGGGAGTTGAACATTTCTTTTGATCCTACCAAAGATGACTTTGAAACGAACACAGCTGATGAAAATTTTGTAAACTGCAGAGGAGAAGTTCTTCAGCCTCCATTTCAGTTTCACAATGCAGAGAAAGTGTCTGAGAATTGTGATTTTGATTTAGAACATATACCATTTAGAAACCCACAGTTTTTTAAGGCTGGCAATTTGCATAAGAATTTTGACATGTGGAAATCTATAGGCGCAAATGAAGAAGTCTTAGACTGGTTAACAAATGGGGTGAACGTTGAAAAGTTTTTTAGGCATTTCCAAGGTAATTTTAAAGGGCGGTCGTTTGATTCAGACAAACCCCCTTCGATGTTTTTCCAAAACTCTCCAATTTGTCAAGACCATATTGAGTTTATTCAGAACACTTTACTTGATAGAGTAAGAAATGGTTCCATGTCTGTCTGGGGGAGGGTAGGTTTAATCGATCCTCCACACTTAGTTATGCCTCTTACAATAGAAGAAACAAAACCACGTTTATGTCATGATGAAAGGTTTTTGAACCTTTGGATTGTAGACAAACCTTTTTTACTGGATACTTTAAAGGAAGTCCCTAGATTAGTCGAAAAGATTCCTTCATGACTTCTGTAGATGACAAATCTGGATATGATCATATATTTTTGAGTGAAAGTTCTAGAAAATATTTTGGTGTTCAGTTTGGGGGGTGGTATTTTGTGTACAATACAATCCCTTTCGGGTTCAAGGCAAGTGCCTACATTTATCACAGTACGGGACTGGTTGCGACTGGTTATTGTAGGAAACTTGGCGTTCCTTGTCTACAATATATAGATGATAGACTTATTCTTCAGTTTTTTCAAGCTCAAACCCATTATGAATCTTCTATAGCAAGAGCATACAGATCTCTTTATATAGTATGTGAGGTCCTTGTTAGATTGGGCTATTTTATTGGTCTCGGTAAATCCGTGTTTGAACCTCGTCAGGTACTGATCTTTCTCGGTATGCTTATTGATTCAATTCGACAGGCTTTTGTCCTACCAGATAAGAAGAAGAAATCATTTGCTGAACTTAGAACTACTATCCTGGTTAAGAAATCAATTTCTTTAAAATGTCTTCAGCGTTTTACGGGTAAATGCATCTCATTTATGTTGGCTGTACCGGCAGCCAAGTTGTACACCCGTGAAGCAAACTTAGCAATTGGGAGAGCAATAAAAATAGTAGAATGATACAAGTTAAAGGGAAATTGAGGGAGGAAATTGCACATTGGGAGTTCCTTGATAGTTGGGAAGGTTTTATCCCCTGGCGAAGTGAAAAACATCTGCAGGTTGTGTTGGCTACTGATGCTTCTGCTTTCCGTTGGGCTGCAATTGTTAATCAGGAAAACAAGCTTGGGGATTTCTTTGATCAAAATGATACTCGTCCTATTCATTTAAAAGAAGCGGACGCTTTGTATAAAACCCTCCTGTCTTTAGTCGATAAATTTGCTAATCATAGGGTGGATGCGTTAGTTGACAATCAGGCTGTTGTTGCATCATGGGAAAGGGAAGGTGGAAGATGCAGTGAATTAAACGATATAATGAAGTCTATTTTTGCTTTGTGCCAAAAGCAGAACATTGATTTGCATTTGCAGTATATACCCACTGATATGAATCCTGCGGATTCTGACTCTAGGCTATTGAGTCTTCAAGATTGTAGGTTATCTGTTAAATCATGGGAAATTTTACAGGAAAAATTTGGCCCACATTCCATTGATCTAATGGCTCTTGATTCTAATGTAATGCGTGACATCAAAGGAAATCCTTTAAAGCATTTTACTCCCTACCCCTGCCCGTCCTTGTCTCCGGTGAACGTGTTTGCGCAAGATTTTTCTTCGGATGACAATCCCTATGTTTACCCCCCTTTTTGTCTGGTATCTCCAGTTTTACAGTTGCTGTTTGATCAGAAACCCAAGATGTGCACTTTTGTGTTCCCTGAATTCACTGTTTTGCCTTCTTGGTGGCCTAAAATGTGGTCATTTGTAGAAGATTTTGTAGTTCTTGGGAAAATTGGGGATATTGGAGTCATTGAATCGCCTTCTAAAAATGGTTATCAGCCATATAAGTTGAGCTTTAACCTTTTTGCAGCACGGTTAAATTTCTAATTTTAGGTTGCTTATGGAATCCCACGAGTTTGGAAACCAGCAGTTCCCTGTCCATCTTGTGCATATCCAAATGACGAAGGTTCAAAATTTTGTCAGTCTTGTGGATTGAAGTTTTGTTTCACTCCCACACAGTCTTTAGGAACATTTGATTATGTGATAGACAAACGCTTAAGATATTTGGATAATTTGGTTGAAGATACTCCTTATGGCAGTAAGAAATCTGCATTAGAGAAAGATTTTTCTAAGTTTCTTCTTTATTATTCTAAATCAATTTGTACTGCTTGTCCAGAGGATGTAAGAAAATTCCTTGTTTTTAAAGATACCATGGGCAAGACTTCAGTCCATGAAATTAACTGTCCAAATTTGTCAAAGTTAAGTTCGCAAAACTGCAATTGTCCTTTACGCTTGGCATCAGGAACAGTTCAAACTATGGTCAGTCAACTTAAGTCAGTTTTTCAGAGTTATGGTAGGGGCGATAAATGGAATGATGAGCTTTCTTTCGGGAATCCGGCTTGCAGTTCAAAAGTTGCAAAATATGTTACTGCGGTAAAACGGGAACAGGCTTTATCACATAGGGTTGTCAAGCAGGCTAAGCCTTTATTTTACGATAAGTTGTACAAAATGCACTCCACATTGATACGCAGATTGTGAAGGCTGATAGTCCAGCTAGTAAATTTATTTTTCTCAGGGACCAAGCCTTCTTTAAACTTCAATTTTTTGGCGGTGACAGGGCTTCGGATTTAGGTCAGTCTCTGTCGCAAGAGTATAAGCGTTTGCAAGATAACTCGGGTTTGCTTATTACGCACACTATTGGGAAAACCTTGGGTAACGGTAAGGTTAATGAATTTCATGTCATGAGGATGGAAGATCATTCTATTTGCCCAGTCTTTGCTCTCGATAAATACGTTACTGGTGCTAAAGAATTGGGAGTGGATCTTTCGGTTGGGTATCTTTTTAGAATCCTGGACAGGAATAAGAAGAAGGTTTTGGAATCACCAGTATCTCACTCTACAATGTATGGAAGGCTCAAGCTTTATCTTAAAACGTTGAATATTGATGAGGGTGAGACCCTACATTCACTTAGGGGTGGGTGCGCAATCACTTTAGCTGTATCAGGTTTCGGGTCTTGTGAAGAAATAATGAGCCATGTAGGTTGGCTTTCCCGGAAAAGCTACGAGAGGTATTCAAGGGTTAATACATTTACGAACAACACAGTTGCATCATTGTTTAAAGAGGTTGCTCGAAATTCCAAAAATGCTACCAATATTTATGCGGAGTTGGGGGATGTAAGCAAACTGCCATCTGCGTTTCAGTGATATACTGGACTTATTTTCAATGTGGTAAACATGACTAGAAACGTTCATAATTTGTAATCTCCTTTGTATTTCATTTTGTAATAAAGTTTTTGTGTTATAAGTGTTTTATCTGGATTTGTCATTACTTGGCGTCTGTCCGCTGGTGCTCAGTAGAACGTGCATTTGCATGATTGTGGAGTAAATGTACCGAATACTTATCTAAAATTTAAACTTTTAGTTTGAATTTGCTAGCGTTAATATGCATGGGTTAACATACATTTTATTTCTTTGTTATGTTGTTAAAGGCTCATTCGTAAAGATTTGACTGAAAGTTGAGTGTATTAAGTGCCGAGTTGCAAGTTTATTTTAATAAGTTTTGGTGAGTTTCGAGAATTTTAAGTTTTGGGGTTTCTTGTGGTAAATGCAACCGATTTAGTTTCAGACAACATGGGGGTGTCGTTGCGTATCAAATTTTCACCTCCAATACTCATTCTATCCAGTTACTTGGAGTGTGGTGGCTCTTTGGATAATCATTTATCCTAAGTGACATCACACGAGAAGTCACGAGATATACCAATTTAAATCATTCTTCGAAACGCAGTCAGGTTTTGGATTGAAAGTGATTCTTTACCTTCGTCCCAGTTATGACTGGGATTATAGTTAGGAAAAGGTTTTGGTTCTAACGTATTGATGTTTTGCCCACCACCCCACCCAGTTTTCTATAGCCATGGTTTCACACTCCAGGAATTGGATGCTCCTCAAATTTTCACCTCCAATACTCATTCTATCCAGTTACTTGGAGTGTGGTGGCTCTTTGGATAATCATTTATTCACAAACATTAGCGTAGTGATATGAATTCTAGTCAAGGTCAGGTGACAACTACCAAACTTGCATGTACTATTTGTCAGCAAACTCTATGACAAATATTGTCACGTTACAATGCGTGATTACTGAGAAACTGACAGAACTCAAATAAATTTAACGTAGTCCCCTTACTGTGAAATTGATATTTAAACTTTACATTTGTATATTACTATTCCTGAAGCGGGAAATTGGGCATGCCGTAAAACCTGGTTTAACCCATCATTTTTTTAAATGCCTGTACTAAGTCAGGGCCATTGCTGTAATTACTACATTTTTGGTTGTTGGTTCTGTAGTTTGCCGGTTTTTTGGACTTCGATTTGTGACAGTTTTTTTTATGATAACGTACCACTGGCCTGCTGAAGCGGATTGCACTATGTTCAAGGTAAAATTGTGTCCAAATCCGCGAAAGATCGGTCAACATTCAAAACAGAATTAACTTGAAATACGACCGCCACAGTAGCAGTAAAAAGTACTTAAATTATTGTATCTTTTTTGTATGGTAAGGAGAAAATTATATAGATCCAAAGCGTAGTGTTTAATTTAAAAGTATTAAATATTCACATATGTATTACGATAGTTTATGCTCTCCATAAAAGATTATCTCACGTGGTTTCCTTAATGTTAACTGCCAAAAAAAAAAAAAAAACAAGCACGAATAAAGAAAATGCTTACGTTTAACTTAACGAGCAAATAATTTTACAATATAAAGTAGAAAATAAAAAATAAATTTGTTTTCATTTAAGAAACAAATATCCCTCGTTATCGCGTAAATTATGATTTTATCACATGTAATGATATTTATTTAGTGACCGGTCAATATTTTTTGGGGGTGGTGGGACCGGTAAAAAATGCAATGGGACACATACTTTTTTATACTGGCATATATATGGGTCTCCAAATTTTGTTATTTTCAGCACTGATAGGACAGCTAGTTTTTTTCATAACAATATCATCAATGAAAAAAAAACATTTTTTTCTGATGTTTTAATTCAAAACCAATATACTGTAATCGCACAACTTGTTTAACAAACATAAATACTGAATTGTAACCATAAAATTATTCACTAGATAGGACACACATTTTTATACCACATCTGATGTAGGACGGCAACTTTTTGTATTTTAGGGAGATAGGACATAGCCCTTTTTACACCTGATAATTTGAAATGCATCTGTCCCAACCCCCAATTAATATTGACCGGTCCCTTAGAATAATCTACTTTAACACATCGTCGGAAACCCACATCCGGTCGCGTTCTCGCTTTGCTACCACTTGCCGGTCGCGTTCTCGCTTTGCTACCACCCCCGCTACCACCACCAAGAGGTAGCAAAGCGAGAACGCGACCGGACGTGGGTTTCCGACGATGACTTTTACAAGGTTAAAGAATATGCTCGCGCTGGCATTCGATGTTGCAACACCAATATATGTTTTAAACGTTTCCTGTTAATAAAGCAAGCAAAATAGAAAATAAAAATAGATCATCGGGATTCGAACCATCGATTCGCGGTCTCAACCTACGGTTTAAGCAAAAACGTCACATACATACAGACATTTTCATTCAAAAGCGACTTATTTATGCGTTGTACAAGGCCGTAAACAAAAGGGGTGCATTGATTGCACGTGTACTCCTATTCGAAGAATCCTCTGCTGCCTACGGCACTGTCATTTTGCAGACGTTATATATTTGTCAATAGATTAGTAGTTTTTATAACATCTTTAATTATTGCGTATAAAAAATAATGGTGTAAATTAACATTTATAAAGACACATCAAGATGTGATAGCTGAAGATGTTTTACTTCAATAAAAATGACTTCTAGAACAGTCTTATCAGTTTGTTGTTCTAGTGAATACAAACGAAACAAAATTAAATTCTTTTAAATTCTTTACGTTTACTTAAATTATAACAATGCCTGATAGATGTATTTTATTATCAACATTTAGCTGTTTCATCACTGTCAAATGTTTAAATTGTTACATATTAAAATATTTACTTAATTTATCCCTATATTGATTTTTTTTTTACACATTTCTATCTTAATTTGTCAACAATGTTTAACAATTACCAGCATAAATGGATGTATATGCAGATTCGGAAATGCATGTCCGGTCCGGTTGTAGGCTTACATACTATGTTGAACAGTACAAAAATTACGGGAATTTGGGACAAAATATTAATATTTTAATATGAGCGGACGCGTGTACCACAAATATATTTTAAATATTAAACACTGTTTTTGCAACAAACAATACAGTCAAATATCTTCGTGGTACACGCGTCCGCTCATATTTAAAATGGAGTTTGAAATCACGAAAACGTACCGATTTTCACAGGCCACTACAATTGGCCTATTTTAGTAAGGTGCATATAATAATTTTACATGATAAGAAAAGAAAGTTATATTGATTTTCTGTAAGAAGGGATAACGTACGTTTGAAAAAACGTTATGATCTACAGATTGTAGTCATTTCATTTTCAGCGAAAATAGGGGGCCGGTGACAGTAGGTTATCCTACCTTGTCCTTTCGGCATCTTTAATAAAATTTTATTTCCAACCACAGGGTAGATACTTCTGCTGGTGGACTGCTGGTCCCCATTGGTATCACTGGCCCAGTAGTCACACTTCGGCGTTGTGACTAGAATATCAATTATTCTTTCAGTGATATAGTCAGGATCTAAATTTACTGTTAGTACTAGTGCACCTATGGTTTGTATTGATTTTGAGTTGCCCTCTTTTATGTTTTGGGGTTTTTAATTGGTGTTGTATATGTTTTTCTAAATCCGGATTTGCACTTGTCTCTTGATTTTTGTCTCGGTTGCCCTGATAATTTTCATAGTTAGTATATATCAACTACCTCGTACTGTTTATTGTTGTTAATTTTTGAAAATTATCAATGTTAAAATTAGTCCTCCTCGTTTACTCTGATTGTTTGTATACAAGCATTGTTATCACCCATGCTTTTTTATTTTTATATTGTATATATGTGTTTCACTGTAACTATATAAATAGTCTGTGAGAATAAAGTTTATTCGTGCTGTCGACTATAAAATTTCTTGGAAGGTAGCTATGTTAACTCGTGGCATAAACGGTCATAGTTGTTTAAGTGACATCAAAAACAGTATCCGCAAAGTCTGTGCTTCTCGGAGTAAGATTGATAGTAACTTATCAATTAAGAGTAAGAGAAAATTCATAATAAGAAAACTAAAGGAAGATGAGAACAAAATACCGAACACAGAAATGGTCCTGACATGGTACAGGCATTTTAAAAGAAGTGGTTGGTTAACAAGGTTTTACGACATGCCAAACTTCCGCTTCTTTTACTGTATGTGAGTTGGCTTGTTGATTAAAATGGATAGATGTCATATACTACTTGTAAGTAAATGGTGGTGTATCCAATAATTATCGTAGCTCACTCACTGTACACTGAATTCAAACATTGGGAAAACTATTTGCAACCATCATTTTTAAAGGGGATAGAATATTTTCGACAAAGAAGTGGTATCTATAGTAAAACTTATGCAAGACGCGGACGAGTCGCTTTTTCTTGTAACCTTGGTTTTTAAGTTTTTCCGGAAGAAATTGGTGACGTTTGAAAAAGTCAATTTATACTCGCTACAAACTCTTGCATACTTAATAATTGAGGAATATAGACACCGTATGCAGGGGAAGCTGGAATATTGCTGCATGAGTGAGGAAAATTTATAATTTAAAAATTAAAGTCGTCTCATTTGTCGTAAGTTGCTAATTTGAACGTTGGTGTCATATGGGAGGTGTAAGTCTAAAATATGCAGACGAAGCTGTTTCTGTGGTTTCTTTAAATTTTAGTTCTGAAGGATATATTAACTGAAGCCACTCAGAGAATTAAGGGCGTTTGATTAAGACATCACCAATATATCTATATGTTAAATTAAAGGACCTAGCTTCAGCTATCTTTTTGTCTTTAATAAAACGTCGACGAAATTCAGCTTCATAAAAATACAGGAACAAAATGGCAATAAGAGGGACACAGTTTGTATGCATTGAAATTCCGATTGCCTACTGAAAAACACATTCTCCGAAAGTTATAAACCTGTTGTCGATCAGAAAATCTAGCATACTATAAACCCGTTCTTTGCTGTAGCATAATGTGGTTTTTAGTTCTTTAGTAGACAAAAGTATTGTTCTAACCAAAAACTACATATATGTAACCATATGTGGAAGCGAAGGCTTTATGTAAGATTTCCTGAAGACGGGAATTTTTATTTTTGTGTGGTAAGGTGGCAAAATGTTTCGAGAAGAACGAATGTTAGATATCGACCCTGATTTTAAATTTTACAAAAGTTCTTTTGAAGTTTTAAGAATACACACATGATTAATATTTCCTTGAGAATAAACATTTGCATAGTATTTTTTCATTCCTGTGCAGACAATATCTTAGTTTGACAACTGTTTGGTAGAACACGTGGATGAGCCGGCTATGTATCTTTTCTTGTAAGAATTTTTATGTAACTTTGGAATCCAATATAAGTATGGTAATTGTTACGGTTATGACTGTACTTAAATGTTTGTTTTTCATATGTGTATAGTTCCACGGCTACGGTATTATCCATCGATCTATATTAAACTTCGGTACTGTATGGGAGTCTCGAAATGGTACCAAAGCCAAATATGAAAAATGTCATGTAACAAGTGTGGACTGTGAGCACGCTCACAAAGGGATTACCCCCCCGCTTCGCTTTCAAGTCCAATTTTCTCCCCTTAATGATATCCGAGGCAAAAAAAATCCTTCATGCACATCTACATATAATGTTCTTCCTTTATGCTAAGTTTCATTACATCTCATCAAGCGGTTAGGAGCAGTTGCGCTTACAAGGGATGTAGACAGACGAACAGGCAGACAGGGCGATTCTTATTTACCCCCAAACAAGTTTTGCGGGGGTATAATAATGGTAAAGTATCAGCCATGCTAAAAAGAAAATATCACTACGAATTATGTGTAATTGATTAATTGAGTATTTTTCGATTTCAGGTTAAATTAAAAGGACTTTTGAGTAAAGCATATGCTATGTGGTGTTGTCCGGTAAACGTGCAAAAGAAGAGGATGCTAATGTTTGTATTAACGTGCATGGTTGTTTATGTGATGTTGGCAATGATGATTAGACCAGTTTTTTTAAGAGGTGCAGAGATAATAAAGTAAATATCATGTTTAACGCTAGAAATCCATCGTATTTCCAATATATGCACCACAAAACGTTAATATTACGACCATGTAAGACTGGGGTAAATACCTACTTTTGTAAATGATAGTGATTGAACTTTGTGTGTGATTTTGTATGATTTATTTAAGATCATATAACGTGTTATGATTTGGCTTGTTTAAGCTCATTGAACATGTTTGCATACTATGATTTTGCTTGTTTAATATCTTGAACGTGTTATGATAAGGGTTTTTAAGATCATTATACGTGTTTGGGTGTTACGATTTGACTTGTTTAAGATCTTAAAAGTGTTATGATTTGGGTTGTTTAGGATTACTAAACATGTTTGCATGTTTGGCTTGTTTAACTTCACTTAGTGTTTTGTTTTTACCCAAATATGGAATTCGCAGGAATCAGGTGGACAAGGAACCTAATATTCAAATTCTTTCTTAAGCTAATTAAAACGAGTATTTTATGCATGTGGCTGTTTATTAGATATTCGACAATACAATTATAGGTTTTACTGCATTTTTATTATCACTTCGAAAGATATAGGAAAGAATTTCAACGGCTTTTTCACTTATACTAGTAAATAAATTAACCAAAATATCAACACAATTTAATGGGTGGCCCTCTGATATAGGAAAGACATGCAAATTTTGTTTATATCGGATTATCGTTCTCTTATTTCTCTTATATTGTATGATTAGACTCTATGTTGAATGCACCAAACCATTAGCAAAAACTTATTCAAGGTTCAAACGTTTTGTTATTTTTAAGAAATTAAACGCCACACACACAAATTCAATAATCTAAAAGACTTGAAAAAATTGAAAAACAAACCGACTGAAACGTCTTTTGTTATGTTATATGCAACAGTATATAATGGAACCGCACATAACACAGAATAACCTCAATAACATAAATACGAACATGCTGTATACTACGTTAAAATAGCGTTACATATCAAAAACACACCTGCAGAATGCAGAACTTATTTGCGGTGCATTGATCTGCATGTTCTATTTGTGCTTAATCATCAAACATCTCCCTATAGTATTAAACGAGAAACCGCGAACATCTATATCAATTTGAGAACTTCGTTCAACAACGTGCTCGTTTTGTGATAAATTTATGATGACTTAACATATAAGTATAAGTGTCTTATATTTTTTATTGTTTATATTTACAGTGCAGACAACCAGAGAATGTCAATTGATGGCTGTCCAAAGAAGGAAATCAAGTTTAGCGATAAACCACTTCCATTAACAGGCCTTATCAGTTTCCCAGGATCCGGAAACACATGGACACGCTATATGATAGAACGATTAACAGGTCATATTTTATGGATAGACGTTTCTATTTTTAAACCATTGAGATTTTGAGATAACGTTTATACTTTATAAGACAACAATATAAGTTTAAAGGATATATTTAAAATATTTTTAATATATATAATATTAATATAGGCGCAGCTAAAACGCGAGCATTGCACATTTTATGCTTAACGACGCTAATGAACAACATTTAAACAGTGCCTTTACCCCGCATTTGTGACGTCATGTCTCTCTATAATGTGTTGACGATGTAAATTTAAAATACAGCACAGGGCGTGTTACATTCTTTTAAGGTTTAAGGGCTTCATTCACTTGTACAACATAAACAAATATACCATTTGCAGCGTATATATTTCTCAAAGACAATGATAAAGACAGAACTTTAAATGTAAAACTAACTTAAAAGCGCGCGCGGTTACAATTTTTCATGTACTTTTTCTAATTGGTCATTCCCGGCAATTAGACGTATCTCGGAAGTAAACAAAACACGAGTATACCATTACAAACACATAAAACGCGCACAAAGTAGTAAAATACGCAAAAATCTTTGCAGTTAATATTTTATTACATTTTAAATCAAAGGTGGATATCTCTCCATTTTTTTACGTATTGTCATTCACCAGGAGCTCCACTTCATCGAAATAAGTTACAACTAATGACATCTGCTGACATTTGATTTGTTATTTAAAAAAGCACTTTAATTTTATCGACGGCAAAATTAGTTTTGTCTACTTTTAATTTAAATTCAGATCTCTTCTACAATATTTTCTTCCTATAGCTCAGCTACCTGCAATCAATTTGTTCACGCGACCTTTTTTTGCATACACGCATGTAACCATATATCTAAAATGAAAATCTTGCATTCTGATTTACTATGAAGCCGTATACATCAGGTATTTATAAGATTACATCTGTATACATACAGCATATTTAAATCTCGTATTGGGACCCTTGCAAAAGATAACCATAATGGCCGCATTCTTTCGGCTTCGATTACCAAATTTGTGCACAGTGTAACAGTGTCGCAAACAGGAACATGCTTTTAAAAAACGAAAATAATATGATAACTGAAAGCAAGTAAATTAAGAAACAAAACTACTCAAATATCAGCGATAGAAGGGAATGGCTGTTTCTGGCTCAAGTTAAATAATGCCACAGTTTGCAAATATGTCTAGCAATGTGTGTCAACCCACATATCAACAAACGAGAAGCGCTATATTAAAGCGCTATACAATGTAACAGATACCTACACTAAGTGCATCATCATGCACCAATTCCTCAATAATCAAACATATTATTTCATGATATTTAAAGTCCCCAATCCTAAGGATTTATGTCACTACTTGTTTTCTAATTTTAAGTCACTTGTATCAATGATCACATCAACATCAATCATGACTAATACCAGCTCTAATTTACCACTGATCACCATAAACAACAATAACAGTATAAGATATCGATTGTAGAATTGTCATACAGATGTTGAAATGAGTTCTTGTTTTATAAAATATTGTATAAAAGATTATTAGGTATAATATGCACTTTTCGCGTTGTTATAAATTTACATATTTACAGTATGCAAAATTAGCATGATAAATCCTTGTGTGCAATGATAAATAAATAATATAAGAGACGTAATTGGTCTATGTACTGTAGAGGTTTCTATGCTTTGAATAAGAAGAATCATCAAACCGGTGACGCAATTACAATTGCCTGCATTGTGTACCACACTATATGCCACTCATTAACTTAGTTTTCACATTGTTTTTTGTGTCTTCTAATTCACAGGGATAGCGACAGGAAGTATTTATTGTTCAAAACGGATACAGAAATCATTTATTGGGGAATGTTCACACGGACGACATGTGATTGTTATAAAGACGCACAATGTGGTAGCCAATGAACATGTTCCGTTCGAAAGAGCTGTAATGATCATTCGAAACCCACATCGTGCACTTTTATCTGAATTCAATCGCCTTTTTACTCATAACAAAACAGCACATGCTTCGGCTAAAGATTACGAAGGTAATTATCATGCAACGTACTTTTGTTGTCATTACAGAATTTAATTTATCCTATATTTATACCTTACTAACCTCTAAGTATGTTTTAATTCAGTAGTTAAATTATCAGATGCTGCTACTACGTTTGGCGGTTTGTTTCATTGAGATACATGTCTATAATTTCTTTTTGTTTCAGAGCATTTTGACGACTTTGTAAACAGAAACACCGTTTCTTGGAAAAATTTATATCAGTCCTGGAATAATTTAAATATACCAAAACATTTAGTTGTGTATGAAAAGCTAGTGAAAAATCCACATCAAGAGTTAAGGAAACTGATCTCCTTTCTTGATATATATTTGCAAGATGAGTACATTAAGTGTAATTTACTGACATCGGAAGGAGAATATCACCGTCCAGTTCGCAAATTGTCGTTTGATCCGTGGTCATATTTCACTAAAAGAAACAATGATTCAATCAGGAATGCTGTGGTCGAAATACAACAAATATTTCCTGAAATTAATTATTTATAGTATTATATTTTAAAACTTGCCACGTATTTATTACTATTTTTAAAATGCTAGATTTTGTAACTAATAAAAATGAGGGTACAATTAATTTTATTGTCATATTTATCGTAGAATGTAAAATTAAACAGACCAAAATTGTATTGGGCGAAGCTTTTGACATACGTTGACGAGATGGATTATGTGCAAATCGTTCAGTGATAAAATGTAGTAACTCTCATATGTTTTAAAACTGAAAGCAAGTCTAATTGTTTGACGAGAGATAAAATGAGAAGATCTGTCCCTTTTTTGTTTAGCGTATTCACTTTCTCAAAATACGAATGACGAAAACGCCGGAATGGTGCATCAGGACAGTATACATCTCGTTTTCTTAGACATAGACCATTCTAGCACACTAACGGTTAAAAACTGACTAGAACCTTGATTGTTAATCATAATCGTGATTGAGAGAGTGAAATAAACATTGGCTGCTCACGAGAAAAACTATATGTTGTATTGAAGATGTATTTCGATGAAGATTTGACGTAATGCTGTTTAATAAGTTTGTAACAGTACCAATTGTATCTGCAGTTGAGACAGCTATAAAAGTGGGAGTTAATGACCTGAAAAGTAGATGGTTGACTAAACTACATAATTGGAACATATTGCAATAAGAATAAATAAAGAACATCTGGTAAAATAATGAACGTTTGTAAGAAAGTAGCAAAGAAAACCGACCGAGCAATAAGAGCCAAAAACCAAGGGACAGTTACAAATCCGGATATAGACAAACACAACACAAAAATCAAAAACATAAAACACAGAAAGAGAGTAACCCGAACCCAATAAAAACCATGGGTGCACTCGGGTGCTCTGGACGAGTAAGAAGTGCCTGCCTCTAATTAGACACCCGTCGAGTTACTCATTGTCTTGTCTAGGGAAAAGTCAAATCCAGGAATAGGAAAAACTACCTATGACTCAGCGAAAATGTCAGATCGTATTTGAGACACTGATTTCCCGTAACGATCAATTAAGTCGTGGTGCCGACCATAGAACTTATGGAGAGATAACATCAACCTAGGTAAATCATTGTGAATTTTCATGGCTTTTATTTTTACCCTAAATGCCTGAATAGGAGACAACTACAATACGACGGCATCGAATCTGTTGAAAGTAAACAAATCTATGGCATCACGTGGCACGTATTAAGTATCCTGTCCTTAAAGGCCTTGTATATTTTGATTCAATGAAGAAAAATAGAAAGAAAGGAATCTGACCAAAAAACAAAAGCTGCTTCAAATAAAAGTACAGGCAATTCAATTAAAAAAATTGATATATTACATCTTTAGATATAAAAAGTCTTAGCATAGTACCAATGCACAAATAAGCAAACAATCTTTTTTGTATCGGGAATCACATGAAATGTCTATTTTTCTATCACGTTGTCTTTAAAGTGGGACAGGAAAGTTATTATAGAAAAGCCAGACGGTATTTCTTTTGTAACAAACGAAAATTGTTAATAAATTATTTTTGTCCAGTTAATTTTGTCAGCTAAAAACAAATTTGTTGATGGACATGTCATTTACCGACCCTTTTTCGAGATGTTTAACAACATGTTGCTTAGAACCAAATTTGAAAGCATATTATTCACCTACACATTTAACATTAGCGTCTATAGAAAAAAATAATTTGTTTAAATTAGCTTTGAAAGGAAGGTTGGTGATGGACATTTCACTCACCTACACCTCCAAATTATTTTTTTTTTATAGAAATGTACATTGAACGCAATTTCAAAGCAAGGTTAGTGATTGTCATATCACACACCAACAAAGTTTGGACTGTATGTTTCAAATCGCATTGAAAGCAAGGTTGTTGATGTATATATCACTCACCTACACTTATTATTTATTTTTTTATTGAAATCCACCACACCTTTAAAGCACGTTTAGTGATGGTCACCTCGCTCAACTATGCGTTTTGTATTGTATGTAAAAATACATATTTTTTAAATCAATTGAAAGAAACGGACTTAAATTTTATTAAAATATGTTGCATCAATTCAAATTGTTTTTGAAATTCACAGTATTATTCTTCAGATGGGGTAGGTAAAATATATACATCATAAAGATCTGAATTAAACAGTTAACTGTATTTTGTTGCGTTTCCAAAGACAATTACTTTTATTCTATCAATTTTATTTGATCTAGCACGTGTTAATGTCTACTTTATGTTCTAGTACCAGGGTGAACAATAATATATAAGGGAACGAGAAGTTGAGTTAAAACGGATGCAACAATATATCACTAAACATACAAAAATACATCATAAGAGGAAAAAAAAACATTTGAAGGTGTGTTCAGTTATTTTCGGTTACCAAATTTTCCGGCTACTAATCGTGTTCGCTTACAAAGTGCAATATATTTCTTGTCAAAAACTCGTTTTTACGTCTTCTGAACACCCAAATTGTTATCTACAGAAGTGTTTATTAGGTTAATACAAGTCAAGATCTTTGCACAGGTAAGACACAAATTACTGCCCCAGATGCGTATATCTCTTGAAGTTCTAAATTTAGTCGAAGTACTGAATATAGCTTGGGCGTCATAGACACGATTTATCAATGAGATTAAATTATACTGTGTACGACAGCGCTACTAGAATCACGATTAAACTGCTGCCCCAAAAGCGCATTACACCTGAATTTCTAAATTTGTTCGAAGAAATGAATACCGCAGAGTCGTCACAAAGATGATTTATCATCTAGGTTAAATTATATAGTACTACTACAATCACGATCTAACAGATGATTGTAAAATACTTTAAAACAAGTCCAACTTGTTCTTTCGACTGCTTTGTGTCTCCTTCCCTGTTTTGTATTTATAATGCTATGAACTAGTAATAAACTGCTCGAAAATTCATAACATTACCTCATAACTTGACATTCGGCTCCTGTTGTTTGATCGGTTTCCTTTGCTATTTGTTTTTTTTCTGTGCCCTACCTTTTAATTGCAACATATCGAAGGAAATACGCCAATTCTGAGGATTTTAACAGTTAGGTTGAGTTAGACCAACTTAATATTATGGTGAGAATCTTAATAGTATGGTGGCCATCAAGAACTTGTTGGTAATTTTGGCATATCTGTTTTACAGATAGTGAAAGCTGAAAATATATGTTATTGCAAAAAATGTTAAATTTTAGAATTAACATTGCAAACAAGTGTAACACGTAGGACTCGGAAACAGGCAATATGCTTTTGTAAATATATTTCTTTTAAAGGTTATCTATAATAATTGCAACACAATACAACATGCTCAAGAATAACAATAAATAAATGACCTTACAGATTGAATGATAAAATACTGTTTCTGTTAATAGATAGTGATGGATAGTCTTAGGTTAGAGTTGTATAAGAGACCGTCTGTGTTAACAGACAGTGATAGAAGTTGGTTACAGATTTCCCCTCTACAGGCCTTAATCAATGTTTACTACACTGAGTACCACTACGAGTGTCTTAAGAAAAACAGGACATAATATATATATATCCAGTACCACTTTTTTTTATAAAAGGTTTTGTTTATTATTTTGTAAATTCTTAAAGTTTCTGATTGTTGTGAGTTTTATGTTAACCATAGCATGGATTGTGTACTTTTGATAACCGAGATTTTACGTGACATACTTTCCACTTCTAGATATCTGATTTATCAAGTAGGCTAAATTATCTATTATCCTGGTAGGAAAATTATTATTACGATCGAAAGGGTAATTCTACACAAAACCCAAAGTTTTTACTATGTTTGATTCCCTGCTTTACTCGTAACGTACTCTGGATGTTATGGGCTACTGTTAGATCATACTGTTTAGTCTATAATAGAAATATCCCATAGACTAGACAACAGTAAGATTTGTATTATACATTGTATTAAACAAGACACAAATAACTAAAACGATTGCCAGTTTACAGAGGTTATATTCATACTGTAAGACAAGTACAAAAATAAATATTTTTAATATCTTTAATTTGGTTATCTCTCTGCGAAGTAGTGTCCAGTTTTTATCATGTGTTCGACCTTGTTGTTTGCTAACAATAATTATTGACCATGCACAATAACACAAAAGTCTTGCTGAAACTCGTTTCATTCAAAAAACAAATCAACGTTTGCGTAATAACAAAATCTTTCCATCTCAGAAGTACTTGAGAAAGATCTACAGATACAGGAAAATGTATACTTCGTAGGCTGAGCGTACCTAAGGTCCAGGTATTCGCCAAAAACTGAGCCTTCCTTCCAAATAGAAACTGAACGCTATCATATAAGCTAAAAATCGTTAAAAGTGGCGATAAAACACCAAAAAAACATTAAACATAAGCTAGCTAGGGTAGACTATTACTGTATTGTCGCGACTGTTTGTTACATTTCTTGCAACCGATTTTGACGAAGTCTTATAGCAGTTGGATTTCATTTTTTAAATTTTAATTTGTTTTAGTCTGCATTAAATATTAAATGTAAAAAAATCATAAAACAGGAACAAACTAGACAAAAGTGATCCCAATTAAATCCTTCTAATAACTGTGTTACAGACAATCGTTGCTGGTGCAATATTTTCTTTTCGTCAAAAAGTTGTTTGTTATGTTTTCTGAACAAATAAAATTGTCCCCCACAGAAGTGAGAAGTGTTCATTAGGTTAGTAAAAGCAACATATTTCCACATGTAAGACAAAAATTACTGCCCCAGATCTGCATTTCACTTGAAGTTCTAAATTTGGTCGAAGGAACGAATACGAACTCATAAACTGCTCGTAAATCCATTACAATATCTTATTACTAACTTTCTTATTTTGTGTTCTTGGTTTTTTGCGTTGTACATGTTTTTCTATATCCAGAATTGTTACTGGTAATTTACATTCGGCTCTTGTTGCTTGGTCTGTTTTTTTTCCTATTTTTTTCATATAATTTATTGACTACAGCGTGTTGACATCCTTTCGGAAAAAGCAATGAACTATTTACAGTCGTTAAAAAACTCATTTGTAAAATGTAAAAAAAAACGGGTTCTATGTAACGCAATGTTCAACACAATCTTTTATGGAATCAAGATAAAGCAACACCAGCACTTTTGAACGTGCTTGCCAATTTCACTGGATTGTGGTTAAATATTTATATTTATTATTATATATATTATATTTATTATTATATATATTATATTTACACCTTTGCCTGTTGTGATTATAACCATAAATATGTATAAATGTTTGGTTATATTCATTTGCCTAAGGCTTCTGATGCCGTAAATTATATTATTTTACCTATTTAATTATACTTTGATTAAACGAGACTATACGGGTAGACAATATGATAAACCAAATTGCTTCGATTGATGGGTTATATAATTGTAAGGCGGACAGTTCATTAATTTTTACACTCAGATCAGGGTCAAAAAGGTTTCTCTGCTTAAAAATGAATACAGACTACCTACAAAATTTAAAAACATTTAATTATAAACATTGAACTTTGGTATTGTATATGTACCGTTATAACCCTTGGTAGTCAAGTAATCCCACTAAACGAGCGGTATATAATGAGTGGCTACATATCGCTTAGTTGCTGAATCTTATATAGTGGCTCTGTTCACGAGTGAGGATATCAATGCACTTTGTTGCGACTCCATATCAGACCTATATATCTTCAACATCCGATTCATTACAGTGCATATGTGGAACCCTTACATAGAATTGTTTTGGATATGTAGTTGTATTTTAGATACAGAACTGAATTTTAATTTAGCAGATTATTGTGTCTATGTTAAATTTCTAGGGAGCAGTAGTTTAACTATATTGGGTCAAGCTCCCGAACAATAGAACAATTAAATATATGGATTTGACGACCTCGCCTGAAAGATGTTGACTTTATATTTGGTCTTTACATACAAGCCTCGATAAAATTCTTATAATACAGTGAAATCTATATTTATTTAATCCTGTGCGATAATTATATTAACTATAAAATATTTTAAAGTGTCCTACTTTATTGCTTTCTCCTGTAGAAAATCGTTTTAAAAATAATTAGACAAATCTCGGTTGATTCCTTCAATCTCTTCTACCAACACACCCAATTGAAGACAAGTGCTTGGAAGCCAACACCTGAACGTCTTTTTCGCAAATCTCAAAACTTTAAATAGTGACAAGTCTTTACTCCGGCACACAAACCAAACATCAGACGTTTAGAATATGGATGTGGAAGTTCTTCTGAATATATCGCAAATATTGTGTTTATCAGAACGACCGTTTTCAAGTAGATATTATACTTTCTAAATATAATTTCATAATAAATATTTACTAAATGACAAATCGAGTTTCCAGTTTTGAAGTGCTACATCAGGGTAATAAATAAATTTCTATAGAGGTGACAGGCAGAACGATTATATATATTTTATAGTTGTCATGAAATTTAATTATTTAATTCTTAGTAAAGCTCACAAAGCTTGAATTCTATAGTTTTGAGGTGTAGGTTACATTTCGTTTCAATAGATGTCACAAAAAAAATCATATTTTGATATTTAGATTCTGTCAATTTTTAAGATTACACTTGAAGGGATAATGTTTTACTGCAATATTGGCCACACAAATGGAAATGCACCTTTGTATTGAAAAATGTCTGTATCTTTTCGAAAATTTAAGTTATCATACGATGCAAACAATGCCCATGCAGACAGAGAGTTTCATTTTTAATATGGTAAGAAAAATATAAAGAATAAGAACATAATATGCAAGTGTAACGTTAATTGAGCCCAATCATTGGGTTACTTTATACAAGTGTAACGTTAATTGAGCCCAATCATTGGGTTACTTTATACAAGTGTAACGTTAATTGAGCCCAATCATTGGGTTACTTTATACAAGTGTAACGTTAATTGAGCCCAATCATTGGGTTACTTTATACAAGTGTAACGTTAATTGAGCCCAATCATTGGGTTACTTTATACAAGTGTAACGTTAATTGAGCCCAATCATTGGGTTACTTTATACAAGTGTAACGTTAATTGAGCCCAATCATTGGGTTACTTTATACAAGTGTAACGTTAATTGAGCCCAATCATTGGGTTACTTTATACAAGTGTAACGTTAATTGAGCCCAATCATTGGGTTACTTTATACAAGTGTAACGTTAATTGAGCCCAATCATTGGGTTACTTTATACAAGTGTAACGTTAATTGAGCCCAATCATTGGGTTACTTTATACAAGTGTAACGTTAATTGAGCCCAATCATTGGGTTACTTTATACAAGTGTAACGTTAATTGAGCCCAATCATTGGGTTACTTTATACAAGTGTAACGTTAATTGAGCCCAATCATTGGGTTACTTTATACAAGTGTAACGTTAATTGAGCCCAATCATTGGGTTACTTTATACAAGTGTAACGTTAATTGAGCCCAATCATTGGGTTACTTTATACAAGTGTAACGTTAATTGAGCCCAATCATTGGGTTACTTTATACAAGTGTAACGTTAATTGAGCCCAATCATTGGGTTACTTTATACAAGTGTAACGTTAATTGAGCCCAATCATTGGGTTACTTTATACAAGTGTAACGTTAATTGAGCCCAATCATTGGGTTACTTTATACAAGTGTAACGTTAATTGAGCCCAATCATTGGGTTACTTTATACAAGTGTAACGTTAATTGAGCCCAATCATTGGGTTACTTTATACAAGTGTAACGTTAATTGAGCCCAATCATTGGGTTACTTTATACAAGTGTAACGTTAATTGAGCCCAATCATTGGGTTACTTTATACAAGTGTAACGTTAATTGAGCCCAATCATTGGGTTACTTTATACAAGTGTAACGTTAATTGAGCCCAATCATTGGGTTACTTTATACAAGTGTAACGTTAATTGAGCCCAATCATTGGGTTACTTTATACAAGTGTAACGTTAATTGAGCCCAATCATTGGGTTACTTTATACAAGTGTAACGTTAATTGAGCCCAATCATTGGGTTACTTTATACAAGTGTAACGTTAATTGAGCCCAATCATTGGGTTACTTTATACAAGTGTAACGTTAATTGAGCCCAATCATTGGGTTACTTTATACAAGTGTAACGTTAATTGAGCCCAATCATTGGGTTACTTTATACAAGTGTAACGTTAATTGAGCCCAATCATTGGGTTACTTTATACAAGTGTAACGTTAATTGAGCCCAATCATTGGGTTACTTTATACAAGTGTAACGTTAATTGAGCCCAATCATTGGGTTACTTTATACAAGTGTAACGTTAATTGAGCCCAATCATTGGGTTACTTTATACAAGTGTAACGTTAATTGAGCCCAATCATTGGGTTACTTTATACAAGTGTAACGTTAATTGAGCCCAATCATTGGGTTACTTTATACAAGTGTAACGTTAATTGAGCCCAATCATTGGGTTACTTTATACAAGTGTAACGTTAATTGAGCCCAATCATTGGGTTACTTTATACAAGTGTAACGTTAATTGAGCCCAATCATTGGGTTACTTTATACAAGTGTAACGTTAATTGAGCCCAATCATTGGGTTACTTTATACAAGTGTAACGTTAATTGAGCCCAATCATTGGGTTACTTTATACAAGTGTAACGTTAATTGAGCCCAATCATTGGGTTACTTTATACAAGTGTAACGTTAATTGAGCCCAATCATTGGGTTACTTTATACAAGTGTAACGTTAATTGAGCCCAATCATTGGGTTACTTTATACAAATGTAACGTTAATTGAGCCCAATCATTGGGTTACTTTATACAAGTGTAACGTTAATTGAGCCCAATCATTGGGTTACTTTATACAAGTGTAACGTTAATTGAGCCCAATCATTGGGTTACTTTATACAAGTGTAACGTTAATTGAGCCCAATCATTGGGTTACTTTATACAAGTGTAACGTTAATTGAGCCCAATCATTGGGTTACTTTATACAAGTGTAACGTTAATTGAGCCCAATCATTGGGTTACTTTATACAAGTGTAACGTTAATTGAGCCCAATCATTGGGTTACTTTATACAAGTGTAACGTTAATTGAGCCCAATCATTGGGTTACTTTATACAAGTGTAACGTTAATTGAGCCCAATCATTGGGTTACTTTATACAAGTGTAACGTTAATTGAGCCCAATCATTGGGTTACTTTATACAAGTGTAACGTTAATTGAGCCCAATCATTGGGTTACTTTATACAAGTGTAACGTTAATTGAGCCCAATCATTGGGTTACTTTATACAAGTGTAACGTTAATTGAGCCCAATCATTGGGTTACTTTATACAAGTGTAACGTTAATTGAGCCCAATCATTGGGTTACTTTATACAAGTGTAACGTTAATTGAGCCCAATCATTGGGTTACTTTATACAAGTGTAACGTTAATTGAGCCCAATCATTGGGTTACTTTATACAAGTGTAACGTTAATTGAGCCCAATCATTGGGTTACTTTATACAAGTGTAACGTTAATTGAGCCCAATCATTGGGTTACTTTATACAAGTGTAACGTTAATTGAGCCCAATCATTGGGTTACTTTATACAAGTGTAACGTTAATTGAGCCCAATCATTGGGTTACTTTATACAAGTGTAACGTTAATTGAGCCCAATCATTGGGTTACTTTATACAAGTGTAACGTTAATTGAGCCCAATCATTGGGTTACTTTATACAAGTGTAACGTTAATTGATCTCAATCAATCATTGGGTTACTTTATACAAGTGTAACGTTAATTGAGCCCAATCATTGGGTTACTTTATACAAGTGTAACGTTAATTGATCTCAATCAATCATTGGGTTACTTTATACAAGTGTAACGTTAATTGAGCCCAATCATTGGGTTACTTTATACAAGTGTAACGTTAATTGAGCCCAATCATTGGGTTACTTTATACAAGTGTAACGTTAATTGAGCCCAATCATTGTGTTACTTTATACAAGTGTAACGTTAATTGAGCCCAATCATTGGGTTACTTTATACAAATGTAACGTTAATTGATCTCAATCAATCATTGGGTTACTTTATACAAATGTAACGTTAATTGATCTCAATCAATCATTGGGTTACTTTATACAAGTGTAACGTTAATTGATCTCAATCAATCATTGGGTTATTTTGTTGTTTACATTGTATATTCTTATTGAATTGTTTGCATTACAGTTATTGACACGTGTACAAGCGTCAACATTTTGTGCTGTTGTTAAAAACGTGTTTTATAACTTCTATGCTTTTAAAATGTAATGGTTTTTGTTTTTCCTTTAAATACCTATTTATATGATTGCGAGACGGACTAGCTTATGAATACTCCAAACCGAAATAAATGTAAATTGTATAGCGTAGACAGCCTACAAACTGCTCATTTTATATGTCATTTCTGTTGTAAAGGGGTAAACTCCAATTATGAAATGGTTCCAAAAGTGCTGTACTGTAATTTCACAGTTTAAATTGTATGTTTTATAAATGACGTTTTAATTACACTTATAACGCTTTTATCATTGAACTATAAATCCCTCCCATAAACACACAAAACAACATTTCATTTCAATTCTCTTTAACAAGTACAAACCCACTATGTTAAGCGAAAATATCATGTATTGATACGCAGACCAACAAACACTAGCGGCACTCTCCTATCTCAGTATTGGATTTATATTCTAAACAACAATAACACGCAAACACAACACTGTGTAATTAAGGATTAACTACAAAAAATATTTTCTCCATCGAGGGATAACAAAATTTCCGTTTTGCACATTGTATAATCCGCGTAGTGGATTATATTAAATGTGCACAACGGAAATTTTGTTATCCCTCGATGGAGAAAATATTTTTTGTAGTTAATACTTATAAATAAATTAAAACAATAGAATAAACTCAACAATTTTATTTTTGTAACTGGACATTTTTGAAAAAAGAGATCAACACAAAAACTGTTATTTTCCCGTGGAGTAATATATGACGTCAAATGGCGCGTGTCTCCATGACGATCAAATTTGTTTTCCATCCTCTGATAGAAAATATTTTCCAGCCAATCAGAAGTCAGTATTCTCGCAAAATTTATTTATTGTGTTATGTATTTCAGAGTGGAACATATTTTTTGCCTCTCGGATATTACCATAAGATACCAGCTCATTGACTTAAGTCATATTCCTATATAAAGATTTTCGAACATACCTTAATACATAACAGGAATAAAATCCTAAATGATAACTCTTTTTACAAAGAGCGTTGAGAATTGATAGCAATTTTGTGAAAACAAAAATCAGAATAGTAGAAATCTGGTTTTGTGACAATTTTGTTTTTAAAAAGTTAAAATGTTGATTTTTCAAACTTTTAAAAGAAATGATAGTGTGTTTGATCATTAATGGCAGAAGCTCAAGATACATTGTTTTGTTCATGTTGTGGAAGAAAAGAAAATAAAAAAGTTAACAAGACAGGTCAGGGTGTCTGTGTCCACACGTGTCCACGAAACCCTGACAAACTTAGCTAGGTACTTTCCGGGCTAGAAGTCACTATTTTGATTGGCTACATCACACCTGAATGTAGCCAATCAAAAGCTAGCTTTCATTCGCGACTTGTTTGGGGGATATTTTGATGTCGATTGTAAATAAACCAAACGGGTGTGTTGCATAGACCGTGTGGAAATCCGTGTATTTTGTACAGTATTGTTAATAGTTTGTTATTACGGCGCTATTTATTAGTTGCGTTACGTTTTCTTCCACTCAAGAATGAATAAGAATGACTACTGCCAAACACTTTCTTCTTTCATGCAATTTCATTAGTTAATATTTTGAAGATTTGACCTCATATACAATCTTCTAGCCAGGGAATTTCCTAGCTAAGTTTGTCAGGGTTTCGTGGACACAGAAACCCTGACTTGTGAGGATGACAAGACGTAATAAAAAAAAATTCCCAAAGCGTAAATCAATATAGACAGACACAATGACAAACAACAAAAAAGAAGTTAACCCAGAAAACAAACTAAGGATAAATAGCACGAGCCCCTTTATAACAAGGCGAGTACACTCATTAACAGTTTCCTGTATCGTATGTTTCAAGTCGATTATATGTCGAAAACTAGGTGAAGGAAAACAGGACAGAAACTATATGACTGTACAAATGACACTGCGGCAATCACTTAATTCAAAAAGACGATAAAAGTACTTCCAAAGAAAAACAATCTAACCGTTAAAAATTCTTTTTAATCATCTAATCAGTAGTAATCATCTAAAAAATTAATTAGATCGATCTAAAGAAAACCTTTAATATAGGATGCTGCTGAAATGTTCTTTCATATGAAGTTCAAAATAAGAAAGTAAAAATTAATGTGTTATTCTTGATCTCGAATTTATCTCAATTGGTCCTCATTGTCAATTTCTAGAAAACGAAAAGGGTAATAAAGCATACTACAGAATGTCTGTGATATCTGTACATTTAAAGTAAGATTTTTATAAGAGATAAGTTACCATACTAACCATAACTTCTCTAAGAATTTGAAAAAATACTTTTGTGCTTTTTACGTTGCTTTTATTTGAGCTCATTTGTTGTGAAAATTTTACGAATTAATGTTTTGATCAAGTTTAAATATATTTATCTTTCCTAATACATATTAGACTTTATATCCATGAATTTGTTATAAACGTTCCCAAAGGAATATAATACCTAATATTGACAGGAGGTTGCATGTTTTTACAAACTCAGTTCAAGTTGAAATTTCACTGTACGGAATAATCCAACGGACCACACTTCTGGTCAAATTTTAAATAATTTAAATCAAGATCATTTAAAAATTTAATATTCATTACGTAGAAATTGTTATAATCCTTGAGAATCCGTTAAAATAACATCGATATGTTTATTAGTTCAAAAGTTATAGCTAAATATATACCAAAAAACCCTTCCGGTTTTCCACTATTCCATAGATTAGGTTCTACCGAAAAAGCGTCGTCAAGACCTCTAGCGTCTGTTAGTTCTCGTATTTTGTACATCTGTTTCTAAAAACGTTTGTGTTTATCTTTTACGTCTGTTCTTAAATTTATATGTCTGTTTTTGTTTTTGTGTCTATTTTTATTTTAACGTCTGTAAGTAAAATTTTATGTCTGTTTCTGTTGTCGTAAATTTTTGCCGAACGGTTGACCATAGAGCTCTTTATATAAGTTTAGTTGAAGTAACAGGGAAAAACCTAAATACACATATTGCTCAGCAATAGATCACATTTTTAAAATAAAGTGATACGAAGCAACATAGAGCAGTATCAAGTATATACAGGACTAAGTCAAACATCCAAGCATTATACATTATATTTTTCATCAATATTACATTTTCTGAAAAGAATTCGCTCGAACAATTTCGTTAATGTGGTGCCATTTTACAGTTGCGAGTTTTTATGGTACTTTTTCTCATTGGTTTAACTGCTAACAAAATCATGTGTTAGTCGAAATCATGGATGTCTGATGGCTACAATAGTGTAGCTCCTTTTCTATTTGGACGGAGCTACAAAGAGGCCCCATTCCTCGTAATGGCGCAAAAACTCTCTCAGGATTGAAACATATTTCTAGCTATTAAACTGCTGTTCTTTCTATGTCGTACAGCTGACATTTCTACAATGACTAATTAAATCAATGTAACACTTTTTCGTATTCATGACATTGTCGACAAAATTGAAATTGACGAGTGTAGAATGGTATCGGTAAAAATTTGATTCCAGCTCATGCAATGAATCCAGAAAAATTTATCCGTGTTAACATTGCTTACCAAATCGATTAAGAAATCATGCACTTCCGGCATTCAAATTTTGTCAACAATGCCATTATTACTTTTAAAGTGTGAAAATAACGAATAAGGTGTTGTAGAAATATCATTTAAAATTCAAAGACATTAAAAAGTATGTAGCAATTCAAGGAAACAGTTTAAAAGCTGATTGTATGCATAAAACCACCGGGTGTGAATCACTACCGTACTGCTCCATTACGAGTCATGGGACCTCTTTGTAGCTCCGTCCATAAAAAGGAGCTACATTATTGTAGCTATGATATCTGTTAGAAATAAAACTTGCAGAAGCCGAAGAATTATTCGAACTTTGTCAGAAACTGCCCCTTCATATCAGTTAAGATTGGAATCGAGCACATCCTGCCAACAGTAAAGCCTCAACTTGCAAGCATTATGTTGTCACACCTGTCATCTAGATTTCAATAATTTCATGTCAAATCTAACTTTCTTAATAAATAATCTGCCAATATTAGATTTTTCTGCAGTTAAATTTACTTTTTCTTAACTAAATGTCAAAAGATTAAAAAGTATTAGAAAACTAACTCCCATTTTGTTACAACAAAGATGGCTGCTGTATAGGATAAATCATGTGATGTACAACAAGTTTGAAATACAGTCAAACTTATTGATATTTTATATATATATTGGAAAAAAAACAAACAAACAAGTAACCAAGTCGAAGCAAAAACTGTTTTCTTGCTTTAAGAGATAATATTTCTTTTCTATGTCGTTCATTTAAAAATTTAAAATTATCGAGTAATAAATACATTTTAACCCATGCCATTTTTGACACCCACAAAACGAGTGTGTCTATAACATGTTATTGGACCAGTGCTAGTTTGGTAACTACAGGAAACGTGCGGAGAAAAATCCAGAATGCCATGGTTTAACGACAATCGGTTCAACAAATACAATAACAAACTTTTACCGGCATTTGAATTTTTTCAACACGGGCACAATGAAAAAGCACCGATCGAAATAGTATTATATGTATACGTGTACATATAATGGTTACCGTGAGTTCAAACGGTCTCCACATTTTACATGATCACTATAGATAAGTCTAACACAATAATTTTCTTACAGCTATTCAGTTTAGTTTTTTAAGACACCAAAATAACAATAAGAATTTAACAATAACATATGAATCCTAGTCAACTAGTACCTCAACTAAATCGCTACCTACCAACTCGTACCTTTGCGTAATTTGGTAGAGTGAAAAGAGACACAATCTGAAAATTGCTGAAATTTTGTTAAACTAAAAAAAATATATTTATAATATTAATTGTACTGCACTAACAAAAACAAAGCAAGCAAACAAAACCATTAAACACCAGACAATTTTTAAACAAGATGTATATCTTATACGAAATATATTTTTAAATCGGAGTAAAACTTATGTAACATCGGTTTTTGGTAGATTTATAAATATTTTTTATATTATAAACAGATTGTTTGTAATTTAGGCTTCCATGTGATGATCCTGCTTGCCACACTGGGACCGCAGAAGTTGGCTGTCGGAGTTCTGGATGCAAGAATACAAATCCCACAACTGTACATGTTTTGTAGTGGATATCTGCTGCCGACAAAGTTTAGATTATGTAGTCATGTTTAGTTGTGTTGACAGAAACTAGCAGAAAAAAGCCTTAATCTTCTCAACGCCGCCGACGATGCCACCCTTCAACATCTCTGTTCGCTCTGGTGGGTTTAGTGTAAACAGTCCATGACTCGACAGGACAAATATTATTGGTCACCCATGTGTCTTCTGTGTACTGCACAAGTTGTTTGACTGGATCTGTCTGAAGTCCTTTTATCTTCCTAAACGCTGAACGAATATGTTCGGCTGGTCGGAATATCAGCTTTATAATTTTCTTGAAAATACTGCCATCTTGTAGGTAGGCTGGCTTTGAATTTTTTCAGTAAAATATTGACATTGTTAAGTAAACAATTTGCCGACAAGAGGAAAATAAGTGATTGTTAATTGGATCAGTTTTTATTGGGTGAGGAAGCCAAATTAACCAGAGAAAACTTCAGAACTGCAGTAGGAAAACTAGCAATCCTTGTCAATGGGTTTAGAGTCGACTACACCCTGTCAACTGCCAGACGAAGTGTCATAGATATTTTTCCGGGTAGACGGACGAATAATCAACTGCCTTAAAAATATTGTACCAAATTTCACTCCTTATAAAGAATAATGTAATTTATATTCAAAATTGTATTCGACAAGACACAAGTTACTACAGCGATGCCAATTAACAGAGGCTATATTATTATTTTTTTAATTTTCATATTAATAACTTAATTAAAAACATTATATCCGCAAATGTCAGATTTCGGAAAAGTACATTTAAGTTACTTCATGCAAGAGTTATCTATTTTTATATTATTCTTTATCTACTTTAATTATTGAGCATACAAACTAAAACCTAAATTCTTGCCGCAACTCATATCATTCAACAAACAAATAAAAGTTTGTGCGACAGCCAAATCCTTCCATCTCAGAAATACTTAAGAAAGGATCTAGAATAACATCACTTGACACGTTCATGTAACTTCATAGGCTGAGTCTACCGAACGTCGGCGATTTTCTCCTGATACTCCGCTTTACTCTCCTAACAAAAATTGATCGCTATCATATAGTCATATGAAGATAATAACAAAATGTTGATGAAAATGTCAAAAAAGACAATACACAAATCAAAGTCCAAAAAAACCGTCAACTCCAGAACCAACAACCAAAATATAATAACAACTGCAATGGTCCAGGCCGTTGTAAAAAAATGGTGGTGTAAACCAGGTTTTACGGCATGCCAAACCTCCCGCTTCCATTACTTTTTAATAGTATTTGAGTTGGTAAGTTGATTAAAATGGATAGGTATCATATACCACTAGTCACTAATTGTTGCCTCCAACAATCATCGTGGCACATTCACTGTACATTGAATTCAAAATTAGGAAAACTATCTGCAACCATATTTTCAAACAAGATATTTGTCGGAATTCAAAGGAAGTTGTATTTCTAGCAAAACTTCTTAAAGGCGCGGATGACTTTAGTTGTACCAAACTTTTAAAAAACGTAGAAAATCATCCCATATCACGACCGTTTGGGACATTTCTTGCAAACGATTTTGACGAAACATTTAATCCCTTTTTAATTTCAATTCGATTTAGTCTGCATTACATATTTATATGTATCATTAAAAAAGACAAAAGGGACTCAAAGCATTTCTTTCTAATTGGGTTTGCTTACAAAACACTCAATTGTGGTTCAATATTTTCTTTTCTTCATAAATTCGTTGTTAAGTCTTCTGAACACACAAAATTGTCCTCCGCATAGGATTATTGAGTCAACATATTTCCACAGGTAAGCAAAATATTGCCACATATGCACATTTCACTTGAAGTTCTAAATTTGGTAGTCAGGCATGATTAATCAGTAAGGTTAAATTATATAGTGCTACTGCAATCACGATCGAAAATATTGTTAAAAACTCCATTACAAAGAGTTCAATTTGTTCCTTTGTCTGTTTTGAGCCCCTTTCATAGAAATGTACTTTTTGTGTTTTAAACTATAAATAAATTGCTCATAACTATAAGTTCAATATGCAATTAATGACTTTGATATATGAAAGTCAGCAATTGTTTTATCACATGAATTAAATCACTATCCTCCTTCATCAGAAAAACAAAGGATGCTTACATTTTGTAATTGTTGTAATGTTGGCTACCCTTAATATTTAAAATTTTGAAAAGAGTATAAATAAATCAATAATTGTATTCTTGCATTATAAAAATATATTTTATAATTACAGATGATTCAAGGACAATTAAAATTTAAATTTATAATTATCTTGGAACAATCATGAAAAACATGCATGAATTTGTCAAAACCGGGTCACGATTGAATTCCGCTTGACTACTGTGCAGCAGAATCGTACAGCAGACAAACATTTTTCATATTTTTATGTAATTTTTGTACTGTTGCGATTTATCATGACCCAAAGGTTGTTTTTAGACCAATCACAAACAAACAAAATTATATTATTATATAATATAATTTATTGACTGTGTGAGTGACGTCCCTTGATGGACGTGCGTTCTTGTTCTCGGATAAATTTGATAAGAACAGGATATTCTACGATGAAAACAGGCGTATAAAAGGAGCCAGCACTTTATTTATGTTTAAGGATACACTATTCTACATCTCGAAGTGCTAGGTTAGTTTTTTTGACTATTTGCACGTCTATGTATGTTTTGAACAGACACTCCGAATTTTCATACAAAAACACCTATGAACACAACTCACTAAAGTCGTAAAAGTGTTACAACTCAAAAGGCGATTGACCAGTTTAACAAAGTTGGACTTTGATCCCTGGTATGTTTGCCGTTATATGAAATGTAATCCTTTTGACTTGCGCATAAATAATAAAATAAAATGCCGTCGCTAAGCGAAACAGCCAAACTTCTCCAGGCGAGTAGAAAAATAGTAGAAGGCAAGGAGGAGGACATTAACGCAACCGTGTTACTCGACATGATTTTACAAATAGTTTCAAGCATTGACAAGAGATTACAGGAAGTTGATTGTTTGTTTGTTTGTTTGAATGGTGTTTTAACGCCACTTTCAGCAATTTTTCAGCTATTTCATGGCGTCCAGTTTTTATTGGGGGAGGAAGCCGGAGTACCCGGAGAGAACCCCCGATCTGCGGCAGGAAAACTGGCAATCCTTGTCAATTAAGATTGGAGTCGAGTACACCCTGCCTGCAGTTAGAATCGAACCCGCAATCTCAGTGTTGACACAGGAAGTTGAAAAGGGTGTTAAAAAATTTGATGAATTTAAACATATGATTACATCTCTTACAAGTAGAATTATCGCAGTAGAGTCAGATGTGAAAACTTGCCATTCAAAAGTAATTGAAATAGAAAACAATGTACAAGGTGTCGGGAACTTATATGATAATATAAAATCCGACTGTGATAAAAACAAATCTGAAATTATAAAGATTTCAACAAAACTGGATAACTCAAATGTATTCCACAATACTTGCAATTGTCAACAATAACTACAGAACAGAAGAGAAACGTTAGTTGACCAACAGTGTCGCTTCATGAAGAACAATTTGATTTTTCATGGCCTACATGAAGTACGCAACGAAAATACGGAACATTTACTGCGACAATTTATGTATGAACAACTCGGTATAGATTATAAAGTCAAGTTTGGGAACGTCCATAGGTTCGGACGAGGACCCAGAGGAAAGAGACCTATCGTTGTTCGATTCCTTTACTTCAGTGATTTGCAGTACATACTTGATAATTCAAACAAATTATAAGGGGTAAACCTGTTAGCATTCGACAACAGTTTCCACCGGAAATTGAAGAAAAGAGAAAAAGGCTATACCAAGTCCAGAAAGAGGCAAAACGTAACGGGAAAAGAGTGAAAATGGTACGCGACCGCCTTTATATATACAATGGGCTCTATGTTGTACCGCCCGAGAACGAGAACACGAGTACAAACCTCCGGAATATTACACCAAGCTATAGAGATGCGGTGTCTACCCCAAGAAACGGTGAAAGCTTCCGACGCTCAAAACGACCCCGAAACTCGTCAACGCCATCACGCGATTAGGGTAGCCAGAGAAGACATTATTTTACTAATGATACTAACATTAGTTATGACATTCTTGTAAATATTGATGTTTTAAAAACTGAAATTGATACAAATCAAACAAATGATGCTAAATTTACCAATGTAGATAGTAATTTTAATTTGTCTAACATACTGTTAGATTCACCTGAAAATTGTTTATCTCAGAGAATGCTGAATAAAAACAAAGATCTAGATTGGCAGTATTTGGCCACAGCTTTATTATACAAGTACAATAATATATATATAAATATAAATAAATAGATAAATAGATAAATAAATAAATATATATATTTCAAATATAAGATAAGATTAAAGTTCAAGTCTATATATTGGTCGCCGCAACTTGATGGCAGACCATAAATGAATTAGCAACTGATATATATGGGGGATGAGCAACCCTGGGAAACAGAGGTTACTCCAGAATTTAGATATTTGCTAGTTGACAGTTAATAAAAAGGGGGGCCAGTGCAGTGAAAAATCTGCCTTATTGTCCGAAACCACCATTTGCACGCTTCTCACAATCCACGGCGATAACAAGACTGTGCTTTTTCCTTGCAAGGCTCCTCAATTCTCAAGCTCCAAGCTGTCCCAATACCTGAAAATATTCAAGAAAAGGAAGCGAAGTACCAATTTCATTAACAAGATGATTAGCAAAATATATTACAAAATGTATTAACATTGTGCGTGTTATGTAATGGAGGTGGGTGGGAGGGTTTAAAAAATTTAGATTGCCAAACCGACATTTTTCCTGTCACCTCCTTGCAGACGATTTTCAAAAGACCGAACCTCGATTTGGTTTTTCTATTTTAAGACAGGTTTAACCAATCACCAATCATATGTTTAAGGAATACTAGAGCGAAAGCAACAACAGCCAACAACTATACTAGTCAGTCTTCCTTCGATAAAGGAATTTAATGCTGAATACATTAAATTCACTTATCTCAGAGAATGCTGAATAAAAACAAAGATCTAGATTGGCAGTATTTGGCCACAGCTTTATTATACAAGTACAATAATATATATATAAATATAAATAAATAGATAAATAGATAAATAAATATATATATATATTTCAAATATAAGATAAGATTAAAGTTCAAGTCTATATATTGGTCGCCGCAACTTGATGGCAGACCATAAATGAATTAGCAACTGATATATATGGGGGATGAGCAACCCTGGGAAACAGAGGTTACTCCAGAATTTAGATATTTGCTAGTTGACAGTTAATAAAAAGGGGGGCCAGTGCAGTGAAAAATCTGCCAAATTGACTGAAATGACAGATGCTCGTCATGTGTCGTTTCAGGCAACCGCCACAGAATGGGGGGGTTTGAACTGCACAGCTGTGCCAATACTGTTAAATATATATCTATAACTAATATATAACTGATATATAACTAATATATAATACAATGTATTTCTAGTATATATATGGCATATTTATATATATGAATAGCAAATTGAAATTCAAATAGCACTGTTATATTCAATATAATATATTTCTAGTATATATATGGCATATCTACATCAATATAAATGTAAATAACAAATTGAAATAGCACATGAATGTCTGTGCTTGAATGTATATACAAATTCGGAACTTCTAGTATACTTATGTTGTTGGTTGGAATGTTGTTGAACGCCACTTACAGCAATTTTTCAACTATATCATGGCGTTCAGTTTTTTATTGGGGGAGAAAGCCGGAGAGCATCCCGACCTACGGTGGGAAAACTTGCTCTAGTATATAAATTTAACTAAATATTTGCAGAAAAAATATACAATTAGGAATTTTTAGTATGCATATGTCATAGTAAACTAAATAATTGCAGCATGTAGATTTGTCTAAATATTTGTTTATGTAAATATTTCCAGCGACCAGAGCATAATAACATACAGAATTGCATTCTAACCAATACATTACCAAGATCATTTTGCCCAATATTTATCATAATAAATTTTTGAAGGGTCTTCCAATTTAATACGAATTTTTAGTATGTATATGTCATAGTAAACTAAATAATTGCAGCATGTATAGATTTGTCTAAATATTTGTTTATGTAACATTTTTGGTCAATAACACGAACACAATTTGTCAAATTATTTAAAAATTTCCAGCGACCAGAGAATAATAACATCCAGAATTGCATTCTAACCAATACATTACCAAGATCTTTCCGCCCAATATTTATCATAATAAATTTTTGGAGGGTCTTCCAATTTAATAAAGGTTCCAATATAACCATTGAGTTAATGCATTCCTTATGATGTATATAAGCAAACAAGGCAGAACTTGTGTTTCCTTGCAAGGCTCCTCAATTCACAAGCTCCAAGCTGACCCAATACCTGAAAATATTCGAGAAAAGGAAGCGAAGTACCAATTTCATTAACGATTTAGCAAAATATATTACAAGATGTATGACCTGCCATACTTGTATAGCATTCGGAATCTGTAGTGTTTTGCTAATATGCATGTATATACTAGAATTAAAAGCAACAAACGTTTATAAAGATATAAAGTGTAAATTATGTGTAAACAGTTAAAATTTAGTTACATGAAGGGATTCTAATATAATTTTTGAAAAAAAACATTGGATTTCTGCATTCCAAGAGATTTTATATCTTCAGTTGACAATTATTTCCATGGAGGAATGTGTTGCCATACCAATGTGAAATTAGTTTTTGAATTAAACAGGTAGTCCGGTGCCCGCTGCGTGTTGGATCAAGTCTGGGCCTCTAAAACGCAGAACTATGGACGCCCAGCTGGCGTGTGCCAAGAAATAAGATGTTAAATTATTTTGATAATAAAAATTGCCGGAGATGCATGTATTTCATTTATTTTAACTGGCCATATCATAAATTGTTGCAAAAACAACGGTTACCATAAAAGAAATGTAAAATGAAACTGATGCCGGTAGTTCAATAAATTTTGTAACCAGTCTTAGTTAAGGTGGGTCCGGTATGACTGGTGCCTTTATTAACATAAATGGTTGCAGAAAATTAAGGTGTATTCATTCCTGTGAATACAGAACAATAATATATGTTAAAGAAAATGTGGAAAAATACAAATACGAATACAAATATTTACTAGCACAAACTCATGCTACAGTACATGTTAAGGCACAACAATTTAAAGGATCAATACAAAGTGTGTTATACAAATGTAATACAATTCTTTACATTAATTGTATTTATTATTATATTATATTATATAGTATAAAGATGATATAACCAATTAAAATTACGTTTTATATGATACAACTTCTTCTTAATTCAAAGCATTCTAAAATAAATGTAGCAGTAAGTTTTAGACAAAATTCAGATTTGCTATTCAACAAAAAGCATAATAGGGATTTGTTAAAAGATTTGGGATTAAACTTTTGATTTTCTTAAGAAATGTACTTATCAGCTTATAATGTTTGCAATGCAACAGAAAGTGTTCTTCATTTTCAATTTCTCCTGCATTGCAAACTAGAGTTTCCATCTTTTCTATTTAGTTTTTGTTATCTTCCCTTTCCTATCGTTAGATTATGAGCACTGAAACGAATTTTACAAAGAGCAGGCCTGTCTTTAGCTTTCTTTAAGATATCTAAATAGCAAGGTCTGCATCCTATTTAAAAACAAAAATTTTGAAAAAAATTCTAGTTTTGGAGATGTGTCTATAAGTGTATTTTGATTTTGGAGATTTTGATCATTTAATCTAATTTTTATTTCATTTAAGTATTGTTTAAGTGAGCTTAAATCACGATTTAGAAAGGAAAAACCTAAATTATTTAATACTGTTTTCAGTTTGATAATCCAATTGGTTGAGTGAACAGAATTTTCAAAAATAGTTTTAACTAAAGAATTTTCCGAGTCTATAATCTAGATATTTGATGCTTGAGTACAGAATTTTACTTTTTATGGGAAGTCGACATAGTTCAGCTCGACATGCATCATTAGTAGCTTTGCAATGTACACCTAGAATTTCTTTTATAAATTAAGATGTAATTTTTCAAATGGTTCAGTATGTTTAAAGGTAGAGAAAATACCCCATATTTAACTGCAGTATGTGATAATGGGTAAAATTAGTGTATCAAAGAGTTTTTCTAATAATTTGCAAGGATTATTTAATCCAATTAGCTTTTTAATTTTCAAAATATGCTCTTTGGCTTTTTCCATCAATGTGTTAATAGCTAGATTAATGTTGCCATTACATTTTATTAAAATGCCTAGATAACAGTACTGAGATACTGTTTCTAGATATATAAATTTTTATATTTTAATTGGTTTAAAAAGGTTTTACCATTCGAATTAAATACTACTACTTTGGATTTATCAGTATTTACATGTAAATGCCATATTTAACAGTATCCTGCATGGCAATGAGACAGTTTTGCAACCCTTCCTTACTCTGAGATATTAGTACAATATCATCAGCATAAAGAAGAATGCTTACTCTAATACCACCCAAGACCACTGGGTAATATATGTTGTTTTCCAGTTTTTTTTGTTATATCATCTATAAAAAAGTTAAGGAGAAGAGGACTCCAAACATCACCTTGTTTAACACCTCTTTCAGATATAAATGGCTCACTTAGATCATTTGAAAATTTAATTTTACATAGTATCAGTATACATGGAGTATATAATTTTAAATATTTCATTAGGAGTGTTATGTTTTAGCAGTTTATAAATAAAAACCAATTCTCCACACTGTGTCAAAGGCTTTTCTTAGGTCAGTGAAGGCTGCAAACACTTTGATTTTTCATTTTATAGTTATCTGTGATAGCTTTTAGAGTAAAAATGTGATCAGAAGTCCTGCACTTCTCTTTAAAACCTATTTGGTTCTTACTTATTAGAAAGTGATTATTCATAAATTCCAAAAGTCGATTGTTTATAATCTTATTAAATAATTTTCCTAAGTTTGAGCTGATAGATATTCCCCTATAATTATTAGGGTCAAATCTATTACCTTTTTTATGTAATAAAACTAAACAGTTTTCATTCCAAGATTTAGGGAAGATACCATGTGAAAAAATTTTAAAAAGTTTACAGAGTGGTTTAATTAATGCTGTGGTACTATTCTTCAGCATTTCATTAGAGATGAGGTCTGATGATGCACTTTTACCATTTTTAAGTAATTTAATTGCTTTTATCATCTCACATGTGATTTTATTGTTCGACTCACCTGAGACTGAGAAGTTAATATTTGATTTTAGGGTCTCAAATTCCTGAGTGATATATTTTTTTTTTTGTTTATTACTATATGCAGTGTCAGCTTTATTTAGTTTTTTGTAAAATGATATGAATTCTTCCTTTGGAATATCAGTGTCTTCAATTTGACCAGCTGATTCCCTTTCAAGTTTATTTATCATGTTCCAAAATACATTTGGATCTTAGCACAGTTGTTACTTAATTCAGAACAAATTTTGTTTTTATATGACTTTTCTTCAAATTTGCAGATGTCTGTATTTTGATCTAAATGAATAGAATTTTTCCTATATTAATCTTTTCCCGTAAATTTATTTACAAGTTTTTCATAATTTTTTCTGTGTTCCTGAGATCTTTACATGAATCTGAGAACCAGTGTCTAGGTTTATTGTATTTTATTTTATTTTATTTTTTTTTTAAATATTTTTTTTTTATTTATTTTATATATATATATTTTTTTGTAATTTTATTTTTTTTTATTTTTTATTTTTAATGTTGCTAGGGGGTTTAACAATTTTAACTGATTTTTCGGCATTTTCTTGTAAAATTGTGGTTAAGGAATCAGTAGACAAATTAATGTCATTAAATTTAGTTGTCATAAATGTATCTATCAAGTTTTTGTTTACTTTCAATGCTATTTATATTCTGGGAATACAGTTAGACCGATTCTTTTGTCGTCGATATAAATTTACATGGAAGTGGTTCCAATGAATTTTGAAAGCTGCTCTTTACATGAAAATTTGTTAACAATGAACAACTAACATACAATGGTTTCATAAAGAAGGAAATCATTCATGTACAGTAAAATCAGCAAAAATATATCATTAGAAACAATATTAATCCACAACACTATACTATACATCCATTATATGTAGCACAAAAGTGTATTTTCCTAATAAATCTCCAATTGTTCTACCATTTAGTATTTTTAATCCAGATTCTTGACACGCATTCAAGAAGTTTACCACTTTTATCAATTGGTTTACTGTCAAAAAAGCTGTGACCGTGAGGGAGGGAAGCAGGGCTTTATTCCTATTTTTATTTAAATAGAAATGCTTTACTCGTATTAATATGTCCATAACATAACATTATTATTATTATTGTTTAGGGGAAATATGAAACTAGAATTACAAGATATTGATAAAATGTCGGGAGCTCCATGATGCTTCCCATCCCAGATGTGATAAAATTAAAGAAATTGTTAAACCATCCTGAAACCAAATAACATTTTTCGAGATTTCTGGCTTTGGAAGATCATTAAACAAATTTTTCTTCCAAAGAAGTGTTGTTGAATGGAAGATTAATAAGGATTAAAAAATTTAGATTGCCAAACCGACATTTTTCCTGTCACCTCCTTGCAGACGATTTTCAAAAGACCGAACCTCGATTTGGTTTTTCTATTTTAAGACAGGTTTAACCAATCACCAATCATATGTTTAAGGAATACTAGAGCGAAAGCAACAACAGCCAACAACTATACTAGTCAGTCTTCCTTCGATAAAGGAATTTAATGCTGAATACATTAAATTCACGTAAATGTTGATGAACTCTTGAATTTTATATCTTGTCATTGTCATATTATAGTTGATTCATTGTGTACCTTTACAAAGGAAATGCCTGATAATTGTACTGGCGCTGTTCATAAAATAGGAGTAAATCTAGATACTCAAAAGTATACTTTAGGAAATAAAATTGAAGACACTTTGATAGATAACGTTGTAGAAATTAGAGACAATTTGGACATTTTTGTAAATAATTCCACTACAGATTTTAATGCTACAACACAATGCCAAATTTTAAATACAGATATTAAAATAAAAAGTAACGATACACTCTCCGATAATACCCATGAAGATGTACATAATTGTAACGAAGTTAATTTATTGTGTATTAATTGTCGTGGGTTAAACAACACAATTCAATATCCCGAATTTCAAGATCTAGTAAAATCAAATGATATTGTTTGTTTTGTGGAAACTAAAACAGATAATATGAATGAAATAACATTACCGAATATAGTTTTTACCTAAAAAATAGAATCAGAATCAGTAAAATCAGGTGGAATTGCCATAGGATACAAGGACACTTTACAAGACTTTATAACACCCTTAAAAACAGAATTTAAATTCGTACTGTGATGCAAAATTTCTAAAATTGTTAGTCCTGAAGAAGACGTTGTTTTAGGTGTTGTGTATATTCCACCCGAGTATACAGCTTACTCGTCTCCAGATGCTTTTAGCCAATCGAAAACGAGTATTTAGAACTTTCATGCAAATTTAAAAATATTTTTTTGTTTGTGGATTTTAATGCACGCACCGCAGAAGAAAAAGACTACATTTGTATAGAGGAAAATGATAACGTAGACGGTTTTGGAGGCATAACTGTAAATGAGGTGTGCAATTTAGACCTGGTTAATATACCTCGTGTTAGAAAAAATTGTGATAAAGGCAAAAATAGATATGGAAGCCAGTTATTAGATTTATGTAAAGGAAACAATTTATTTATATTAAATGGCAGATCAGGGCAAGACCGAATGGGTAATTTAACTTGCCGCAATGATTATTGTATAAGTAATATAAATCTGCTAAGCAAATTTATTGATATTGAAGTTAAAGAATTTTCGTCGCTGTTTTCAGACGTTCATTCTCCACTTGTTGTAAAACTAAAATGTCGGATAGAAAATGACATAGTTTATGATAAAGTTGATAATATACAAACAGAAAGAATAAATAAATGGGATCCTGGAAAGGCAGCGGACTTTCGAGCTGGTATTGATACGAACAAACTTAATGAACTGTAAAACTGGTTAAATTCTGTAAATTGTGATGTCATAGAAGATAGTTTTTTTTAACTCATTTGTATCTAATTTAGGTAAAATATTGGTTGATTCTGCAAAATCTACATTTGGCATTCAATTCGTAAAAACAAAAAACAAAAAAGTCAAGTTAGTAAGGGGAGAGAAACCATGGTTTAATCTAGACTCTAAATTTGCACGGCAAAACTACAGAAAACTTAAACGGAAATCTTTTTATTTAATGGGCAAAGTAAAAGAATCAGAAAAATTATATAAAAAAACATTAGACAAATCTTTGAAAGCCCACAGAAACAATATGAAAAAGAAGATGAACAATCTGCGATCAAAAAACTCCAAGGAATACTGGCAGATTTTGAACAAACGACTACATTCGAACCAACCAAATATTGATTTTGTTAAATTGCTCGATTTCTTTAGAAACTTAAATTCAAAAGATTCAGGAAACCAGACAGACAGAATAAATTTGCCACCTTAAGATACAAATATGATTGGCCAGTTAAATGAAACTATTAACTGTGACATTACGAGGAATGAGATTCTAAAATGTATCAGAAAATTGAAAAACGATAAGGCATGCAGTGACGACTTAATTATAAACGAATATTTTAAGTCAACATGCGATAAATTTATAAGTATATATGAAAAACTATTTAATCTTATATTCAAGACTGGAATTGTACCGAAATCGTGGACCATGGGAATATTTAAACCTTTTTACAAAAATAAGGGGGATAAGTCAGATCCTAAAACTTTCGACCTATAACGATTGTAAGCTGTCTTTGGAAACTTTTTACTGCTGTTTTATGTGAAAGATTAAACAACTTCTCTAATGAATTTCTGTTACTAAATGAGTGTCAGTGTGGATTTCGAAAAGGATATTCTACTGCTGATTGTATGTTTGTTATTAACTCTTTTTTTGATATTTTGCGACATAAGAAAAAGACGATGTTTTGTGCCTTTGTAGATTTCGAAAAAGCTTTCGATAAAGTTTAGCGAGACGCCTTATTGTATAAAATGTTACTTAATAATATTAGTGGAAAAGTGTTTATCATAATTTCTAATATATATTTTCATTATACTTAAATGACCTAGAAGAATTTTTTATCAAAGAAAATATCACTGGCTTAAAAACAATTTCAGATGAACTAGAACACTCAATTAATGTTTTTTTGAAAATATTTGTTATTCTCTTTGCCGACGACACAGTGCTAATGGCCGAGTCAGCAAGAGATCTTCAAAACCAGCTTGACAAATTCAATTTATATTGCAATTACTGGAAAATTAAAGTTAATACAGACAAGACAAAAATCATGTTTTTTCAAAAGGACGTTTACCATTAAACTTGAATTTTAAATATAATAATGTAAACATCGAAATAGTAAAAGAATGTAATTATCTAGGTGTTATATTTTCTAGAACAGGAACATTTAGAGCTTGTAAAAACATTTATCAGAAAAAGCCACGAAAGCCATGTATGAATTCATTAGAAAATGGAGAGCACATAATTTATCTATTAGCTGCCAGCTAGACCTTTTTGATAAATTAGTAAAACCAATACTTCTATATGGCTGCAAAATTTGGCAATAATGATATTGATGAAAAGGTTCATCTGAAATTTTGTAAAATTATTCTCCGCCTTAAATCTTCTACGTCAAGCTGTATGGTTTATGGCGAACTTGGTCGCTTTCCAATAGAACTCGATATCAAACTGCGAATGATTTCATTTTGTGCACGTACATTAATCGGAAAAGATTCTAAAGTCTCTGCAGTTTCATATAAATTGGTACTGAATTTATCAAATAGTTCTAACTTTAGTTCTCCATGGTTCAATCATATAGAAACAATTTTTAATGAATGTGGGTTGTCGTTTATTTTTAGAGGCCAGTCCTTTTTAAATATTACATGGCTTAAACTAGTAATTAAAAAATTGTGTCCAAGATCAATTTAAACAAACCTGGTTTGCAAGTACTCAAAATACTCCAAAAACTCTAAATTATCGATTATTTAAAGAATCCTTAAGTTTTGAGCGTTTTTTTTGACATATTAGATGACAGAGATTTATTTACTTTTTGCAAATTTAGAACTTTAAACCACAGATTGCCGATCGAATCTGGATGGTGGAAAAATATTCAGCAAGAGGCTAGAACATGCAACCTTTGTAATTCAAATGATATTGGAGACGATTTCCATTATTTGTTAGAATGTACATTTTTCTCTGAAAAAAGAATGTCATGCATTGACAAAAAATATCTTTAAAATGTTAATGTTATAAAATTTAAAGAAATTATGACTACAACAAAAAAGTCTAAACTACGCAAATTGTGTTCATTCATTAGGGAAATAAACAAAAAGGTATGGTTCCTGCTGTTATTTGTTGTAAATAGTAACATAGGTGTTAATTTTGTTGTTATGTATTTATGCCTGTATACCATTGTACCAACAAAGGTTTATCAGAAATAAAGATATATACTGGGGAATGTTTACATCCTTTCGGAAACAGTATTTGCTTCCTTACTGGGTCATAATGAAAGATGTACAGTCGTAAAAACATTTTACGATATTACCTATAACATAAATGCATAACGAAAATCTTTTATGGATGCTGGAAAAAGCTACACGAGCACTTTTATACGTGCGTATCACACACTGGGTTGGGGTTAAACCTTTGTCTGTTGTGATTATAACCATAAATGTTTATAAATAGTTTGTTGAATCCTTTTGTCTGAGGCTTATGATGCCGTAAATTATATATTTTTTTCTAACGTAACTATGCTTTCATTCAACGAGACTATATGAATAGCCAATATAATAAAGCAAATGCTTCGATTGATAGGCTAACAGCTTATTGATTTGTACACTCGGATCAGGGTCAAAACTGAACTCCCATGTGTCAAAACGTGAGACCAAGGCAATGGTAAAAATGTTTCTTTCTTGACATTGAATAGAAATTACCTACAAGAGCTAAAACATGTTTTTAAAACATTTCATTTGTGGTATTGTACATGTATTCTATAGTTATTTATTAAACTTCCAAACCCAGAAATGATGATCTAATTAAACAAATGGAAAACATCCTACTTAAATTTGTTTGGAGATCATCATTCAGTAAAGTGAAAATAGAAGTGTCACAAAACGAATATAGTATAAAAAGAGACTTAAATTTATTTGCATTGAAACTGGCATAATTAAGAAGTCTTACATATATTGATAGTAAGTGGCAAAATATCTTAAAACATTAGTTGATTCAATAAACTTTTTTGAGGAACACCCTTTGCTGAAAAAATTATGAAACCAAAAACAGCACGAAAACCGACCGAGATCAAGGAACGATCACAAGTGCGGCTTTAAACAAATATACACAACGCGATACAAACCAAAAACACGATAACAGAACAATTTAACTGAACTGGGCGAACAAATATAAACTTCACAAAAACATTCTAAAACCAATACTAAAAGTTATGCTCAAATATAATTTCAGTTTAACTGATCTAGAAAATCCCTTTATTGAAGTCCAATACTGTCCAATCTAAAAATGGAAAGGACTCTAACAATATGTACAGTGTTCTACAAAGTCAAAATTACTGATATTGAAATGCAGCTTCTATTTTCTGGAATAGAAAACTAACCAACATCTTTTGGATATGTAAATTGAATTAAATTGAACTAGACGAACAAATATAAACTTCTAAAAAAAAATCTAAAACCAATACCCCAAAAACTGTTTTCTTGGTTTCATAAATAATGTTTCCTTTCCTCCGTTGTTCATTTAAACTTTCTTTATAAGTTCTAACACATACTATTTTTGACACACAAAACGAATGTCTCTATCACATGTTGTTGGATCAGTGCCGTAATCATATTACGAGCAATTGCGACTTTTTACATTAATCGATCCAACAAAATACCATAACACACTTCAACTGGAATTAGATTTTTGTCAACAATGACATGATTATAAATGCACCCATACATACATGGTACACATAAAAGTATGGCAACCTAAACTTTCAAAAGTTGCCAGTTCTCACATGGTCACTGTCAATTGTTCTGAGGGTTGTAAACAGTTAAGTTGAGTTTGACGATCTTAATCTAATTGGTCGCCATCATGAACTGGTGGATAAATTTGGCGTGCCTTTCACACAGATAGTGATAGATAGTCGAACATTATGCCCTCACCAATGTTGACTACACCGAGAAACACTACTATACAAGTGTCACTAAGTAAGCAGATTGAAATACACTCATAATAAAGGATTCTGTTTTTTTCTTATTCTTATTTTGTTGTAAGTTTTGCATGTTTTATTGCTTGCGGTTTTGTCAGATTTATTGCTTGCTGTTTTGCATGTTTTATTGCTTGCTGTTTTTCAGTTTTATGTTAGCTATTGAGATATAGTCCGTGAATTTTGTACTTTTGATAACCGAGATTTTACCTGACATATTTTAAAGTTGTACAGACATGCTTTATCATGAAGCCAAAATTATCTAGTATCCTGCAAGGGGAAATTATTATAACATTAAAAAGATAATTCTAAGCTTACACAGACCCAAAGCTTTCAACATGTTTGTTTCCCTGCTTTGTGCAACTGTGCTAACATTGTGCTATGGATGCTGTGGACTACTGTTAGATACTACCGGTAAGTTAATAACCGTAATATAATTCAATTTCTAAATCAGAGAGGTTTCAAAGATGGCCTACAGTCGATAAAACCTGTTCAATGATCTGTATCTAAGACCAGTTTCAGTGGAATTCTTAAAAACATACTGACGCTACTATTTCCCATTGTAAACTTCCGATTTAATTATCTGTCGACGGAACATGTTTATTTTTTCAAATATAGTGCCAAATCCTATCCTTAAAAAATAATTACAATAAAATTATTGTTATACAAATGCAGGATAATCCTAATAACTTAACCTTTTTCAGTCTAAAGTAGTAATAAACACTACGACTATGCGCGGTAATTTGACTGTTCATACTTTAACGTTAAATTCTTTATACACGGTTGCAGGAAAAGCGCAAATGTTCAAATAAAGACCCACACTTTAAAAATGTGACTCTTTGTACTCTATAACATAAATAAAAAATATGCTATAGTACATATCATCAATAATTACTGCATCAAATAGTTAGTGTTAGCAATACCTGAATCGTATCTGTCATCAAATAAATTTCACAAGGGTATACAATAGTCTAACGTTTGAAATTGTTTAGACTTAACTTTTAAATTAAAGATTCTTAAGTGATCGTAATGGGAAATGATTCTATCAAATACGATCGGGCATTTTCGCTTAGTGATACATAATCTTGCCTCTTACTGGATTAGACATTTTAATAGACATGACAATGAGTAACTCGACCGGTGACCAATTAGAGGCGGGCACTACTTACTCGTCCGGAGCACATGAGTGCACCCATGGTTTTTATTGGATTTGGGTTACTCACTTTCTATTTTGGATTTTTTTGTTTTGTTTTGAGCTTTTTCCTTGCTAATTTTTAAAAACTTCTCCAATTATTTACGGGTATGAATTCTGTCTCATTTTAAAGCGATTTTTCAATTAATTGAATCTCTATTGTGATTAAGAAATCTCTCTTATGTACTGACGACTGGTGCAAATATTTAAAATTGTTAAATTTGCGACAAGACAACGTTCAGTTGCCCTTATTAACGGAGGGTTCTTTCGGGAAGTGCAATTGCATTTATATTGGGTCATTATGCACTATTTACAGTAGTGATCTTACCGTATATTGACATTCGCTATTTCACGGTAAGAAACAAGTTAAATAGTTTTTTTATTTGTCAAAATATTGTCTACGTGATAAATAATGCACAAAAGCACAACACAATCATTTTTTATAGGCCAAAACAACACAAGCACTTTCATAAGCCCTTACTATCTACACTGGGAGGTTGGAGATTTATACCAACAGGTTTATATTAATGGTTAAACCCTTACTACCTACACTGGTAGGTTATAGATTTATACTAACAGATTAATATTAATGGTTAAACCCTTCTACACTGGGAGCTTGGAGATTTATACTAACAGGTTTATATTAATGGTTAAACCCTTACTATCTACACTGGGAGCTTGGAGATGTATACTGACAGGGTTATATTAATGGTTAAACCCTTGCTATCTACACTGGGAGCTTGGAGATTTATACTAACAGGTTTATATTAATGGTTAAACCATTACTACCCACACTGGGAGGTTATAGATTTATACTAACATGTTTATATTAATGGTTAAACCCTTACTACCCACAATGGGATGTTATAGATTTTATACTAACAGGTTTATATTAATGGTTAAACCCTTACTACCCACACTGGGAGGTTATAGATTTATACTAACATGTTTATATTAATGGTTAAACCCTAACTACCCACACTGGGAGGTTATAGATTTATACTAACATGTTTATGTTAATGGTTAAACCCTTACTATCTACACTGGGAGGTAATAGATTTATACTAACAGGTTTATATTAATGGTTAAACCCTTACTACCCACAATGGGATGTTATAGATTTTATACTAACAGGTTTATATTAATGGTTAATCCCTTACTACCCACACTGGGAGGTTATAGATTTATACTAACAGGTTTATATTAATTGTTAAACCCTTACTACCCACACTGGGAGGTTATAGATTTATACCAACATGTTTATATTAATGTTTAAACCCTTACTACCTCTACTGGAAGGTTATAAATTTATACTAACAGGTTTATATTAATGGTTAAACCCTTACTACCCACACTGGTATGTTATAGATTTATACTAACAGGTTTATATTAATGGTTAAACCCTTACTATCTACACTGGGAGGTTATAGATTTATACTAACAGGTTTATATTAATGGTTAAACCCTTACTACCCAATATGGGAGGTTATCGATTTATACTAACATGTTTATATTAATGGTTAAACCCTTACTACCTACACTGGGAGCTTATAGATTTATACTAACAGGTTTATATTAATGGTTAAACCCTTACTACCCACACTGGGATGTTATAGATTTATACTAACATGTCTATGTTAATGGTTAAACCCTTATTACCCACACTGGGAGGTTATGGTTAAACCCTTACTACCCACACTGGGATGTTATAGATTTATACTAACAGGTTTATATTAATGGTTAAACCCTTACTACCCACACTGGGATGTTATAGATTTATACTAACAGGTTTATATTAATGGTTAAACCCTTACTACCCACACTGGGATGTTATAGATTTATACTAACAGGTTTATATTAATGGTTAAACCCTTACTACCCACACTGGGAGGTTATAGATTTATACTAACAGGTTTATATTAATTGTTAAACCCTTACTACCCACACTGGGAGGTTATAGATTTATACTAACAGGTTTATATTAATTGTTAAACCCTTACTACCCACACTGGGAGGTTATAGATTTATACCAACATGTTTATATTAATGTTTAAACCCTTACTACCTACACTGGGAGGCTATAAATTTATACTAACAGGTTTATATTAATGGTTAAACCCTTACTACCCACACTGGGATGTTATAGATTTATACTAACAGGTTTATATTAATTGTTAAACCCTTACTACCCACACTGGGAGGTTATAGATTTATACTAACAGGTTTATATTAATGGTTAAACCCTTACTACCCACACTTGGATGTTATAGATTTAAACTAACAGGTTTATATTAATGGTTAAACCCTTACTACCCACACTGGGAGGTTATAGATTTATACTAACATGTTTATATTAATGGTTAAACCCTTAATACCCACACTGGGATGTTATAGATTTATACTAACATGTTTATATTAATGGTTAAGCCCTTACTATCTACACTGGGAGGTTATAGATTTATACTAACAGGTGTATATTAATTGTTAAACCCTTACTACCCACACTAGGAGGTTATAGATTTATACTAACATGTTTATATTAATGGTTAAACCCTTACTACCCACACTGCGAGGTTATAAATTTATACTAACAGGTTTATATTAATGGTTAAACCCTTACTACCCACACTGAGATGTTATAGATTTATACTAACAGGTTTATATTAATGGTTAAACCCTTACTACCCACATGGGAGGTTATAGATTTATACTAACAGGTTTATATTAATGGTTACACCCTTACTACCCACACTGGGATGTTATAGATTTATACTTTCAGGTTTATATTAATGGTTAAACCCTTACTACTCACACTGGGAGGTTATAGATTTATACCATCAGGTTTATATTAATGGTTAAACCCTTACTACCCACACTGGGATGTTATAGATTTATACTAACATGTTTGTATTAATGGTTAAACCCTTACTACCCCGACGGGGATGTTATAGATTTATACTAACAGGTTTATATTAATGGTTAAACCCTTATTACCCACACTGGGAGGTTATAAATTTATACTAACAGGTTTATAATAATGGTTAAACCCTTACTAACCACACTGGGAGCTTGGAAATTTATACTAACAGGTTTATATTAATGGTTAAACCCTTACTACCCACACTGGGAGGTTATAGATTTATACTAACAGGTTTATATTAATGGTTAAACCCTTACTATCTACACTGGGAGGTTATAGATTTATACTAACAGGTTTATATTAATGGTTAAACCCTTACTACCCACACTGGAAGGTTATAGATTTATACTAACAGGTTTATATTAATGGTTAAACCCTTACTATCTACACTGGGACATTGTAGATTTATACTAACAGATTTATATTAATGGTTAAACCCTTACTTCCCACACTGGGAGGTTATAGATTTATACTAACAGGTTTATATTAATGGTTAAACCCTTACTACCCACATGGGAGGTTATAGATTTATACCAACATGTTTATATTAATGTTTAAAGCCTTACTATCTACACTGGGACGTTGTAGATTTATACTAACAGGTTTATATTAATGGTTAAACCCTTTCTATCTACACTGGGATGTTATAGATTTATACTAACAGGTTTATATTAATGGTTAAACCCTTACTATCTACACTGGGAGGTTATAGATTTATACTAACAGGTTTATATTAATGGTTAAGCCCTTACTATCTACACTGGAAGGAAGGAGATTTGTACTAACATGTTTATATTAATGGTTAAACCCTTTCTATCTACACTGGGATGTTATAGATTTATACTAACAGGTTTATATTAATGGTTAAGCCCCTACTATTACACTGGGATGTTATAGATTTATACTAACAGGTTTATGTTAATGGTTAAACCCTTACTATCTACACTGGGAGGTTATAGATTTATACTAACAGGTTTATATTAATGGTTAAACCCTTACTACCCACACTGGGAGGTTATAGATTTATACTAACAGGTTTATATTAATGTTTAAACCTTTACTACCCACACTGGGGGGTTATAGATTTATACTAACAGGTTTATATTAATCATTAAGCCCCTACTACCCACACTGGGATGTTATAGATTTATACTTTCAGGTTTATATTAATGGTTAAACCCTTACTACTCACACTGGGAGGTTATAGATTTATACCATCAGGTTTATATTAATGGTTAAACCCTTACTACCCACACTGGGAGGTTATAAATTTATACTAACAGGTTTATATTAATGGTTAAACCCTTACTAACCACACTGGGAGCTTGGAAATTTATACTAACAGGTTTATATTAATGGTTAAACCCTTATACCCACACTAGCAGGTTATAAATTTATACTAACAGGTTTATATTAATGGTTAAACCCTTACTACCCACACTGGGAGGTTATAGATTTATACTAACAGGTTTATATTAATGGTTAAACCCTTACTATCTACACTGGGAGGTTATAGATTTATACTAACAGGTTTATATTAATGGTTAAACCCTTACTACCCACACTGGAAGGTTATAGATTTATACTAACAGGTCTATATTAATGGTTAAACCCTTACTATCTACACTGGGACATTGTAGATTTATACTAACAGGTTTATATTAATGGTTAAACCCTTACTTCCCACACTGGGAGGTTATAGATTTATACTAACAGGTTTATATTAATGGTTAAACCCTTACTATCTACACTGGGAGGTTATAGATTTATATTAACAGGTTTATATTAATGGTTAAACCCTTACTATCTACACTGGGACGTTGTAGATTTATACTAACAGGTTTATATTAATGGTTAAACCCTTACTTCCCACACTGGGGGTTATAGATTTATACTAACAGGTTTATATTAATCATTAAGCCCCTACTACCCACACTGGGAGTTATAGATTTATACTTACATGTTTATATTAATGGTTAAACCCTAACTACCCACACTGGGAGGTTATAGATTTATACTAACATGTTTATGTTAATGGTTAAACCCTTACTACCCACACAGGGAGGTTATAGTTAAACCCTTACTACCCACACTGGGATGTTATAGATTTATACTAACAGGTTTATATTAATGGTTAAACCCTTACTACCCACACTGGGAGGTTATAGATTTATACTAACAGGTTTATATTAATGGTTAAACCCTTACTACCCACACTGGGATGTTATAGATTTATACTAACAGGTTTATATTAATTGGTAAACCCTTACTACCCACACTGGGAGGTTATAGATTTATACTAACATGTTTATATTAATGGTAAAGCCCTTACTATCTACACTGGGAGGTTATAGATTTATACTAACAGGTTTATATTAATTGTTAAACCCTTACTACCCACACTAGGAGGTTATAGATTTATACTAACATGTTTATATTAATTGTTAAACCCTTACTATCTACACTGGGAGGTTATAGATTTATACTAACAGGTTTATATTAATTGTTAAACCCTTACTACCCACACTAGGAGGTTATAGATTTATACTAACAGGTTTATATTAATTGTTAAACCCTTACTACCCACACTAGGAGGTTATAGATTTATACCAACATGTTTATATTAATTGTTAAACCCTTACTACCCACACTGGGAGGTTATAGATTTATACTAACATGTTTATATTAATTGTTAAACCCTTACTACCCACACTGGGAGGTTATAGATTTATACTAACAGGTTCATATTAATGGTTAAACCCTTACTACCCACACTGGGAGGTTATAGATTTATACTAACAGGTTTATATTAATGGTTAAACCCTTACTACCTACACTGGGATGTTATAGATTTATACTAACATGTTTATATTAATGGTTAAACCCTTACTACCCACACTGGGAGGTTATAGATTTATACTAACAGGTTCATATTAATGGTTAAACCCTAACTACCCACACTGGGAGGTTATAGATTTATACTAACAGGTTTATATTAATGGTTAAACCCTTACTACCCACACTGGGAGGTTATAGATTTATACTAACAGGTTCATATTAATGGTTAAACCCTAACTACCCACACTGGGAGGTTATAGATTTATACTAACAGGTTTATATTAATGGTTAAACCCTTACTACCCACACTGGGAGGTTATAGATTTATATTAACATGTTTATATTAATGGTTAAACCCTTACTACCCACACTGGGAGGTTATAGATTTATACTAACAGGTTTATATTAATGGTTAAACCCTTACTACCCACACTGGGAGGTTATAGATTTATATTAACATGTTTATATTAATGGTTAAACCCTTACTACCCACACTGGGAGGTTATAGATTTATACTAACATGTTTATATTAATGGGTAAACCCTTACTACCCACACTGGGAGGTTATAGATTTATACTAACATGTTTATATTAATGGGTAAACCCTTACTACCCACACTGGGAGGTTATAGATTTATACTAACAGGTTTATATTAATGGGTAAACCCTTACTACCCACACTGGGAGGTTATAGATTTATACTAACATGTTTATATTAATGGTTAAACCCTTACTACCCACACTTGGAGGTTAAAGATTTATATTAACAACTTTATATTAATGGTTAAACCCTTACTACCCACACTGGGAGGTTATAGATTTATACTAAGATGTTTATATTAATGGTTAAACCCTTACTACCCACACTGGGAGGTTATAGATTTATACTAACAGGTTTATATTAATGGTTAAACCCTTACTACCCACACTGGGAGGTTATAGATTTATATTAACAGGTTTATATTAATGGTTAAACCCTTACTACCCACACTGGGAGGTTATAGATTTATACTAACATGTTTATATTAATGGTTAAACCCTTACTACCGACACTGGGAGGTTATAGATTTATACTAACAGGTTTAAATTAATGGTTAAACCCTCACTAGCCACACTGGGATGTTATAGATTTATACTAACAGGTTTATATTAATGGTTAAACCCTTATTACCCACACTGGGAGGTTGTAGATTTATAGTAACAGGTTTATATTAATGGTTAAACCCTTACTACCCACACTGGGAGGTTATAGATTTATACTAACATGTTTATATTAATGGTTAAACCCTTACTACCCACACTGGGAGGTTATAGATTTATACTAACAGGTTTATATTAATGGTTAAACCCTTACTACCCACACTGGGAGGTTATAGATTTATACTAACAGGTTCATATTAATGGTTAAACCCTAACTACCCACACTGGGAGGTTATAGATTTATACTAACAGGTTTATATTAAGGGTTAAACCCTTACTACCCACACATTGGAGGTAATAGATTTATACTAACAGGTTTATATTAATGGTTAAACCCTTACTACCCACACTGGGATGTTATAGATTTATACTAACATGTTTATATTAATGGGTAAACCCTTACTTCCCACACTGGGAGGTTATATATTTATACTAACAGGTTTATATTAATGGCTAAACCCTTACTACCGACACTGGGAGGTTATAGATTTATACTAACAGGTTTATATTAATGGTTAAACCCTTACTACCCACACTGGGAGGTTATAGATTTATACTAACAGGTTCATATTAATGGTTAAACCCTAACTACCCACACTGGAAGGTTATAGATTTATACTAACAGGTTTATATTAATGGTTAAACCCTTACTACCCACACTGGGAGGTTATAGATTCATACTAACAGGTTCATATTAATGGTTAAACCCTAACTACCCACACTGGGAGGTTATAGATTTATACTAACAGGTTTATATTAATGGTTAAACCCTTACTACCCACACTGGGAGGTTATAGATTTATATTAACAGGTTTATATTAATGGTTAAACCCTTACTACCCACACTGGGAGGTTATAGATTTATACTAACATGTTTATATTAATGGTTAAACCCTTACTACCCACACTTGGAGGTTAAAGATTTATATTAACAACTTTATATTAATGGTTAAACCCTTACTACCCACACTGGGAGGTTATAGATTTATACTAAGATGTTTATATTAATGGTTTAACCCTTAGTACCCACACTGGGAGGTTATAGATTTATATTAACAGGTTTATATTAATGGTTAAACCCTTACTACCCACACTGGGAGGTTATAGATTTATACTAACATGTTTATATTAATGGTTAAACCCTTACTACCGACACTGGGAGGTTATAGATTTATACTAACAGGTTTATATTAATGGTTAAACCCTTACTACCCACACTGGGATGTTATAGATTTATACTAACAGGTTTATATTAATGGTTAAACCCTTATTACCCACACTGGGAGGTTGTAGATTTATACTAACAGGTTTATATTAATGGTTAAACCCTTACTACCCACACTGGGAGGTTATAGATTTATACTTACATGTTTGTATTAATGGTTAAACCCTTACTATCTACACTGGGAGGTTATAGATTTATACTAACATGTTTATATTAATGGTTAAACCCTTACTACCCACACTGGGAGGTTATAGATTTATGCTAACAGGTTTATATTAATGGTTAAACCCTTACTACCCACACTGGGAGGTTATAGATTTATACTAACAGGTTTATATTAATGGTTAAACCCTTACTGCCCACACTGGGAGGTTATAGATTTATACTAACAGGTTTATATTAATGGTTAAACCCTTACTACCCACACTGGGAGGTTATAGATTTATGCTAACAGGTTTATATTAATGGTTAAACCCTTACTACCCACACATTGGAGGTAATAGATTTATACTAACAGTTTTATATTAATGGTTAAACCCTTACTACCCACACTGGGAGGTTATAGATTTATACTAACAGGTTTATATTAATGGGTAAACCCTTACTTCCCACACTGGGAGGTTATAGATTTATACTAACAGGTTTATATTAATGGCTAAACCCTTACTACCCACACTGGGAGGTTATAGATTTATACTAACATGTTTATATTAATGGTTAAACCCTTACTACCCACACATTGGAGGTAATAGATTTATACTAACAGTTTTATATTAATGGTTAAACCCTTACTACCCACACTGGGAGGTTATAGATTTATACTAACAGGTTTATATTAATGGGTAAACCCTTACTACCCACACTGGGAGGTTATAGATTTATACTAACAGGTTCATATTAATGGCTAAACCCTTACTACCGACACTGGGAGGTTATAGATTTATACTAACAGGTTTATATTAATGGTTAAACCCTTACTACCCACACTGGGAGGTTATAGATTTATACTAACAGGTTCATATTAATGGTTAAACCCTAACTACCCACACTGGAAGGTTATAGATTTATACTAACAGGTTTATATTAATGGTTAAACCCTTACTACCCACACTGGGAGGTTATAGATTCATACTAACAGGTTCATATTAATGGTTAAACCCTAACTACCCACACTGGGAGGTTATAGATTTATACTAACAGGTTTATATTAATGGTTAAACCCTTACTACCCACACTGGGAGGTTATAGATTTATATTAACAGGTTTATATTAATGGTTAAACCCTTACTACCCACACTGGGAGGTTATAGATTTATACTAACATGTTTATATTAATGGTTAAACCCTTACTACCCACACTTGGAGGTTAAAGATTTATATTAACAACTTTATATTAATGGTTAAACCCTTACTACCCACACTGGGAGGTTATAGATTTATACTAAGATGTTTATATTAATGGTTTAACCCTTAGTACCCACACTGGGAGGTTATAGATTTATATTAACAGGTTTATATTAATGGTTAAACCCTTACTACCCACACATTGGAGGTAATAGATTTATACTAACATGTTTATATTAATGGTTAAACCCTTATTACCCACACTGGGAGGTTGTAGATTTATACTAACAGGTTTATATTAATGGTTAAACCCTTACTACCCTCACTGGGAGGTTATAGATTTATACTTACATGTTTGTATTAATGGTTAAACCCTTACTATCTACACTGGGAGGTTATAGATTTATACTAACATGTTTATATTAATGGTTAAACCCTTACTACCCACACTGGGAGGTTATAGATTTATGCTAACAGGTTTATATTAATGGTTAAACCCTTACTACCCACACTGGGAGGTTATAGATTTATACTAACAGGTTTATATTAATGGTTAAACCCTTACTGCCCACACTGGGAGGTTATAGATTTATACTAACAGGTTTATATTAATGGTTAAACCCTTACTACCCACACTGGGAGGTTATAGATTTATGCTAACAGGTTTATATTAATGGTTAAACCCTTACTACCCACACATTGGAGGTAATAGATTTATACTAACAGTTTTATATTAATGGTTAAACCCTTACTACCCACACTGGGAGGTTATAGATTTATACTAACAGGTTTATATTAATGGGTAAACCCTTACTTCCCACACTGGGAGGTTATAGATTTATACTAACAGGTTTATATTAATGGCTAAACCCTTACTACCCACACTGGGAGGTTATAGATTTATACTAACATGTTTATATTAATGGTTAAACCCTTACTACCCACACATTGGAGGTAATAGATTTATACTAACAGTTTTATATTAATGGTTAAACCCTTACTACCCACACTGGGAGGTTATAGATTTATACTAACAGGTTTATATTAATGGGTAAACCCTTACTTCCCACACTGGGAGGTTATAGATTTATACTAACAGGTTTATATTAATGGCTAAACCCTTACTACCCACACTGGGAGGTTATAGATTTATACTAACATGTTTATATTAATGGGTAAACCCTTACTACCCACACTGGGAGGTTATAGATTTATACTAACAGGTTTATATTAATGGTTAAACCCTTACTACCCACACTGGGAGGTTATAGATTTGTACTAACAGGTTCATATTAATGGTTAAACCCTAACTACCCACACTGGGAGGTTATAGATTTATACTAACAGGTTTATATTAATGGTTAAACCCTTACTACCCACACTGGGAGGTTATAGATTTATACTAACAGGTTCATATTAATGGTTAAACCCTAACTACCCACACTGGGAGGTTATAGATTTATACTAACAGGTTTATATTAATGGTTAAACCCTTACTACCCACACATTGGAGGTAATAGATTTATACTAACAGTTTTATATTAATGGTTAAACCCTTACTACCCACACTGGGAGGTTATAGATTTATACTAACAGGTTTATATTAATGGGTAAACCCTTACTTCCCACACTGGGAGGTTATAGATTTATACTAACAGGTTTATATTAATGGCTAAACCCTTACTACCCACACTGGGAGGTTATAGATTTATACTAACATGTTTATATTAATGGGTAAACCCTTACTACCCACACTGGGAGGTTATAGATTTATACTAACAGGTTTATATTAATGGTTAAACCCTTACTACCCACACTGGGAGGTTATAGATTTATACTAACAGGTTTATATTAATGGGTAAACCCTTACTTCCCACACTGGGAGGTTATAGATTTATACTAACAGGTTTATATTAATGGCTAAACCCTTACTACCCACACTGGGAGGTTATAGATTTATACTAACATGTTTATATTAATGGGTAAACCCTTACTACCCACACTGGGAGGTTATAGATTTATACTAACAGGTTTATATTAATGGTTAAACCCTTACTACCCACACTGGGAGGTTATAGATTTGTACTAACAGGTTCATATTAATGGTTAAACCCTAACTACCCACACTGGGAGGTTATAGATTTATACTAACAGGTTTATATTAATGGTTAAACCCTTACTACCCACACTGGGAGGTTATAGATTTATACTAACAGGTTCATATTAATGGTTAAACCCTAACTACCCACACTGGGAGGTTATAGATTTATACTAACAGGTTTATATTAATGGTTAAACCCTTACTACCCACACTGGGAGGTTATAGATTTATATTAACATGTTTATATTAATGGTTAAACCCTTACTACCCACACTTGGAGGTTAAAGATTTATATTAACAACTTTATATTAATGGTTAAACCCTTACTACCCACACTGGGAGGTTATAGATTTATACTAACATGTTTATATTAATGGTTAAACCCTTACTACCCACACTTGGAGGTTAAAGATTTATATTAACAACTTTATATGAATGGTTAAACCCTTACTACCCACACTGGGAGGTTATAGATTTATACTAAGATGTTTATATTAATGGTTAAACCCTTAGTACCCACACTGGGAGGTTATAGATTTATACTAACAGGTTTATATTAATGGTTAAACCCTTACTACCCACACTGGGAGGTTATAGATTTATATTAACAGGTTTATATTAATGATTAAACCCTTACTACCCACACTGGGAGGTTATAGATTAATACTAACATGTTTATATTAATGGTTAAACCCTTACTACCGACACTGGGAGGTTATAGATTTATACTAACAGGTTTATATTAATGGTTAAACCCTTACTACCCACACTGGGATGTTATAGATTTATACTAACAGGTTTATATTAATGGTTAAACCCTTACTACCCACACTGGGAGGTTATAGATTTATACTAACATGTTTGTATTAATGGTTAAACCCTTACTATCTACACTGGGAGGTTATAGATTTATACTAACAGGTTTATATTAATGGTTAAACCCTTACTGCCCACACTGGGAGGTTATAGATTTATACTAACAGGTTTATATTAATGGTTAAACCCTTACTACCCACACATTGGAGGTAATAGATTTATACTAACAGGTTTATATTAATGGTTAAACCCTTACCACCCACACTGGGAGGTTATGGTTAAACCCTTACTACCCACACTGGGATGTTATAGATTTATACTAACATGTTTATATTAATGGGTAAACCTTACTACCCACACTGGGAGGTTATAGATTTATACTAACAGGTTTATATTAATGGGTAAACCTTACTACCCACACTGGGAGGTTATAGATTTATACTAACAGGTTTATATTAATGGTTAAACCCTTACTACCCACACTTGGAGGTTATAGATTTATACTAACATGTTTATATTAATGGTTAAACCCTTACTACCCACACTGGGAGGTTATAGATTTATACTAACAGGTTTATATTAATGGTTAAACCCTTACTACCCACACTGGGAGGTTATAGATTTATACTAACAGGTTTATATTAATGGTTAAACCCTTACTACCCACACTTGGAGGTTATAGATTTATACTAACAGGTTTATATTAATGGTTAAACCCTTACTACCCACACTGGGAGGTTATAGATTTATACTAACAGGTTTATATTAATGGTTAAACCCTTACTACCCACACTGGGAGGTTATGGTTAAACCCTTACTACCCAAACTGGGAGGTTATAGATTTATACTAACAGGTATATATATGTTATTATCATCCATGGTAATATCTCTTTGTCATATAATTGGCCTTGTTATATACTTCTTGTTCTGTAATTCATATTACATTTTTCAATGTTACTATACATCAACGATACGATACGTTTATCTAAATCAAATTGCTTCGATTGCTGATCAATAAAATTGCAAGTTGAATTGCTTACAGCCAGATTGGGGTAAAACAAAACATCAGTGTACAAGGTTTCTTTGCGTTTGATTGAATAACGATAAGCTACAAGACCACAAATATATATTATTATAGTTATAACCGACATTTGTAGTCAAATAATTCCACAACACGGGCAGTAAAAAAAGGAGTTTCGATGGTGTTTCTTTATATAGTTTGACTCTTCGATACTTGTCTAGTGGTTCTGTTCAGGAGTGATGATATCAATTCAATATGTAAATGGTTTACATTGCATGTATGAAAACTAATTCTACGACCCAGTTCTTTCATAAATATCATTATTTTTTTGGTAATATTTACGCTCAAAACTTGAATACTTAGGGACCGGTCATTATTTATAATGACTAATCCCATACTAGTATGAAATCAATATTAAAAAAGACATATTTTTTAAACATCAGATTATACGTTCAAAATTAGAGAAGAGTTTAATATAGTGAATTTTGTTCGCTAGCTATTAAATATACTAAAGTTTTCGATTTTCAAAATAAACAGTTTCCATCGGAATACCAAGTTTCTGCCAATGTGCCTGTCCTGTTCTTTCTATAAAACACCGTACTGTATCGGAAACTTTGATTTTTTTAAAGAAACTTGTATTATTTCGTTAGAAATTACTATAACAAAGAGCAGAATGTAATTTAAGACGTTTAAAAGATTTCTTACAAGAGAATGTAAAAGGAGTAAGTCCTGTCTACTAGTATCTGTGGTACAATACATCGTTTTAAAGTTGGTTGATTAATAATGCCTTTTACCAACTCGCCCAATTGAAGATGTGTGTTTTGAAATAAAAGCGGCAAATCTTAGAATGCTGAATGCAGGAATATGTTAAGACTGTCTGTCAACGCTGATGTTGCGGGGTTGAGTCTAATGCGGCAGGATGTGCTTGACAATCCTTAATTGACAAGGATTGTCAGTTTTCCTACCGAAGGTCGGGGGTTTCTCCGGCTTCATCACGCAATAAAAACTGGAGACCATAATATAGATTAACAACTGCTGAAAGTAGCGTTATTTAAACACCATTCAAAAAACGAACGAACATATATGACAAATCTCGATTCTCGCTAACGATTACCAGTTGTGCAAATAATTTTTGTATCAAGATAACATAGTTAATACATTCCTTTAATTGTACGTTAATCATAATATTTGTTTACACCTTAATCATGTTTAATTGACTACACATACCGTGATTTACATGAAGTTATCATATTTCGAGTTTAGATTTCCTACAGCGATTCTCTTGAACTATAATCAGGTCAATTCTGATACGTTATGTACACCAAAAGATTACAATTAATAATTCAAAAACAAAAGTAAAATTAAAGTAGTATTTTATAATGAAAAAATAATATAATCCCACATTTGCAATGTACAGTATAATTTTAAATGCTTCCAGAATATTGGAAAACGGGCTTAAAGAAATCTTAAAATTTAGTGGTGTATATGTACCTTTTACTTTCCAGACGGTCCACTTTTACCAATCTCTTGTCACCTCTGTCGAGGTCCTAAATTTATTTGTGAGAGAGCTCACGCATCACAGATTTGCACAAAGCCTGAACATCAGTTTTGTATTAATAACGTTGAAAACCTCCAGGATGGCTCAAGATACGTAACGAGACAGTAGGTAACTACTTTAATACGCACACATTTGCGTAATTAAGCACGCACATACATATTATTTTTACTCATTATTTTATAATTATAAGCCAAACTGTATTGCTCACTGCTGTATAAAATGTCAATGTCAATATCTTTATAATCGAGTTTCGTGTACCTTTAGTTGGTCAAGTTTGGGTTTTTACCTCGCCAAATTAATTAACGGTCTTATTCCTAGACGTGATAGTGGGTAACTCGGTGGGTCTCTATATAGAGAGGCACTGCTTACGCGTTTAGAGCACCTGAGTCGTTTTGTTTAGAAGGTTTCCTTTGCTATTTTTATTATGAACCACTTTTGTCAAGAAATGATAGAAATAATTTTATAATAAAATACAATTACTAGTAAAGAATAAAGCACATTTCTGCATAGCTACTCTACTGTATTTTGTTATGTTATTTTCTAGTTAGCAATGTTTTACTGCTATTTTTGTTTTTTTATATAAAATGTAATTAAGGCTTTCCACTTTCCCAGTTGGAAGCCTTATTATTTTTTTTTCTGCCACGTTCTCATACCACATTATAAATTTTGCTTCGCGAAATGTCGTAAAGACTTTTTGTTGTGTGAATTTTTTAGACATTACGCTTTTGCAGTTAACTGCACACCTATATGTTGGCTTTAAGGAGTTATCTTAACTAACACATAAACCTTTATGTGTTGATAAACTTTGAAACCGTAAATAATTAATTTAAAATAAAATGTGTTCCAACATAAAAGAATTGTTCACCCTTTAAAGGGGTTATTTCCCTTCTATATTAGAAGTTGATGGTGAAACTTTGTAACTCATAAACCAGATGTGATAGAGACTTAAGTTTTTCACTGTTAGTTATCATTGAAATATATTCAATTAAGAGCTGTTGTTTAGAGGTTACATTTCAATATCACTTATTATAAGTGTTTTTTTTAAATACATCAAGAGATTAAGTTAGTTCATCTATTAGTTATCACGTGGTCTGTCAACATTGAAGTTGTGGGTTCGAGTCTCACTGTGGGCAGCTGCCCAATGCTTTCTACGCCAATCGTAATTGACGATGATTTCCATTGCCAGTTTTTCTACCCCATATAAAGGGTTTTCTCCTGGTACTCCAGTTTCCTCTCCTTACAAAAACTGGACGCCATGATATAGATGAACAATTGCTTCAGCAACATGTTAAAAAACATACAGAAAGTGGAAAGACTAGTAATCGTTCCTTAGAACGATTGAACTTTTTAAAAAATGCTCTTGTTAGTTTTCCGTTTAGAGATTCTGCATTAACGCAACATTCATAGTTATATACTCCTTAATGTTTTATATGTATTATCCACAAAGGTTATATTTACTGTACATTAAAGCAATATGACATGAATGATGAATATTTTCATTTTATTTTCGTAGAGAAATGTCCAATTTATTTTTAGATGTCTTTTTATGTTTTTCTTGTGTATTTTGTTATTACCTTCATTTTAAAACTAGATTATTTAATTGTCATAAATCTACACATAGGTTGAATGTTTCTAATTTGTGTAAGAGGAGCCAAATACACTCATAAGTTTGCCATTATGATGACCAGGCGGTGATTCTAGATTTTACAGATTTTCGGTACAGGTTATGCAATTGTAATATTTTAAGATGCCTTTAGCAGACAAGCAAAACTGTATTTTTTAAGTCATGGATGCAAAATGTTTTATTTGTTATAGATGTCCCACAAATGTTGATTCTTCTGTATTTTTGGAAAGGTCCTATCAAGGTTAATCCGACAATTTACAAAACTAACACCGGACTATAACCGCAGTAAAATTCGGCTAAACTGTTCATTTATGACATGCTAACGGAAGGCAGAACGTTTTGTGCCATTTACTAACAACAAAATAAGTTACTTTTTGTTTTGTTTTGTTTTGTTTTTTTAAATGGTGTTTAACGCCAATTTCAGCTGTATCATGGCATCCAGTTGGGAGAGTAGGACAGAATACACGGAGAAAAGCCCAACCTTCAGTAGGAACCAGTTTGTACTGGTCAGGGTTCGTTTTCTGGGTGTTTTGTTTAGGATCATTAATGTTCACATTTCCCGAAAGGTTAGAATGTTCGTTGATCAGTTTCAAAGTAACTATGTCGTCAGATGTTAGTTACACTTTCGTAGGAGTATTACTTGTACCCTGTATAATATAGGAATACAAAACGTTGTTTTCACCGTATAAAAGCGCAAATAATTACTGTTTGTTTGGGTAGAGTGTGTATTTTGTGTGTTATTCAGATTTTTAAAAGCTTTTTTATGATTGACTAGTTTATCTCAGGAAAGCTACGAAGGAATATCAAGAATTTTACATAATATTGTCAGCTGAGATGGTTGTAATGAGAATATAAAATGAAAGTTAGGTTCAATGGGTAAAATAATGATTTGAAATGAATAGAACTCGAGGGGTTCCTAAATTACCAAAGAACATTGTAAATGTTTTCCTGTTATATTTTCAGATGCGCAACAGAGGCAGAATGTGAAAAGGACTGGTTAGCAGAAACCGCTGACCGAAATGAGTGTAAACTTTATAGTGTAGACAGTCTCCAAGCAGCTCATTTCTCATGTGCTTTCTGTTGTAAAGGTGACAACTGCAATGACGAAACAGTCCCACAACATTTGTACAATATATCTATAATCTTTTAAAAAAATATAATTTTTGTTATGAACCATATATATATATATATGGTTGTTATGAACACGGAGGATTACATTAAAGAAGGTGTCAAACAACTGTCAAATACCTCATTTTACAAAAAACTTGCATCTGACCCTACACCTGCTATAACAAAGGAAATACAGTCCACCTTATCCAAAATGAATAAAGGTCACATCGATAATGACACATTTGAATATTTAATGCCTGAAAACTGCTCTGCGGGTAGATTCTATCTTCTACCCAAACTACACAAAGAAGGCATTCCTGGAAGACCCATTGTATCTGCTAATGGACACCCAACGGAAAAGATTTCGGAATTTGTCGATCACCATCTAAGACCATTTGTAAAAGCCCTTCCGTCCCATATCCAAGATACAACAGATTATCTGAAAAAAATGCAGTCCCTAAATCCTCTACCTCAAAACACATTGCTTTGTATACAAACATACCACAAAATGAAAGAATTGCTTGCTGTGAAGCTGTATGGAATACCAGACAAGAAAAAAATCCCCCAACAGAATGTCTTGTTAAATTGCTCACTCTCGTCCTTGAGAACAACAATTGTGTTTTTAATGACGAACTCTACATCCAAGTGAGTGGTACTAGCATGTGAACCAAAATGACTCCCTCTTATGCCAATATATTTATGGGAAATCTTGAAAAACAGCTTCTGTCTGGTGCACCATATAAACCATTGTCATGGTTCCGTTTCATTGATGACATTGACATTAAATGGAATGAACGTGAAGAACATTTAATAGATTTTTTTTAATTTTTGCAACAATTTTCATCCCACCATCAAATTTACTTTCGAATTCTCTGGTCACAAAATATCCTTTCTCGACACTACAAAACGGAATGACGACAACCGATCTTCACACGAAAGCAACAGACAAACGTCAATTTTTATCCCCCAAAAGTTGCCGCCCAAGGCATTGTTCGCGCAGTATTCCTTACAGTCAAGCCATACGTATCAAAAGGATTTGCTCAACAGAAAACATCCAAAACCATCCTTTAAATGAGCTCCGTAAACATTTACTCAAAAGAGGCTATAAAAACAAAAAAAAAATCGCCGAGGCATTTGGAAAAGCTCACAATGTTTCCAGAGATTCGTTGCTAAATTACAAAGATAAAAATATAACAAACAGCAGAATACCATTAGTCGTCACATACCACCCTGACTTAAAAAACATTTCAAAAGTTTTAAGGAAACATTGGAGCCTTATCGAAAATGATCCAAATTTAAAAAAGCCTTTTCCCTGAACCACCTATAATGGCATAACGTCGACCAAACAATCTAAAAGATATTATTGTAAATGCTAGAGTCAAAATGAACCCTCCTTCAAAACCTGGTGGATACAATCCATGCAATCGCAGGAATTGCAAATGCTGTAAAGCAGCGAACGTCGCTAGCACCTTTCGAAGCACAACAACCAAAGAAAGGTTTACAATATACTCCAATTGTTCCTGTAAATCCAGCAATTGTATTCACATACTGACCTGTGGAATTTGTAACATCCAGTATGTTGGAGAAACAGAGACAGCTTTCAATATGCGACTTAACAACCATCGCTCCTTTTTCACGAAAAACTGAAATTGTCCACTAACTAGCAACCTTAAAACTACAGGCCACTCTTTTGATACGGTAAAATTCCAAATTATTGATCAAAACCCAAAGTGGAATACAACCAGAAGACTTCGAGAAACATTTTGGATACATCAACTAAAAACGCTAGAACCTGATCGATTGAACGAACGTAATCAAAAGGTAGAATACTAAAATTTTTATGTCCCAACGGTAATTTGCAAAAAAAATATTTTTGATCCCTCGGCATCAGTATAGATTTTTTGTATAAAGTGAACAACCAAAATATTTTCTATTGTTTGAATTTTTGATTCATTTAACGCCTGATGAAGCTCTTTGGTAGAGCCTGGGACTAGTATAACTTGATTTATAGGTTCCTGGTAGAGCGATAGAAATATTGGGTTCCATATATTTTATTTGTACATAGTAGTGTTGTTATAATTATTTTTATTAAACAACTATATTATTTTTATTTGTAATTGTATCAGTCTGCATCTGACAGATCCAGCATTTATATTGTAAATACAATTGCTGGATTTGCAGGAACAATTGGAGTATATTGTAAAGCTTTCGTTGGTTGTTGTGCTTCGAAAGGTGCTAGCGACGTTTGCTGCTTTACAGCAATATTACCATATTCCATACTCCATATTCCTTGATCAGAAAAAATGATGTTTACATTTCGTTATTGTTGAAATGCTGGATAACCTTAATATTTTCTGTTAATAACAGCACTTTGATTTGCTGAAAATCCGGAAATTCCAGTTTCATCACCTTTCAAATATTTAAAAAGGGTATAAATAAATTTCATTCTTTCATTTTTAACACTATATTTTATAATTAAAGATGTTTCAATTACTATTAACATCGAAATTTAAGTTAAGTTGGAACAGTCATAACAAACAGGCTTGAACTGGTAAAAACCAGGTAAATATTGGATTCCACTTGACTTCTGTGCAGTGGAACGTGCAGAAGACACAAATTTCCATATTTTTATGTAATTTTAGGACTGTTGCGATTTATCGTGACCAAAAGTTGTTAGACTAATCAAAAACAATCAAAATTCTATTCATGATGAGAACAAATTGAAAAAATGTCCATTGGTTTGTTTTGTTTGTTTGTGTGATATTGTTTAGCAATTTTTCAGCTATATCATGGCGTCCAGTTTTTATTGGGGAGGAAGCCAGAGTTCCAGGAGAATACCCCCGACCTACGGAAGGAAAACTGGCAATCCTTGTCAATTAAGATTGGAGTTGAGGGCATCCTGCCCGCAGTGAGACAAAACATGCAACCTCAGTGTTGACAGACCATGTGATCAACAGTAGACGAACTGCCTTAACCACTTGGCCGCAGAGACCTCCAATGTTAATTGGAAAAATAGGATAAATCAATGGGCAGAATCTCAAAGGAAATGTTTTGGATTGTTGGTAGTGACCAAAAAATTTAACCTTTTTAGAGACTATTTTGAACTATTCAAAAGTTTGTTACAAGTGGCAAAGTGGTTCCAGACAAGCAACGACAATACCTATCAAAGGTAATAGTGATAATAGCAAGATAATGCCATGCTCACTGTTCCTGATATTTGTGACAATACGGTGATGACTTCAATATAATTTACTGCTTAGTTTGATCTGTAGATGACAATGGCCAACACATACAGTAGATAAGAATCAAGTAAACATTATAACATAAAAATGTAAAGCATAACTGATTAATTACTATTTGAGGTCAATACTAAAGGCAAGTATGCGCCATTGACATTCAGCCTTATTAAGCTGACAAATATTATAAATTATTTGAATTGTTTCTTACAGAACATTCAGCAATTTTTCAGCTATTATACATAATGGAGTCCAGTTTGTATTCGGGTAAGGAAGCCGGAGTACCAGGAGAAAACCAAGACCTTCTGTAGGAAAACTGGCCATTTTTTTCAATTAAGATTGGAGTTGAGTACTTGCCCGCAGTGAAATTTGAACCCGCAATCTCAGTGCTGACAGACCACATGATCAATAGTAAATGATTAACAACATTAATTAATTAGACAATTTCAAATTCTACAAAATATGAACTGTGATTTATCAGTATTAAAGTGCTGATGATAAACTTAAGTCAAATACAAATAAGGAATTAATTGCAATACTTTTTACATCGTGTTTTTAGAAGATGAATTCTATGATACTTTTTACTTGGTGTGGTTTCATTTTGAGTCAATACCTGGCATATTTGAACTTTAATTGTTATTATGGTTGTTATTTATAACTAAAACACTGACATTATGCAGGTTCTTTGACTTTTTGTATTTTGTGAATTTTCTATATTTTAATTAAATCTGAAATTTATCCTGCATAATAAATATATTTTTGCACATTGTGTTTTACCATGCAGCTTCTAAGCCTTTTCCCATTCTAGTTTCACTTTTGGTAGTTTCCTTATTTGTAACACTATGTTGCTAGGAAGACAAAGCTAAATGTTAAAATTTTGAATTGTAAAACTGATGAAAAAAAGAACTTTAAAAAAAATATATTATTAAAGAGAGTGGTTATTTTATTATAACTATAAATCTGAGGGACATATAGTTCGTTCCATTAAATCATTTACATAGTAATGTTGTGAATTAAGAAAAAATAAAGCTAGATTTAAACTGAAAGTTCTGAAACAGGATATTGTTCAAATGATGTAAAACTGGTCTGTCCTACAACATGACAGTAGTGTGATCAGCTGATCTGGAATCCCAAACGTATCAAACATCTGAAGAATTGAGCCTAAAATCCAATGTTATGACATGCAATGGATTCTTCCTCCTCCATATCTGTTGTTGTTTTCCTATTCCATTTGTTGTGTCTATCTGTTGTTTAATTTCATTTCTCTTTCCTTCTTTTTGTGTTGTCTTTCTGATAAAATGAAACAGACCATTGAAATGTGGATATACCAGAAAAATGAAAATGACTAAATATGTTAATAAAGAAAAACCTACATCAACATATTTAAATTTTCAAATGCTTTCAATGAACATTCATACCAAGTTCGGTTCAAATTGGCCTAATGCTTTCAGTAGAGAATTTAAAATGTTTTATATATTTTTAATCAAAGTAAGCCTAATTTCATAGGAAATGATACAGTCTTCTTATAAAATCTCTGTTCAGTAATCCTACAGTTCAAATTGTAGCTAGTGATAAATTATTGAAATCGGCTATTAAAGTACATGTATTCTCTACATTCAGTTAGCAGTTGACCAGACTGATGTCAGATATATTTTTTATACAAAGCCTTTCAAGGATTCTACAGAACAAACTGTTATCAAATTGGACCAATACTTTATTATTGTAATTAATATAGTCGTATGATTCTGTTATGTAAATTCTGCAAAAATGTATTATAGCGGAAAAGTCCATGCACTGTCATTGTATTGTCATTGGTTTGGTTTCAAAGGTACACAAGTTCGGAAAGTTGCAATTGGACTGCCCAGCAATCAGCTGCGTTCGACCCCTGAATTTTCACATTTGATTTGTGATTTATATTTTAAATGTTAAAGAACATCTTGTTCTATTTATTTATGCTTAAAGTTTATACACATCTTTGGTATTTATGGTGTTTTTAGAAGATGAATTCTATGATACTTTTTACTTGGTGTGGTTTCATTTTGAGTCAATACCTGGCATATTTGAACTTTAATTGTTATTATGGTTGTTATTTATAACTAAAACACTGACATTATGCAGGTTCTTTGACTTTTTGTATTTTGTGAATTTTCTATATTTTAATTAAATCTGAAATTTATCCTGCATAATAAATATATTTTTGCAATAGGTATTTTATTCAAAATCTTTCATCTGGTAAAAATCAATGATGCATTTCCGGTCGATTTCCCGAACTTGAAGTTGAACATCCGGTGTCATTTCTAGTAAACATAAACGTATACAAATTGATAATGTGGTCGTTCATGAGGGGGGAAAACATGGATTTTTATAGCTATAGGGCAGTCGCTGGTCGTGTTAAAGGGGTGGTCTTCTAAAAGAGGTAAATTTGTACAGAAATGAGTTAATGCAAGAGGAAAGTGGTCGGGACAAAGGGGTGGTCGTTCAAACGAGGGGTCGCTCGAGAGGGGGACTACTGTATAACACTGACATTATGCAGATTCTTTGACTTTTTGTATTTTGTGAATTTTCTATATTTTAATTCATTCTGAAGTTTATCCTGCATAATAAATATATTTTTGTACATTGTGTTTTTACATGCACTTTCTAAGCCTTTTCTAGTTTTGCTTGGTAGTTTCCTTATATGTAACACTATGTTTCCAGGAAGACAAAGCGAAATGTTAAAATTTTGAATGTAGACATTCTAATTGGAAGGTGGTTAGGAAAGTTTTCAACTGAATGAGCAATGGGTGAAAGTGAAATTTGGTGAAAATCCTGAAAATTTTGGGTGGGGGTTATGGGGGCAGCCTAGAACCCCAAATGGGACCAGGGCGAAGCCCCTGTAAAAATAGGGTATTTGAGGATTTTGGAGTACTTCAGGACGCTACAATGATACTTCCTTTTTACTCCAGAACAGAACCATCGTTTTCATATAGAAACCGCATGCTGGCATGTCGTAATAAGATTAAATTATGTCCCATTAACAATGTGGTAAATTTTACAAAACGAATTTATAACTACGACCCACAATCGCGATTGCGTTTGAGAAAAAATATTAATCCACGACTAAATCAGTCATTGAAATCGATATTTCCAATAGATTTATCAATTTTTCTATTTCACAAGACCAATTTTTAGAGCTCACTCCCCCCCCCCCTAAAAATTTTCTCAACAGATTTGCATGAATCACAAAAACGGCCCAAGAGCAACCCAAAAAACCTGAAATGAGAAAAAATATAAAAAAAACTTTCACCCATAAATGAGGGTTCAGACAGAATTGGATTCCAACTGGCACCATGGTTTCAGGGTAGAGTATGATAAAGACGCTGTATTTCAAGTGTTGGCATAAGTCAGTGATTTTGTTGCCTTTTTAAAAAAAACAGCTCCCTCCTTTTCAAAATGTATCGATGTTTTCTTGAAATTTGGAAAAAAGCAATGGTTTAACACATATAAAAAAGGAAAACAACAGTAAGCAGTCAATAAAATAACTAAATTGATCTTTTGTTAGATACAGTAGTCCCCCTCTTATAAGACCACCCCATCTGAGTCATGAAAGTGGTCTTATAATGGGGGTGGTCTTTCTTGAGGGGATACAATTTATACAGGTCAATAGAGCTTGGTCGGTTGATTAGCAGCAAAAGCTGTGAAGTGATTAAGAATCACACAAAATAAGTATTTGTATTTTATTATTCAGTAATAAGTATTTGTATTTTATTATTCAGTATAAATAAAAATAAAAAGAATTCATGCAGTTTTTATCTGTTCAAAATGTGTAATGATAATATAACAATTCCAAGTCTTCTTAACAGTGAACGTTTCTGTTCCTGTTTCATCTGCATTATCGTTGTTTTTATCACTTTTATTGTCTGCCCAGGTTCCACTTCGTAGTTTATTAAGGTTCCGTCTAATTTGGAAAAATCCAGGTTTTTCTCTGTTCCAGTTTCCCAAGTTTTCGACATCGTTTGTAGTAAATTTTGATTTATGATTGTGTTGGTACATTGTATTATTATCTCCTTGTTGAATATTTCAGTCTTCTTGTAATAAACCCGATTTCCGTAATGCCGAAATCAAACTGATCTACAATAATTACTTGTTTTCCCCTTTAATCCAGCTTAAAAACCTTTCTTTTGCACGATTTCGACATTTTGTTTACCGGTTGTTGAACTGTTTCCGAACTGGTTTACGATAATAAAACCAAATCTCGTTCTATTCGAGACTTTCAAAATAAACATCCGATCAGTGAAAATGGTCGTTCGTGATGGAAATTGACGTTGTTGTGTAAAAAAAACGTGGTCGCTGGTCGCGTTTGAGGGGTGGTCGTTCGCGACAGGTAATTTTACGTTAGAAACACTTAATGCATCAGGGTTTTGGCCGGATAAAGCGGGTGGTCGCTGGCGAAGGGATCGTATAAGAGGGGGACTACTGTATATGTATTTGACTTGTGTGAGACATTTAAACATCGGATGACTGCAGAAACTTCCATTTTGTTTGATTTTATATCATCAATATGTTTGGAATTACATGTATATGGATTTATTTTGAGCAGTTTAAATGATTAAGGATAAAGTATAAATGAAAAACCAGAAATACATTACAACAGAATATTTTTTTTCTAAAAATAAGTTGCTAGAATTATAAATGAAGTACATGTAAAACTAGTTAAAAATTTCAACACTGTGAATCCTATAAAAATGTATGTATTTTATGTAAAATGCACTTTTACAATTATGTAAACATATTTAAAATAACAAAATGAAAATGACAGCCAAAATACTAATTATTATGTTTAAATCAGTGCAATACTCGTTTAACACTGGCAGCATCGTATTGTGCAATTTCCGGCGAAGAGTTCTGAACTTCATATCCGCTCCGGAATTTTTCTAAACTTCTTTTGCTTGAGCTGGTTTCCAGTATTATTTTGCCGCTGCGCAGTTTGTACAAGGTATAAGGGATTAAGTCAGACGGGAATAAACTTACACTGTCTTGTTATGGCGCGCAAACACGATAAACACAGAGTGACAAAAGTACGAAGATTTCTTATTAAAATGTTGACAAAATTGAACTGCGAGTAGATCAACGGAAACCATGAATAATATGGACCATGTTCTTATGGTTTTCTGTTGGGATTTTTGTAATTTGCTCCAGGGGAAACAGCTGAAATTCGGAGTCAAATTCAAGCTTACAAATCACTGTAAGTGGACACAGACCATTTAGTGAGGTTAAAGGAATGTTATCGTAACACAATTAGTCACCTTTTTATTTGATTCTGGACCTTCTCTTTTAAATTTTCTTAAATCAGCAGTAAACAGAACCTGTAATTACACAAATACTGAATAACAATTACATGTCAAATATTTATTAATTAATAGCCTAAATAGTTTTCTCTACAAATATGCCATTTGCAACAATTCAAAGCAAAACATAATGGTCTATGAAAGTTGCAACAACAGGGGCTGCTCTGGCTTCTAAAAAGCTGGCGCCAAAAAAATCGCCAACTGCAATTTTCCGTCGCCAGTTTTGTAAAAGTGTCGCCATATAAGAAATCGCTAGATCACTATATTACATGGCGAAATTGTTTAACATGTGTGACATATTCTTTAATGTCGGACGAAATCCAAGTTTGCCGGACTCTAAATTCAATTTTTCAAAAGTTTGTTCTCGAGCAGCCCGTACACTAATTGTATTTTAATCATGAAAAGATGTGTGAGTGATTTCTTGTTGGCAGAAAACCAAAATTTATGCAGTAATTTATTAGAAACATATATTCCCGTGAATGAACATAAAACCGGAAATACTGAAAATAGAACTACGCATGTGCAAGAGTTTTCTAATTACGAAACTAAGACTGACATCCGGTCCGGAAATCACTCAACAACGATGTCAGTTTTCATACCTGTATTTTATTAATTACATTATAAAAAAATATTACTACAAAAATATGTTTGTTTTGTTATTTTTATAAATTAATTAACAGCATCAATTGTTTTATTACACGTTTACTCAAATGTGATGCAGGTAAAGCTGCTTTTAATCGGACAACTTTGTTGATTCATTTATTGCCGATTTCCGTTTAACTCCAAATCACGTGCTCCAAATAACACACATGTCACTGGATACTACACAATACACGTGTATTTACGACCATAGAAGCCGACAAAGGATCTTTAATGATGCAATCGCCGATTACCGATAAATTTAAAACGTGCATGCTTCGTTTAACACTATAAAACCTTGGCGCCAAAAAAATCGCCAGACGCAATATTTTGTCGCCAAATGAAAAAAAAATCGCAATTGGCGACATTGGCGAAGCCCAGCGCGACCCCTGAACAAAATAAATATGCGTTCCATCACAAAACACTAAAGATAAAAAATCCTTCATTGTAGACAATCATGGATTACAGTGAAGGAATGGAGAATAAGGGTTTAACACCAGATTCTATATCTTCTATATCTTGATAGAGAATTTTTAATCCATGTTGATCCTTTTGTAACCATTCCAGGACAATCATTATTAAAGTACTTACAGAATGGGCCCATCCAGCATATGGTCCCCACAAACTTCTAAAATGGTCTCCTGCAAATACATAAATGTATCTACAATGTAATTCCATTACAATGCCCTTAAACCCTTCACACCATCCATTGCATAAAGGAAATGAACCACAGTATGAAGGTTTTCTCCTGCTTTCTCCCCAATAAAAACTGGATGCCCAATAAATTGCTGAAAAATTGCTGAAAACGTCAAACAACCAACCAACCAACCATATGGAATTAAAACACTGCTTTGTATAAGTTGTGCTTTTTTCTGCACCTCACTGATGAATACAAAAATTTTACCAATGAGTTTGCAAGTATTTGACCAAAAAAAAACATTGTCGAAGGAATTCTATATATGTTCATTTCGGAATTAAACTTTGACTGTGTTTTTTTTTTAATTAATTTATATCTTCTGCTTTGATAATGTTCAAATACGACTAAATCACCAATACAGTTATGTGGAATACAATTAGTGTTTTTAGTACAGCAGTTTGTTCAACAAAGTCACAAAAATTCTGAAAATTTTACTGACTATGACAACAATATAAAATAAATTTAATCTCCAGACAAATTTTTTTTTTAATGACATGCTACTGAATTTAAAAGAAAAACAAGATTTTACATTTGAGTTTTGATTGTAAAATATTTTGATTGATGCTATCTATTATATATCATATACATGTACAACTAGAAAGGAGACAACTATAATTGTGGTAAATATTTCTCTGTAAAAAAATGTTCATCGTTTTAGTTTAGGTACATATATGTTCTTTGCAGCTACTAGTATATATGTAGGACATGTATATATGATCTAATTACCTACAATAGGTAGTGTTGGGTCGATAATTAACTAATAAAGTGGAAAATTGTACACTGTACAACTATAAGGGAGATAACTTATTACAGACCTACAATTTCTGTATATTTAATATTAGAAATTAGAAATACTGCGTCTTGTTGCTATCTGTGCACTATTAACCAGTGTTCCCAACAAGATTGTTTGCTATGAGGTTGATTAGACAAAGGAATCCTGGTCAACAACTGAGAGAACTTATAAAACCTACCTATTTCTGTATACAGATTATCAGTGAGGGATTTTGACTGTTTCAGTTTCGGTATGTAATCTCTAGCTGCTATCTGCCAGACATGTGTATCTACAGGAATAGCACCAGACTTATCCATGGACATCAGACAAACACAATCAGCAACCTACAGCAGTGGCAACAAGATGTTTCTTACAGCTACATGTACAATGTATGTATGATTTTACTATCACAATCTGAGTAAGAAGTGACTTCTACTGAGGAAGCTGCTACTTTGTGGGAGAACATCAAACAAATTAACATCACTATGAATTATAAGCTGTACTACAAGGTAACAAAGTTCTGGGTACTATACTTGTGTAGACTCTCTTATTTAAATACTATTATACTACATAATTAAATGCTCTTGAACTTGATGTCACTTTCTTTAAATGTCAAACCAACACTATTCAAAACCATTAGACACTTGAGATTTTTAATAAGACCTAATGCTATACAAAATCAAAAGATTAACAAGGATTTACAATGTAACTCAGTCTTTTTGAATTGCAAATGAAGAAGATTTTCTGTGCCAATTTCCATTTGTACTTAACTTTAAGTTTTGATGATGTCAGCAACTGTTTAATACTAATAAATATACTAGTATCTAATTAAAATTAAATCTTTCACTTGTTCTTTTTATATAAAAAGTAGCATGGGAAAGATTCAGTTTGAATGTTGGAAGACATAACAGTTATTGTATAATGTTCTTCTTTACTTTATATTTGTTAGGCATAACGGGGCATTTAAAAAATATTTGTTCTAATTTTCAAAGAATAAAAAAAACCCCAAAATCTAACAGCACATGTACATTTAAAATCTACCTTGGCCCCTACTCCATTTAATTTCATCAACTGCTCTTTAGCTTCTTTATATGACTGTTCCCTTAGTTTAAACAATGTATTTTCGCCACCATTTTCATTTAAATACTGAGCTGATGAACTGATGTATTTTGCACGGTATCCAAAACCTAACTGTCGTAACTTATCTTCGACTCCTTCTACAGCTAATGAAGAAATTGTCGGAAATGAAAAATATGGCTGACCATCCACCTCTGTAATCAGCTCACCATAATGTTCACAAAGTTTTTCTACCATTGAACTAATTCGAGAGATGTGATTGTTAGAAGAGCAAATAAATGAAAATAGATTTTCTACAGGATGTTGACGTAAAATTCTGACACCTTCAAAATGTTCCGATTTAGCTTTGAAATTTGGATCCTTTTCTGACCAATGGGAATAAAGTTCTTCTAACTTTACTGACAACTGAAAGTAATCTGTTAAGATGTTTCTTTCCACTAAATCATCAACTTCTAAATGATTCTTGGAATTTGTTGTCTCTTTCTGAAGATTAACTTCACATTTCTTTTTAGAGTGTTTTTGTCTTTTGTTGCTTGGCATGTCCTTTGGGTGTGATCCAGCATATGTGGTGTACAATATTTTGTCTTGGGTTTGTCTAAGTTTCCACACCTTTCCTGCTAATACTCCTATCCAAGTGCCAGGAACACACTCTTTCCATCTAGAAAAAATATTAATTAACCTAATTACTAGTATATGTTAAGTTACATGTTATTATTTACAATATTGTTTCCCATAATGCAACAGAAACTTGCTACATGTATGTGTTGTAATGCATTCTCTTATGTAGAGTTATTAAGGCTATAAATCAAAATATCAAGTTAATATTGGGTACTACTTATTTACAGAACAGTAATAATTAGAGCAGTACTAGTAATATGTTTTTATTTGGTCCAAAATAACATCTGAAATTTACCCGTAAATACTACTAGTAGTATGTCATAACAAAAAATACAATGATACCTTTTACTCATGCAATTTGGAACACCTTTTTGTCATGCCTACTTCATTCATCATGTGTTGAGCATTAGTTTTTTTACAATGATGACGGTCTAAAAAGACTTCCAGTTAGTTAAAGTTCAACTTCAACTTAATATCAAAAAGAATAAAAAAAACATTTTGTTTGACGTGTTTGGATTAAATTAAAACCTTGTCTTAGAAAATAAAAATGTTCAATAAAATTTGGGAATTTGAGTTGCAATTTTGCAGGGATCGATTAAGATGTAATTTTGCCTCAAGTTTTTTATATTTCTTATGTATTCAATAGTATTGTAACATGTAACCGAGCTGAAATGGGCTATGGTATATGTAACCCTTGGGTATGAATCCACTGTAAGTCAAATTGATCTGTGGTTTATTATCCTAATAGAAAACCAAAAAAACATAAGTGTACCTATATACTACACTGAATATCATGACCAACCAATGGTCAAAATAATGATTCCCAACTGAAATGTAACAATATTATTATACCGCTACTGGTGCTTAAGACCAGATGAAGGACCAGTAAGTCGTACTTTCAACACATTCGTTCTATCTTGTAACATGTGTAATCAAACATAAGCTATTCAATAGACAGTAAGAACACACAAAACCTAAACCTATTTAAAAAAATCTAAGAGTGTGTCCATGGGACACAGATGCCCCCGCTAAATGAAGTCTCAAAACAGGAAGTAGTTGTCCGACAGGTCCAAAAGTGACTTAGGATGTACAAGTTGTGATACTGAACCACCTTGCCAAATTTGAATTTGTTCTCATGTATGGTTTCTGAAAAAGGTTGACAGAAATTTGTACAGACTTATGTACGTACGGATGGATTGATGGACGGACGGACACAAGTAAAACTTAATGCCCCAGACATGTCGTCACGGGGGCATAAAAATAATATATCGAATGTCTGCAATTTAGAATGCCATGACCTTAAGAAAAATAATCGTGGGTTTTCCTACATGTAACAAATTTTGCCTCTGCTCTTAAAGATCTCTGCAAGAGGGATCTTCAACAATGACCAACCATACAATCACGTTCCTTTCCCTGTTTCGTTACAAATTATTTGCCCCTGACCGCCTCCATACTGTAAATGGTTATTATGGATACGCTGGTCTGCTTGGACTCCCGTCTGATAAGTTCATACATGTGTTTGATAATTTATATAACAAGATAAGAAGTTCCCTAATGCATCAACCTCAATTGTCACTTATCTATGATAATTAAAAACATCGCTTGTGGAACATAAAAACTATAGAGTTGTAGCTACTTAGAATTGACAAAAAGAGTTGAAGAAAAATTTAATTCCGGCCAGATAGGTATAATTATACAATACAGGCAAAAAACCTCCAACAAATTACACTGACATTGACTACAGAATGTTTTATGTGTCTTAGTTTTTGTTTGTTCAAATGATGTTTAACACCATTTTTAGCAATTTTACAGCTATATCATGGCGACCAGTTTTTATTGGGGAGGAAGTCGTAGAACCGGAAATACCCACCGGAAAACAGGCAATCCTTGTCAATTAAGATTGAAATCAAGGACACCCTGCCTGCAATGAGAATGGAACATGCAATTGCAGTGTTGACAGAGCAGGTGATCAAAAGTAGACTATCTACCTTAACAACTCTGCCACCAAGGCCTCATATGTGTCTTAGTGTGCTTACTATGTATTGATGTACTTATCATTTATGTTGTTATTGGTTGTCTATTAAAACCTCTACAGAGCTTATGTGTTTTTTATGTATACACGCCCAGAGTGTATGGTCACTCACACACTCTACACAGTGTAGAGTGTTTCACTGTGTTACACCGAAAATTTTGAGTGTAGACACTCAAAATCACCCACAGCTTATCTCTACCCCAAATTGCAAAAAATAATTGTTTATTCGATTTGTTGTTAGTCACTCTTGCATTACCAACAGCTATAGACTGGTAAAGTCATGTCAATACGAAGAATTTAGAACTTTAAATTTTTTTAAATAATTTTCGTAAATAAATCGGCACTTGCACTAGAACTGATTTTTTTTAAGAACAACTTGATATACAGTAATTAAAGAAAAAGACATTTATACAGTCCTTAGTTCAAGTAACAACAAACGGTATACCAGTGATGATGTGTTTTGTCCCTTATTATTTCATCTCCATCATATCAATTCGTTTTCTTGCCGACAATACACTATAATGTAAACGTCTTCTGTAGACAAGGTGCACGTGACAAAAATAAGTACACAACTTTTTAACCACGCGGTCAGCAGAAAGTAATCGAGGTCAAATATACATTTACATCTTTAATGTACCAAAACCATGAAATAAAAATAGAAGTTTCATTTAAAAAACATTATCCGTATACACATTAAAAATGTCAATGTTTTTACAAGATTGATTGGTTTATGAAGTAACTGTTGCCGGTATAACGATGATTGTTGTTTTAATTGTTCTAGTTTCATTGTGTTTTCACTGAAATAATATGCGAATTTAGTTTCGTTTGTCCAACAAATTGACAATAGGCATACACTTAAAGTATTTTTCTCCCTACTCAAGAATAAAGCCACGTGTAACATGTACATAAATACACAACTGACCTGTTAAACCGTGTGCTTTGCATAAAGTATAATTCGGGATAAAAGCTTTACATTTAACTTCAGTATTGCCGAAATTAAAAAAAAAAAAGTTCTGTTTGAAAAAAATTCTTATTCACGTAAAATAGTTTTGAAAATACAATTCTGACCGAAATAGAAATAAATAAAAATAGGTTTCCAGGCATGCGCACGATTTGCATAAATTCGCTAAGTGAAAGCTGAACTGTGAATTGTACTAGCACAGCTCACTCTCCTCAGACTTCCAGGATTGCAATAAATCAAATTGTTATCATTGTTGAAACCATTAAAGACGCTAATTATTTATAATTAATTTTTAAATATAGATAAGACATATAGATAAAGACCGACAAGTTATTTCTACATGCGCAAAACAAACGTTGAAAAGAAAAATCGTGAAGTTCGAAGATTCAACACATTTTAATTTTGTACATGTAGTAATGAGAAATGCAAGACATTAGTTGGTTCTTTGCTTGCAATAAACAATCGATACAATATATTTTCTACACCCTGAAAATCCGAAAAACACAGTGTCACACCGTGTTACACCCGAAAGTCGGTACATCAAGGGGATTAATTTTAAGGTGGTGATAGATAACAACACTCTGAAACACTGTGATTCTCCGAGAAAATTTCGGTGATACACCGTGTAACACCGAGAAATTTCTCTAATTTGAGTGTTTGAGTGACCACACACTCTGGGCGTACTGTATAACATGACTTCGAATAAAGTTTTATATCTATGTCTAAAGTCTAATAGTATAAACTTTTCAAAACTATATCTGAATATTTATGACTGACTGACTGTGACATTTGAATCCGGGTCGTTTCGCCCCGTATCACGTTCGCACTGAGTCGTTTCGCCCCGATTCCCGTTGCGTCCTGGGTCGTTTCGCCCGTACTTTGTATAGGATATATAATGACAGATCATTGTCTATTACGTGTGCTTGTGTTATGGTTTCTGTAATAATTTACTTTTTTTGTTGAAGTCATGTTTTTACTCTTTCGATCTTTGACATATTAGGGATCTAAATTATTATAGATGTACAGAAAAAAAGTAATTTTAAATATATATATTTATTTTATTAAGTCACTTTAACAAAAACAACAACAAAGCATACAAAGCATAAAAAGCACACTGATACAGCACATATTATAGTTATTGTCACTCCTGATCATCAATGGTGTAGATGGAACCAACATTCTTTAGAAACTGGGTAGTTTTGACCTCGCTGTTCTGGTATTGTGACCACTGTTCTGTGAGTATGGTCTAGAGTTTGGTATATTTTCTGTTACATTTCCTGACAAGATGGCACAAGCTGTAAATTAAGCTCTAGATCAAAGGTGTTTCTTAATTTGATTGAATTTTATTTAATCATAACATAATTAATTTCTTTTAATCATCACATTAAAAAATGATAATTGGTATTTGACACTGATTAACAAATTAATTGAATTATTTTGATGAAGTAATTAACAACTGAAATTATAATTGCTGTTTTCATACACAAAGTTCGAACATAATTTTGCGAAAATACGCTTTATTAATTAAAGTTCATCAGCTCCAGTCCAACACACAAAATACGCTTTATTGTTTACAAATACACATTGTTTTTATTTAGAGGAGCGAAAGTACCCAGGGCGAAACGACTCACTTAATAGGTGCGAATCGACTCAGGGCGAACAGGTTATAGTCGGGGCGAAACGAACCGACACCGTGACATTTATATATATATATATAGCGGATTTGGCCGAGGGGTCTAGACCGCTGGACATAGTGCAGGCGATTTGGTGCCACAGTGTCACAACGGTGTGAGTTCGAATCCCGCTGAGGGTAAACAAAAATTTGACAGTGTTAAAAATCTAATTCAAACAGTGTTGGGCTTAATTTGTAGAAGTATATATAAAAATTTGATATTAACCCTGTATTTCTGATGTTTCAGAAATCCGCTGGATAGATATATTATATGGTTGTCACAATACTTAGACGTTTGTATATATATATATATAAAACAACAACATTAAGGTCCTATATATATCATGGCCAATATAACAGTGTTCTTGTACCTGAATGACTGACCACATGCTAAAGTTTTATCCAGGCGTAGTTCTTTCAGAGGGCATAAAATCGACTTAAAATGAGTTTCAACCATGGGCGCTGCCATATTGGATTGAATTCTCGTTTTCCGCGTGACTCAATTGTTGTTGCGGGCAACGTTTACAAATGGCGGACACAAGGTGATCAAAGGTGATAATTGCAACTTAATGTGTCTTTTTTGTAGTTGCGACATGCATATATTACATTGGCAACAACAAATAAGATCTTCTTTATTTGTTTATATGTGAAAATCTTCTCTAAAACGAATTATTAGTATTTTAATGAACAAAATCTACGACTAGTACTACTGCAATATGTCAACAAATAATAAAATATGAATATTGGTAAAGAATTAAGATAAAATGTAACAATTTAATTTTTCTGTATAAAAGTCATAAACACAAAATGTTCATATCAATATCAACTGTATTAGTTAATTTAGGGAAGTTTCTGTGTGTTTAACGTCCATATTGATATTTGGGATGTTTTTAAATAAAACATTAATTTACTTTATTTAGTGGGGAGAGGAGGTGGGAGGGGTAAAATTTATTTACAGTAAAAATTAAAATAACAATGCTAAATATAACCCTAAACTTTGGGTGTTTTGTCACTTGCCGTCTTTAGTGAATTCGAGTCAAAACGCTCCCACTAAAACGCCCAAATTTCCAAAACTTCCACCAAAACGCTCCAAAGTTAAAAAATGCAAATCAAAAAGAAAAAAACACTAAGTTAAATTGAATAATTTTATTGAGGATAAGAATATAAAATTACAAAGAATGTACAGTTCAAATTATTATGTGCAAGCATTACATGGTTTATGGTAGTATGAGACTGACGATGGCTGTGATCAGGGTTGCTGTGTGAGTCTGTTGTAACGTCTTGGTTGAGGGATATATGGAATGTACCTAGCTCCAATGAACATCTTGTGCTTTCACCAACTGGCTTGCATCTAACACATACAAATGGTACCTTAGTACCAGTTGAAACTGCATGCCGACAGGCCAAAATACTGATCAAGATTAGAATATGCTAAATTAAAAATTTATTCCAAAAAAGGATTTTAGATATAAACAGACTGTCTTATATAAGTTTCCGATAATAATTATTAATTTCAATTGGAATACTTTGATTTAACCTATCAACAAAAGTTTTACAGATATTCCCAACCTCCCAATTTTAATAACATTTCTTTTGTTTTAAGAATCTACTCTGTTATTGTCTTATTTGTATTCCAGTATGGCTAGAGTAAGACACAATCTGTTATGCATACATTATTTTAAAGATACATACCGTTGTATTCATTATCATCGAAGCAATGACCTATCTGATCAAGTAACCTTTTGTTTTGTTGATGAGCAATCAGTGTTCTTCGTAAGGAAACAGGGAACAGTAATACAAACAATGCCACTTTGAGGTTACATAATACAAGATTGAATGCTTGTTAAAATTACATAAAGAAGATGTTTGATTCATCTCGGAATCTGATTATTACTATTATAATGTATACTCACAAATGTATATATATCAATTTTGTCTTAGAGGAAACGGGGGCATTTTGGTTGAGGGCTTTTTGACCTTCATTTTCTTTATGAGGCATGCTTCATAGTTGCATAAATTGAAACAGTTGGACTGGTTTGGAAGTATTATTTAGGATTTTATATTTAAATTGAATTGGAAATTAATTGTGGGCCTAGACTACAATGTTTTCATGAATATTTTGTACTTTAAGGTGAAATCTGGTTGTCCTAGCAGTCAGTCAAAATGGTTAGTATTCCAGATTGGTCAAAGTTCTCTCGGCTTCATGATACATTAAAGGAGCCAGGGAACATCTTAATGAACAAGTATTATAAACAACGGGAAGAAGAAACCATTAGGCTGGCTGAAGAACATGGGTATTTTCTTGTTCCCACACAGGCATACCTCATTAAATCAAATGGTGCTTTGAATGGTCCTCGTGTCAAGGATACAAATAAACTCTATCTGGTGAAGCTGGTTGGTGTTCATCTGAGGAAAATTGGTGATATATCATATTGTTTGAATTTAAGAATATGTATCCTGAACAACAATTTTCTTACCAAAATTGATGGTCTGTCTACCTGTCGTATGCTTATAAAATTGGATCTTCATTCAAATCAGGTAAATACAATGTATAAACTATTATGTCAAGTACTGATGTTAGCATTTAAACAAAAGCACTTCATTATGTTGTTGTGGATTTTTGTTTTCTACAATGTTTAATATACATAAACAAATGTATAAACTTTTTAGCTTTATGTAGAATGCTTAAGATTATTGGGTGTTTTAAAATAATGCAGGACACCATCCAACATTTTTTTGTGAAAATCTCAAAATAGATATCACATTTATGGTAAAATTAATAATAATTCCTTTCATTATTTTACTCTTTATTTAAATAAATATATAAAAATACTGAAAGATTTTATACATATGAATAATAATGAAAATGGTATTTTTAATAAGGGAGGAATTTTTACAAAAATAAATGTAGTACTTTTTTACCTTTCCCAATATATACAAAAATCATACTAAGAGACCCATATTTAACAAATTACTGGACTACATAAAAAAATTCATTGGACAGAATTTTGAAAATCAATTATTAAGTACCTTTTTTATAATCTATTCTATTAAAAACTCAAATTTCCATTCTTAACCTCAAAAATAAGCTATGAAACCACTATTGTAGATTTTGAAATTTGATTCAAGCATGTACATGTACTTGTATTGAAAACTAACTATCAATGTCAAGTTTTAAGAATATTTAATGACAAATCATTTTCAGTGTAAGTGTCCTGAATGCCTTAAACAAGTAAATAAGTACCATATTCATTTTCATTGGCTTGTTTCTTGATGAATCCTGGTCCTGTATATGTTTTAGTGTACATTACATATTGTATTATGTTTGTTTATATATTTAATTCAATTAAACTATTGAGTGATTTACCAGGTTTTCTAAATAAAACTTTCATATACAAGTTGATACATGTATATATACAAATAACATGTGACTTATAATCAGACTATAAGCTAACTAGAAACAGTTGCTTTCAACAAAAATTGATTAAAATTGTTCAGTTACAGTGTCTGTAATTGAAAAAAGTTTCCCATTACACAGATGTTATGTTTAATGGTAGATAACTGTTCTAACATTGACCAGTATATTTTACTGTTATTTTAATAATGTTACTGTTTTAGTTGACATCAGTACCAGGAATTGCATTTTGGTCATCACTCAGGCAATTGAAATTCTTAAATTTACATGACAATCCTCTCGGCAAATATGAGACTTTGCAAAATATCGCCACCTGTCCAAGTTTGATTGGTCTGACACTTTATGACACTCCCCTTGGTCTAAAGAGGAATTATCGTCATCATGTTGTCAACAGTATATGGTCATTGAAGGCTTTGGATCATTATGTTATATCTGATGAGGAGATAATAGAAGATGCAGTGTTTGGTGGACGATTTGGTACACTCAGTGAAGAATTTAAGATTGATTTATGTCCCAGATGGTATGAGGTAGGTTTATTATTAAGATATGTATTATCTATGGTTTAGCAGCAAGCAGTTACACATTTATACTTTGAATTTAAGTGAGCGTTATGGTTATTTCCACCATTGTTTCCAGATCACAACTTATTTATATGCTCTGTTTTTATCTTATAAAACAGTAAAAAATCTGTAAAAGTATATATATATATAATAATTAAAACTGCAAAAATTAAATAAAATAATAAATATGTTTCAAAATGTAACAAAGTTGTAAGTTGTGGCTTAGTGCATTCGCCAGAAAATGATATTCAGCTTGTTGAATGCTTTTTTTTCGTAAAAAAAGAATAAGAGGCGAAGACAACATTTTCAGTAGTAATTGCCAGCTTGACCTTTAAAAATTAAATAATTATATATAACATTATAGGTTTGTTTCTGAGATGCATATTAATGGTAGTAATACCCTAGCTACAATAATGTAGCTTTTTAATACCCATGTTAAGGATGTACCCTTCATGATGTTTTAAATATAGAGGTAACTACTTTAATACAATGTTGCTCCACAACCAAATGACATAAGTACAATTTTGTTTTGTTCCATTTTCTTCATCCAGTTTTTTGTTTATCATTTATGTGCACAAATAGAACAATGGAATAGTTATTAAATTGTTTTAACTAGTATAATTTGGTAGTTTGCAACTAACATGAGTTTTATTATGGTAGGATGGGACATTTGAAGAAGAATTAGCCTTAGTTAGAAAAACCGAGGCTGACATCAACAAGATCATGGCACACCACTCTCCTGTCCTTATCATACAGAAACATTTTAGAGGAATTCTTACAAGAAAGAGGTAATGTTTTTAGCTAGAAATTTTAAAAGTTATCTAGTGTGCATTGACCTTATGTTAGAATACCTTTCTACACAAAATTTAATGCTGAAACATTTGGGACAGTCATGTGGATCATGCAGGTTCAGTGTCATAAAAAATTCTTAGTTACAAATTGTGTATTCTCAGTTTGACTAAGTCAAATGTACATTTCCTGTAAAATTTTGAATTCTTAGTTTGACTAGTTTGTACATTTCCTCTATGTCACAGCTGCCCAGCATGTCACCAGGTGGCAGATAGGGGAGGCTGTCTTGTTGGGGGTTGCCAGTTCATAATGTAGAAAGCCTGGCCACGAACCATAGCGTGAAACATGTGGATATGACGAGGGAAAGCAAGTACTATTTTTAATGCTGATGCGAAACCGTATTGTATTTTGTGATGCTTTTTTTTTCAGATTTGGATATTTTGGTCACAAGTCACACAGTTACAGGAGAAGTGATATCCCATCTGATGCTGTCCCCCCGCCCCCTAGTACATCACCAGCCTTTACTCTTAGTAACCAGGAGACAGGAAGCATGGACTACAATGCTTATGCAAAGCAACGAAGACCGGATTCATCAGCTCCTAGTGAAGGCACAGAAGTCTTGACTGCAAAAGTAAACATATTTAAGAATAAAATATATTTTAAGTAAAAACTCATTTGCTGGCTATCTGCTAAGCATACAGAAGTTACGTAGGTCAGATTTGTATGTCTTATCACTGCATTCTTATGCTCAGTGTGCAAGTTTGTAAAACTGACTGAACCAGCATGGCAGTTATAAAACAGACATGTTAAATAACAAAATTCAACTAACATTGTCTTGTTCTCTAAACAAAACAACATAGACTGGCTCCTTCGTAGATTGGTACATGTTTACTGGTACCTTGTAATACACTCATTGTCATAGAGATACATTTATGTTCAGTATACAGCTGTAAAGAAGATAAAAATAATTACAATACAATGTAAAAGGATCTAAGATATAGTAGCCTTGATATAGTACATTAATGTTCCAAAACCATGTAACTGGGTTGAAAACTTGTGTATTTTCAGGGCATTGAACCCCATCCAACACCACAGCCACAAACACCACAGACCCAAGATGATAGTGAAGCTCCAAAGAAAAAGAAAAATTTGTTGATCAATCTGGCAAAGCTTCAATCTGGTACATTTTCAGCACTGTATGATGAAGCTATTGCCATAGAAACCATATTACCAGAATTAACATTTGAAAGCATTTCTACTCCTGCTGAAACAAAACGTAACAGACGACGAAAGAAATCTGAGCAGCAAAAACGAATAGTCAAAAGTGTGAAGCAATTTTTTGGACCTGTTGTAGAATCTGCTGACAAGCAGGAAATGGAACAACAGATTGATGAAGATACACCTTTAACACAGTATCGTCTGAGAGGTGTTCGTCCTGAGGCAGGATACATTGATGCCAAAACTCAACTTATTTTGTCCAATCAGGAAGCAGGTAGAATGGTACGTGATGCAGAGGATGAGATACATGTACGCACAAATAGTATGCCTAAACCAAAAATTTCACCAAGAAAAATTATCAACACAGATCAGAGAATATTTGCCCGTGTTCATGGAACTATGGGTATATCTAGTCTGCTGGCAGTTCATCAAGCATACAGAGATAGAGAAAAGGCAGAAAGGTCTGCTGCTAAAATGGAAAACATTTTGAATTTACGTGATGAAAAAGATAGAGCAAAAGAGAGGATTAGGTTATTTAATGAAGAAAAACGCAATCAAGCTTTACGAAAAAGAGATCAAGAAAGGGCTCAAATGCTTGAAGCACTGGAAAGACGTGAAATAAAAAGACTTAGTTATCTGGATAAAAGACATGACATTAAAGCAAGGTCATCAGAAATGTCAAGGTCATTTAAGGCAGATTTCACATTTATTACAGAATTTAGTACCCAGCATACTTCAGTATCGAATGCTTTAATGCGACATGACAAACAAACTAAACAAGAAGACAGAGTCACAGCTAAGTCTGATTTAGTTCAAAATTTGAAGTCTTCAAAACAAGATCAACAGGATATTGTTAAAAAATACTTGGAACACCGACAGTTAATGAGGCAAACAGAATCTTCATTAGCAAAATCTGAACTGGATTCTAGGATGTTACAGGAAGCAAATGAAAGATTACTGGAGGCAAAGACCAGAGTGGCTCAACAAAAACAGAGGAAAGAGACTGTCAAAACATTCTATCCCCTGCCTCAAACACTTACACCAGCTCCAGGGGCAGAGAATATTGATAGAATGTCAGCCCCACCACGATACACACCAGGGGCAACACATTTTGAGGCAAATGTTCTCGTTGCTGAGGGGAGAATAGGAAGACATCCTACAATGATAACATGAAAAGTTAATTCTGTACAGGCTGATTGCAATCTCAGATTAAGATTTTTCTTCAGCTTTACTCACTCAGTATTTTCTGTCATTTAATTTATAAATTAGAAAAATGTGTTATAAAATAAAGTCATATAATTAGGCCATGGGGCTTTTTTCCCAAGTCAGGTGAGATGTTTATACAAGATCTTCACTATGGATATTTTAAAAAAATGTCATTTTATGGACAGATAGCATATAAAATACTTTTGAATAGGGGCATTGTTTGCTTTAATAATGTACTATGTACTAGCCCTAGAAATAAAGTTATAGCAGGAATAAGCTTGTTGATCCTTGGAAGTGTCATGCCAAAACACAACCAAATGTTTTTTTAGATGTCAGTTGGTTAGACTTTGTTATCTCTGTAATTCATCAGAATTGGACTCTTCTTTAACTGTTCATCAGTAATGATAGGAGGGAAAACTTCAAAACTGGAACTCAGCTGTTACAATAACACAGATGAGTGACCCACGGAAGACACTGTAAAGTTTGAATTTAATATTGCAAACTTTAAGAAAGGAAAAGGCTTTTATTGTAATTTGTTTTGAATAAAGTGTATCAGACATGGTCAACAAATTTTAAATGAAGTTAAATTATATTTTTTGGATCAAAACAATCTTGACCACCATTTTGGTAGTTGTAAATGAATAGAAGTTAATAATGCCAGTACTCACAATTTAAATATTAAAATCTATAGTCAGCATTGTGTAGAATTGATTGTTATATATAGATGTAATATTTTATATAAGACACATGTGTTAAACATGTGAACGACATAAAAACATCATAAATATTGTAAGATGGCAACATATATTTGTTGATAGTAGCTTATGCTGCAAAAGGGTATTACTTTGTTGAAATAAGATCTATTTAAGTTTTCATAGTCTGTGTGTTCTTACTGTTTGTTTTGCACATCTTGTAACCTACATTAGTTGTCTAACAACATCAATCATATATTTTATACTAGCACTTTTCTTGTCCCAGTCTGAAAAAAAACATTTAATTAAGCTTTTTTAATGATTCCGTACAATATACCAATTTAGTCTTTTTAAAAATCCAAGTTAATTTAGGAGCTTTTTACCATTAGAAACTTCAGCAAACAATCTCTGTTCTCAATACCTGAGAATTTTGATTTTGTTATATTTTGTCTGAGATTTCACTTAGTTTTTTAAGAAATGATAGAAAGTTTAAGCATAATTCAAACCCCCCTCCCCCCCTGAAAAAAAACCATGTTTTCTGCAATATTAACAGTAGAACAGAGAGTTAAAATGGGTTCAAAATCTGAGAGTTGATCAATTTTGCAACACAACTGAATTTTGCATTTTTTTCTAGACTGGGTCAGTGTATATTATACTCCAATCATTTTATTGTGTTGTTTACATTCATAATAATTTTCTAGTCTTGTATTTATGACAGCTTTATTAGCAGCTATGAACAATATACATATAAGGCCTTGTAAGACCAGTTGTTTTTGTGTGCAAACAAAAATAAGCATTACTTGTTAATAGACGTTTTAGCTTTAGAACTGTTTGTGCGATATTTAATTTAGTAAATTATAAATTAACATTTTATTTTATTAAATACTGAGCCATGTACAAGAGGCCCACTGGATGTACGAACACAAGTTGTCATGTGATATTGTAGATACATATAATTACTCTAAATACCATTTACCAAACTGAATATTTTCTCTTACTACAATTTGTTGCTGAATAGGTTTGCCTGCAATAACATCTTAGTTGTGGTGGTACAGTAAATTATATGAATATTATTATGAAAATAATAAACAATAAATATGGCATTAATTATATGTTGGTTTAAACTGTGCTTCAATATGTACATCATGCCTTGTGCAAATCTGACAACAAATATACATTAATCAATTAACAAATGATTTATATTTTGAAATATCAAATTAGAATGATCTCTGTATAGAAAACAGTGCATTTTGCTTAACATCTTGTTAGAAAATAATCCAAAGAAATAAAGTATTTTCGTACCTTCAATCCAGCTTATTAACTGTCGTTTACATTTTTGTCTGTGAAATTCATTTATTTCTACACAAATTAGTTTTTATAATTGTTATCTCCTTTTTGTTGTTATTTATAAATCTTTGGACATGCACTATTAAAGTCATATGACCAAGTTTGAATTGCATAAAAATAGATAGAAATATTAATATACAATGCAATGTAATAGAAACTATATACTCCTACAAATAATTATATAATCTTATTTCCTAGGTTCCTACATATCTATGACCTGGATGGTCTATGTACCTGTAGTCGATGACAGTGCTAGATTGACATGTTTATATCCATTCTGTAATCTTAAAAACACAATGTTCAACATTGTATTATGAACTAAAAATGTATTTTTCAACCATTTATTAATATGATACTTTCCATAGTTCTCTCCCTTTTTACTGTACCTACATGGAAACATAAAAGTTGGGTCAGGGTCAACAAAAAACAAACAATTTGCATACAGATCAATTTATATGCTAATTAATTAATTTTTTGAAATGTTCATATACATTTTTTGGTGAATCTTGACCCCTGACCTTTAATGTGATATTGTTATATCTTCCTTGCTACAAGATCCAGTTTTTATTCCAATTAATTTAATGAAATATATTTTCAGAAGTTCAAGGTTTGTTATTTATTTTTTTTATATATATAGATTTTTACTCATGCACTACAAATGTTGGGCCTTGTCACATGACCATATAGATGGCGTTTCACATTTTTATTGTTTACATTATTGACAATTACTGTGATACATTGAGTTGTTGTTTTGTTATAATTTTTCTCTTATCTCAAGCTTTGATTTTTTGTTTTTCTTCATATTTTTGTAAATAAATTATTATACTTTATAACCATCACATTTATTTTATAAGATCAGATACACGAAATATTATTATGAGTATAAATATGTTGAAAGAATTTAATAATTTTGAAATTGGGATTTCAGCTATATTGTGGTGACCAGTTCTCAGACATGACACCTCGAAAATTAAATGTGATATAGCTGAAGTTATATCGCTCGTTTTGAGGGGTGTCGCATTACTCAATGAAACTTGGTGCCTAAGTAAGAGCAAAAAATGTTAATAGTTTCCCCTATATGAAAATAATTAAGAGGCCGTTGTCAGCTGAAATGTCAATTATAATTCAAGGAGTTGCTACAGGTAGAAGGTTTAACAAAATGATTATTTTTTACACTTTATTGCACTAATAAATAATAAGAACATTTTATGACGAGTGTAAATGAGTTATCACAGATCTGTATAAAACTAGTGTCACAAAATCATAGACCAAAAAACTAAGTTGTTTGGGGAACACATTTATACAATTCAATCAATTGCTATTGATCTGATCAATGATGGCCATGGTGAAATCATTGGTTGTGGCATAGCCTCCCAGATCCTTTGTTCTAGTCTGTAAAGAAATATACAACATTCATTAAAAATAACTATGTTTGAAATATTCATTACATATGTTGTTTGCATGCTTATTAATAGTTATTAACTGCACTTTCAAAATTTTGTCATATATATCATGCTGTCTAGAATACCTATTGAGAACCTATAACCTTTGGCAGGGAAAAATGACTTCTGGTCTGTTGCCTGATTACCTAATCCATATGTATTTACACAGAATAGAAAAAGGTACACAGAAATATGATGATACTGAAGGAAAGTTATATTGCTGTCACAGAGGGCTATAACAGACAACTCAACTTGTATTATCAATATTGACATCTGATTAATTAACAGTGTCCAAAAAGTAATACAAACATTAATACATTTATAAGCATATCTCTTGCTGGCACAGTATGCAGTTAATATTCAATGAGTTTTAAATCTAATGTTTTGTACTCTGGAAATCAATGTTGTCTAAAATTCTGTCAAAATCTTTATTTACCATGAGACAAAAGCAACTTCCTTCCAATTTTTTAAATCTGTAATTTTTCACAAAGTCACAAATGCATTTTTAAAATTCCTATTCAGAACAGTAATAAAAAGAATAACAATTATCTGTGAATATTTATGACCTTTTTTTTGTCCAATCAAAAAAAGGTGAAAGGTTAGCAGCAGTACAACATTTGGGTGGTGTCACTAACTGTTAAGTAAATGTCTTGCAGAAAAATTGCAATTAAAATTCACTGATCCGAACCAAATACAGAACAGGTAAGAAATAAATTACACCAGCTGTAACTATAATGACTTGTTTAATACATGTAGAGTTTTCCAGAACAAACAAATATTCATACTCTGCTTACTGTTCTATTATATATTTGAGCATGGTAACTAACATTTCTATTGGAGCAGCCATTATTTATTTGTTTCGGAGCAGCCATTATTTATTTGTATCTGGGAAGCAGCCATTATTTATTTTTATCAGGGCAGCCTTTATTTTACTTACTTTTCCAGCTTTTATTACTTTGTATACTGCATCCTCTATAATTTTAGCATGATAGTCAAGGTGGATATGTTTCAACAAGTTACATCCACTCAGTATAACAGCTGTTGGGTTGGCAATATTTCTTCCTACTGCCTCAGCAAAGGCATGTCTAGCACCCTGTAATAGACAGAAAAATGAAATGAATATTTTGAGTCTAGAAAATTTACATGTTTTTCTCTGTATAGCAAATGATAACCTGACTTGACTGACCTTTGAACTGTCAATACTATGGCTTTCATGACATAAAAATTAAAATGAAACAGCAGAAAATCGTATAACCTGATGGTTCAAACCAATAAAATCATAGTAATTTATAAACTATTGGGGAAGCAGATTTGGCTATCGATTGAAAATATTCATAGACATTTGCACCTGTTCATGATGAGGCTTTCTGTACAGATATAATGTAGGTGTCACTTTACCCACCTGTTCAAATATAGCACAATCTTGACTGTAACTTTCCCCGGGGACAACACCTGCCCCGCCAACAAGTCCTGCTGCCAAGTTGTCAACAATATTACCATATAAATTTGGCATGACCATGACATCAAACTTATGTGGATTGGACACCAACTGTAAAAGATAAATGCTGCATTTTTATTATACCACCAACAATGAATACATATTATAATGACAATAAGTTACGTGGTGCGAGTGATTTTGTTGGATTTAAGAGTTCATAAATCTATATGTGTTAATTCTTAAATGAGATATCTTAGAATTAAACCACAAAATCCTAAAAAAATGATGACCTCTGCTATATTTGATTTCTTACTTCAAAGAATACATATGAGGAGTAGAATTAAAGACATATTGTATATCAGTTTACATAATTTTTTTTTAACTAAACAACGCATAAACAAGAAAAATCACATTCATGTTTAAATGTGTTTATATTTCATATGGAAAATAATAATGTGAAGGCAACTGATAAATTGTTCTTTCTTAATTGTGCACTACAAGTGCAGTTTGACATGTATGTGAAACCAAACACCAAAATATAAATAAAGTTACAGTTTAAACATGCATAGTTTCAAACAGACTGACAAACTGATCGCTGTAGGGCATCTGCCACTAAGATGTTGGGCTCTTATTAAACAGCAATTGATTAAATTTAATGCAGAAATACTGGTATCTATGTATACAGTACCTGCATGCAGCAGTTATCAATGATCATGTTTTCAAATTTTATTTTTGGATAGAAACTGGCAACTTCTTCACAGCATTGTAGGAACAAACCATCACCTAGTTTCCTGAAATAAATTTATAAAATAAATTTATATTTCATAAATAACTTTTTTTACAATTTGTTAAAATTACTTTGTTTGTTTGTTTGTTTGATGGTGTTTTAACGCCACTTTCAGCAATTTTTCAGCTATATCATGGCGTCCAGTTTTTATTGGGGGAGGAAGCCGGAGTACCCGGAGAAAACCCCCGACCTGCGGAAGGAAAATTAAAATTACTTTGCAACCACTAACACACTTGTCTATATCACGTTTAAACATATAATGATTCATTATTTACAAAGCTGTTTAATTTAACAATTCAATAACATTACAAGAGGTACATGTATTAGCTGTCAAGAGCTTTTAAAAAACATACTAAAAAAATTTAGCACAATAATACAACCATGCATTATTTTCTTATCAAAATAGTGTAAGTGGCTTTTTATCAACTAAACAATAAGTTTGACAATTATTTTTATAAACAAAAAGTCGTGCAGTACCATTAAGAGACTCAATTTTTTTTTTAAGTGACAAAAGTGTTGCCATCATTTGACCAGAAGATGTATTCTGCAGCAAAAGTCTATATCATCAAACTTTACGTAGCCAACAGAAAAAAGTCAATTTGTTAAGCTTAAATTTTTAACTTATTGTAACAAAACAGCAGCATTAAAGGTGTGTTACCAAATTATAATATACTCAAAGATCTGTTATGTAGAATATTTCAGCTATGTCACTGTGTTTAAATGTTGTGCATGTTTTATGTATTAGCTTTGTACTGGACCAGGATGATTGTTTGGATTACTGGAACATTACAAAAGTTAAATAGATGAAATTATAAAAAATCATGTTTCTCCGTGACACTGATGTCCGCTTGCCACATATTGTACCACCCCCCCCCCCCCTTTTTTTTCTTAGTTCATAAAAGCATGAAATATTTGGTTTGTATAGTTTTACTGTGTACCTAGTTACCATGACAAAATAAACCTGGACTAATGGATAAATGAACAAAATAGGTCATAAATCTATGTCTAACAACTTGTTTTGGCAGGACATAATTGAACCATTTTACACCAGTCAGACACATCTGAAAAGGATGGTCCACTTTTAGGCTTATAAACAAGGTTATGCATCTTGCATTCAAGTCAAGGAGAAATAAGTTTTAATGTCTTTCATTTTAAACTATAAAGATTGAACCCAAGACCTCCAGCAGTTTGAAGATCATTCCCAAATTATAACAAAGAAACATGATTAAATTATTTAATTTGATTTGTAAGCTGAAATCTGATTGGCCAATTCAAATGTAGAAACCCATATTATACCATATAACTTGCATTGGTCACACACACTATTCTTACGCCGTTAAAATTGTGATAGTTCTATCACATCATTGCTGTTTTCAACTTTAAAATTGTCAAGATTAATAGTTTAAATTAAATTATAAGGAATAATTCAAATATCTGACCAGGTTATACGATATAGTATTGTTTGGGTCTGTTTACAGCATTCATAAACTGCTTCGTGGTTTATTAGGCATAAACAGACCCAAACCATATTATATCGTACAACCTGTTCAGTAATTTGAAATATTCCTTAAAAAACATAAACAAGACTTAATCAAAATCAAAATAACAAATACATACTGGTTAGAACAGTTTTAATAATACATATGATATAGTAGGTATATTGAAATAGCAGATAATTTATAAAAAATTCAGGATGTTTTTTGTCCCAACTATGGAAAAAAAAACATTTTAAATTCATAACATTTTGTTTGCATTTTTGGAAAATGTGACAAGATGTGATTAACAGTAATAAAAGATGTGTTTCAAATATTTCCAACTGTTTTTACATTGAATTGATTCCTGAGATAGCATTAACTTTCCATCCAGGGCTCAACGATAAATAAATACACCCAATAAATTCTGAAATTAAAAGTATTTAAGAACTGCATTTCTAGGGTACAATCATTGTCAGTGTTTACTACATACATGATGTTCGCTTTATGAACAGCTGTGACCTTCTTCCTGTTATGTCTCATGGCGTAGTCAAAGGCAAACTTAGCTATTCTCTTGGACTTCTGTCGCGTAATGATCTTTAAACTTTCTACCACACCTTTAACACTCTGTAACATTTACAACATACCATATATGTTTTAATCATTGACTATCTTTTTGAATTAAAACTTTGAAGTTGTTTTCGTTAAGGAGTTGTTCTATGTCATATACTGGAGAAATTTCATAAGGGCTTTCCTTGAAGAAAAAATAGGCGGGGGACTCGAGTCTGTTACAGGATTTTTATATTAAGCTTAATGTAAATGTAAATTTGCTTCATCAAGCCAAAATCAAAACAAAACAAAGGCATGATTGATACAAGTAGCCAAATGTCCCCTGCCATTGCAGTATTGAATTGCCTGACGGGTATGAGAAACTAAAATGGACAAATTTTGTTTGTGATAAATTTAGTTAGTGGACAAAATAATAAGCATGAAATTGTTTGGACGGTTATATGGGAAAGAGCTAAGCAACTAAATGATAAACTTCATCAGAACGTGCATTTAGTAGAGTGCTTGATAAAATTTGCTTTCAATATTGTTCAATATAACTCAAATGGTCAAAGTCCCATAACTCCTAAAAAATTTGACCAATCAAATTGGTAGTAGAGTTTGCACATAAATCTACACATCACAACAATGAATCCTATAAATATTAAATTAAAGCACTTCTTTGAATGGTTTCAAGGATGCACCCACAAAAACTACCATTGTATTATATTGCTGAAATGTTTGTAATGTGTTATTTTTATTATAGTCGATTTTAAAAGCTCAGTAGAGCTCATGTTGTAGTGTTTTTAACATATCAACTCTAAATAAAGCTTTCCTGTCATGTCTTGTCAGTTCCATATCTCCTACAAAATTTGATGAATCAAAATGGTGGTATACTATGCACATTTATACATCATAAAAAGTTATCCTACCAAATATAAAAGCAATCTGTCAAATGTTTACAGTGGAGATGTGTCCACAAGATCTGTATTATATTACTGAAATGGGAAAAGTCCTATTATAACTTCTACAAAATTTGACGAATCAAAATTACAGTAGACTATTTACATACAAACATCATAACAATTAATCCCACTCAATATCAAAGCAATTGGTCAAGCGGTTTCTTGGCTCCACAAGATCAACCACTTTATTGTTATTGCTGAAATGGTCCAAGTCCCTTAAATCCTACAAATATTGACCAATCAAAATAACGGTAGAGTATGCACATCTACACATAAAAACAATTAATCCTACCATATATCAAAGCAATATGTCACAGTTTCAGCAGAGATGTGTCCACAAGATATACCATTGTATTATATTGCTGAAATGGGAAAACTCCAATAATTCCTACAAAATGACTGTAGAGTATGCATATCTACCCGTCATAACAAGTTATCCTACTTAATATCAAGATGGACGGACAAAGGGCAAAATAATGTACCTTCAATGCTTCTGGGCAGGGGTCAAAATATGTTTGTTTCCAACAAACCCCCCAATAATTCTGAATTTCTGGAACAGACTGAATTTATTCAATAAAGAACCTATTCTTTGTTTGGAATCCAACTTTACAATTGATAAAAACAGTAAATTTGTCCAATAAATAAAGCAGAACAATTGAAACTACAACATAACTCAACCTAAATTCTCATACTATTGTGTTCAAGAACATATTTATCAAGATTGAAATGAACTGTAAAAAGTAATGACACAAGACGAGTTGCCAAGTCAATAAACCTGATACACACCAATGAAGAACATACCTCATGTTCCAGAGCACTGTAGTCACCCTCTGTTTGTACATACCTCCTGTTCCAGAGCACTGTTTTCACCCTCTGTTTGTATGTACCTCGTGCTCCAGAGCACTGTATTCACCCTCTGTTTGTACATACATTGTGTTCCAGAGCACTGTATTCACCCTCTGTTAGTACATACCTCGTGTTCTAGAGCACTGTATTTGCCCTCTGTTAGTACATAGCTCGTGTTCCAGAGCACTGTATTCACCCTCTGTTTGTACATACCTCGTGTTCCAGAGCACTGTATTCACCCTCTGTTTGTACATACCTCGTGTTCCAGAGCACTGTATTCACCCTCTGTTTGTACATACCCAGTGTTCCAGAGCACTGTATTCACCCTCTGTTAGTACATACCTCGTGTTCCAGAGCACTGTATTCACCCTCTGCTTGTACATACCCCGTGTTCCAGAGCACTGTATTCACCCTCTGTTTGTACATACCTCCTGTTCCAGAGCACTGTATTCACCCTCTGTTTGTACATACCTCGTGTTCTAGAGCACTGTATTCACCCTCTGTTTGTACATACCTCGTGTTCTACAGCACTGTATTCACCCTCTGTTTGTACATTTCTCCTGTTCCAGAGCACTGTATTCACCCTCTGTTAGTACATACCTCGTGTTCCAGAGCACTGTATTCACCCTCTGTTTGTACATACTCTGTGTTCCAGAGCACTGTATTCACCCTCTGTTTGTACATACCCCGTGTTCCAGAGCACTGTATTCACCCTCTGTTTGTACATACCTCGTGTTCCAGAGCACTGTATTCACCCTCTGTTAGTACATACCTCATGTTCCAGAGCACTGTATTCACCCTATGTTTGTACATACCTCGTGTTCCAGAGCACTGTATTCACCCTCTGTTTGTACATACCTCCTGTTCCAGAGCACTGTATTCACCCTCTGTTAGTACATACCTCCTGTTCCAGAGCACTGTATTATACCTCGTGTTCCAGAGCACTGTATTCACCCTCTGTTAGTACATACCTCCTGTTCCAGAGCACTGTATTCACCCTCTGTTAGTACATACCTCCTGTTCCAGAGCACTGTATTCACCCTCTGTTTGTACATACCTCGTGTTCCAGAGCTCTGTATTCACCCTCTGTTTGTACATACCTCATGTTCCAGAGCACTGTATTCACCCTCTGTTTGTACATACCTCATGTTCCAGAGCACTGTATTCACCCTCTGTTTGTACATACCTCATGTTCCAGAGCACTGTATTCACCCTCTGTTTGTACATACCTCGTGTTCCAGAGCTCTGTATTCACCCTCTGTTTGTACATACCTCATGTTCCAGAGCACTGTATTCACCCTCTGTTTGTACATACCTCATGTTCCAGAGCACTGTATTCACCCTCTGTTTGTACATACCTCATGTTCCAGAGCACTGTATTCACCCTCTGTTTGTACATACCTCATGTTCCAGAGCACTGTATTTACCCTCTGTTTGTACATACCTCATGTTCCAGAGCACTGTATTCACCATCTGTTTGTACATACAGTCAAACTTCGATGGATCGATCTGGAAGGGTCAGACAAAAATAGTTCGAGAAATCGGGAGTTCGAGAAACCGGGGCTTGTGAAGTCCGGAAATGATTCATGTGCGAACTGGAATCGATATCGGTTTATATATTTCTGTAAATTTCCTGTGTAAAATTGGATTTATTAAATAAAATTGTGTTTCTTTATTGCATTTCATATATTAATCTTATTTTTAAGTACGATTTTTGTTTTTATTAAAATAAAAATGTTTACTGTTATAATTCTTGCTTCATTTTGTGCACGAGGATTGATAAGTATTATTGCATTACGTTATTATGTCAATGACCTCGATTCGGATTTGATAGCAATTTAATGGCGCACATTTTAATTTATTAAAAACTACTTCAACAAATATGCCTACAAAGGAGTATATAAATACAAATTGATGACATTAGGTTAATAATTAGGGATTATATCATTAAAGATCAAGCTTGGCATTTTACAGGTATGGCTTCGATCTTTACATCTTTTACGACTAATTAGTCATGCAAGCTGTCAATAATTTTAGTTCGAGTTATTCATGGTTTTTTCAATGGATTTTTAGTATTGGGACTGCTGATTTAGTTCGAGTTTTCGAGAAATCGGTGTTCGAGAAATCGAAGTAATGTTAACATTGATTATATAGGGGGAAAGTTCCGTACTTTGATAGGTGTTCGAGAAATCCCAGGTGTTCCAGCCATCCGAGTTCGAGCTACTTAAGTTCGACTGTACCTCATGTTCCAGAGCACTGTATTGACACCCTCTGTTTGTACATACCTCGTGTTCCAGAGCACTGTATTCACCCTCTGTTAGTACATACCTCCTGTTCCAGAGCACTGTATTCACCCTTTGTTTGTACATACCTCATGTTCCAGAGCACTGTATTCACCCTCTGTACATACCTTGTGTTCCAGAGCACTGTATTCACCCTCCGTTTGTACATTAACCTCGTGTTCCAGAGCACTGTATTCACCCTCTGTTTGTACATACCTCGTGTTCCAGAGCACTGTATTCACCCTCTGTTTGTACATACCCCGTGTTCCAGAGCACTGTATTCACCCTCTGTTAGTACATACCTCGTGTTCCAGAGCACTGTATTCACCCTCTGTTTGTACATACCTCGTGTTCCAGAGCACTGTATTCACCCTCTATTTGTACATACCTCGTGTTCCAGAGCACTGTATTCACCCTCTGTACATACCTCGTGTTCCAGAGCACTGTATTCACCCTCTGTTAGTACATACCTCTTGTTCCAGAGCACTGTATTCACCCTCTGTTTGTACATACCTCGTGTTCCAGAGCACTGTATTCACCCTCTGTTAGTACGTACCTCGTGTTCTAGAGCACTGTATCTGCCCTCTGTTAGTACATACCTCATGTTCCAGAGCATTGTATTCACCCTCTGTTCGTACATACCTCGTGTTCTAGAGCACTGTATTTGCCCTCTGTTAGTACATACCTCATGTTCTAGAGCACTGTATTTGCCCTCTGTTAGTACATGCCTCGTGTTCCAGAGCACTGTATTCACCCTCTGTTTGTACATACCTCGTGTTCCAGAGCACTGTATTCACCCTCTGTTAGTACATACCTCATGTTCCAGAGCACTGTATTCACCCTCTGTTTGTACATACCTTGTGTTCCAGAGCACTGTATTCACCCTCTGTTAGTACATACCTCATGTTCCAGAGCACTGTATTCACCCTCTGTTTGTACATACCTCGTGTTCCAGAGCACTGTATTCACCCTCTGTTAGTACATACCTCATGTTCCAGAGCACTGTATTCACCCTCTGTACATACCTCGTGTTCCAGAGCACTGTATTCACCCTCTGTTAGTACATACCTCTTGTTCCAGAGCACTGTATTCACCCTCTGTTTGTACATACCTCGTGTTCCAGAGCACTGTATTCACCCTCTGTTAGTACGTACCTCGTGTTCCAGAGCACTGTATTCACCCTCTGTTTGTACATACCTCGTGTTCCAGAGCACTGTATTCACCCTCTGTTTGTACATACCTCGTGTTCCAGAGCACTGTATTCACCCTCTGTTTGTACATACCCAGTGTTCCAGAGCACTGTATTCACCCTCTGTTAGTACATACCTCGTGTTCCAGAGCACTGTATTCACCCTCTGCTTGTACATACCCCGTGTTCCAGAGCACTGTATTCACCCTCTGTTTGTACATACCTCGTGTTCCAGAGCACTGTATTCACCCTCTGTTTGTACATACCTCGTGTTCCAGAGCACTGTATTCACCCTCTGTTTGTACATACCTCGTGTTCCAGAGCACTGTATTCACCCTCTGTTAGTACATACCTCCTGTTCCAGAGCACTGTATTCACCCTCTGTTTGTACATACCTCGTGTTCTAGAGCACTGTATTCACCCTCTGTTTGTACATACCTCGTGTTCTACAGCACTGGATTCACCCTCTGTTTGTACATTTCTCCTGTTCCAGAGCACTGTATTCACCCTCTGTTAGTACATACCTCGTGTTCCAGAGCACTGTATTCACCCTCTGTTTGTACATACTCTGTGTTCCAGAGCACTGTATTCACCCTCTGTTTGTACATACCCCGTGTTCCAGAGCACTGTATTCACCCTCTGTTTGTACATACCTCGTGTTCCAGAGCACTGTATTCACCCTCTGTTAGTACATACCTCATGTTCCAGAGCACTGTATTCACCCTCTGTTAGTACATACCTCCTGTTCCAGAGCACTGTATTATACCTCGTGTTCCAGAGCACTGTATTCACCCTCTGTTTGTACATACCTCGTGTTCCAGAGCACTGTATTCACCCTCTGTTAGTACATACCTCCTGTACCAGAGCACTTTATTCACCCTCTGTTAGTACATACCTCCTGTTCCAGAGCACTGTATTCACCCTCTGTTTGTACATACCTCGTGTTCTAGAGCACTGTATTCACCCTCTGTTTGTACATACCTCCTGTTCCAGAGCACTGTATTCACCCTCTGTTAGTACATACCTCCTGTTCCAGAGCACTGTATTCACCCTCTGTTTGTACATACCTCGTGTTCTAGAGCACTGTATTCACCCTCTGTTTGTACATACCTTGTGTTCCAGAGCACTGTATTCACCCTCTTTTTGTACATACCTCCTGTTACAGAGCACTGTATTCACCCTCTGTTAGTACATACCTCATGTTCCAGAGCACTGTATTCACCCTCTGTTTGTACATACCTCGTGTTCCAGAGCACTGTATTATACCTCATGTTCCAGAGCACTGTATTCACCCTCTGTTTGTACATACCTCGTGTTCCAGAGCACTGTATTCACCCTCTGTTTGTACATACCTCATGTTCCAGAGCACTGTATTCACCCTCTGTTTGTACATACCTCATGTTCCAGAGCACTGTATTCACCCTCTGTTTGTACATACCTCATGTTCCAGAGCACTGTATTCACCATCTGTTTGTACATACAGTCAAACTTCGATGGATCGATCTGGAAGGGTCAGACAAAAATAGTTCGAGAAATCGGGAGTTCGAGAAACCGGGGCTTGTGAAGTCCGGAAATGATTCATGTGCGAACTGGAATCGATATCGGTTTATATATTTCTGTAAATTTCCTGTGTAAAATTGGATTTATTAAATAAAATTGTGTTTCTTTATTGCATTTCATATATTAATCTTATTTTTAAGTACGATTTTTGTTTTTATTAAAATAAAAATGTTTACTGTTATAATTCTTGCTTCATTTTGTGCACGAGGATTGATAAGTATTATTGCATTACGTTATTATGTCAATGACCTCGATTCGGATTTGATAGCAATTTAATGGCGCACATTTTAATTTATTAAAAACTACTTCAACAAATATGCCTACAAAGGAGTATATAAATACAAATTGATGACATTAGGTTAATAATTAGGGATTATATCATTAAAGATCAAGCTTGGCATTTTACAGGTATGGCTTCGATCTTTACATCTTTTACGACTAATTAGTCATGCAAGCTGTCAATAATTTTAGTTCGAGTTATTCATGGTTTTTTCAATGGATTTTTAGTATTGGGACTGCTGATTTAGTTCGAGTTTTCGAGAAATCGGTGTTCGAGAAATCGAAGTAATGTTAACATTGATTATATAGGGGGAAAGTTCCGTACTTTGATAGGTGTTCGAGAAATCCCAGGTGTTCCAGCCATCCGAGTTCGAGCTACTTAAGTTCGACTGTACCTCATGTTCCAGAGCACTGTATTGACACCCTCTGTTTGTACATACCTCGTGTTCCAGAGCACTGTATTCACCCTCTGTTAGTACATACCTCGTGTTCCAGAGCACTGTATTCACCCTTTGTTTGTACATACCTCATGTTCCAGAGCACTGTATTCACCCTCTGTACATACCTTGTGTTCCAGAGCACTGTATTCACCCTCCGTTTGTACATTAACCTCGTGTTCCAGAGCACTGTATTCACCCTCTGTTTGTACATACCTCGTGTTCCAGAGCACTGTATTCACCCTCTGTTTGTACATACCCCGTGTTCCAGAGCACTGTATTCACCCTCTGTTAGTACATACCTCGTGTTCCAGAGCACTGTATTCACCCTCTGTTTGTACATACCTCGTGTTCCAGAGCACTGTATTCACCCTCTGTACATACCTCTTGTTCCAGAGCACTGTATTCACCCTCTGTTAGTACATACCTCTTGTTCCAGAGCACTGTATTCACCCTCTGTTTGTACATACCTCGTGTTCCAGAGCACTGTATTCACCCTCTGTTAGTACGTACCTCGTGTTCTAGAGCACTGTATCTGCCCTCTGTTAGTACATACCTCATGTTCCAGAGCATTGTATTCACCCTCTGTTTGTACATACCTCGTGTTCTAGAGCACTGTATTTGCCCTCTGTTAGTACATACCTCGTGTTCTAGAGCACTGTATTTGCCCTCTGTTAGTACATGCCTCGTGTTCCAGAGCACTGTATTCACCCTCTGTTTGTACATAACTCGTGTTCCAGAGCACTGTATTCACCCTCTGTTAGTACATACCTCATGTTCCAGAGCACTGTATTCACCCTCTGTTTGTACATACCTTGGGTTCCAGAGCACTGTATTCACCCTCTGTTAGTACATACCTCATGTTCCAGAGCACTGTATTCACCCTCTGTTTGTACATACCTCGTGTTCCAGAGCACTGTATTCACCCTCTGTTAGTACATACCTCTTGTTCCAGAGCACTGTATTCACCCTCTGTTTGTACATACCTCGTGTTCCAGAGCACTGTATTCACCCTCTGTTAGTACGTACCTCGTGTTCCAGAGCACTGTATTCACCCTCTGTTAGTACATACCTCGTGTTCCAGAGCACTGTATTCACACTCTGTTAGTACATACCTCATGTTCCAGAGCACTGTATTCACCCTCTGTTAGTACATACCTCGTGTTCCAGAGCACTGTATTCACCCTCTGTTTGTTCCCTTATGATGACAAAATCTAAGTTGTTGTGTCTTGTCTTTAACCCTGGCAAACTTTTGATGACAACAACATTGGCAAATAAATCTAACTCTCTTCTGTAAGACAAATACATATAATAAACATGAATCTGAATGTTCTCATTTGACATCTTGCTTCACAAGTTACTTTCTCTACAATTAATTCTTAAAAACACAAGTATTAACTATGTAACATAATTGTGTGCATAAAAAAAACATTTAATAAAAGTGATTCTATAAATTTATCCTATTTGACTTGTTGTATATAATACTGGCCCAAGGAGATTAGACGATCAGTAAGTAAACTAGAGGCTCCAATGAGCCAAGGTAGCCATGTTCGTGGTCAGATGTCGTGATTTGCACAATTTTAGTACATCATAAAGAAATATTTCAAACTAGTCCTTTCATTGGTTTAAGATTTTTAAACAAATCAATTAAAATTCATTTAAAAAAATGTTCAAGGAGAATAACTACTAAATGGTTCATCAGACCCTAAAATCATTTTTGAAATTCTCATAGAGTTGAACAATTAATCGATGCTAATTTTTTTTCCTAGTTTTAATAATAATCTAAATTTGTAGGAAAAAATTGCACAAATCATAAATTTTGAGGATTCAGGGACAATAATTCCTACAAGAGGTCATCGCACAACTTCAACTCATTGTTGATGTAGTAGAGCTTTCGATGCAGAAGAAGGAAGGTCTTCTTGGTTTTTCTGTATGTGTCATACTTTTACTTTTTTAACTGTATTTCCACCGCCCCCTTCCCCCTGTTCTATTTTTAGCCATAGTGGCCATGTTAGTTAATCTGTGGTCATGGTTTGTGCAAACTTGGTATATTTCATTTGACCTATGATGTTTACAAAGTTGCAAAGCAGTCCTTTCATTGGTTTCAGAGAAGATTTTTTTAATGTCAGTTAAAACCGATTAAAAAAAAACTCCTAAACCGTTCATCAGACGATCTTGACCCTAAGACATTTTGTAGCTCTCATACAGCAGATCCAATTGAGCAATTCTTACTTTTTCTCTAGTGCTAATAATTTTCAAGATTTTGAAGCAAAATTGCGAAAATCATCAATTTTGATGATTAAAGGGCAATAACTCCTACATGGAATCATCATGCAACTTCAACCTAATGGAGTGTTTTGTAGAGCTTTTGATGCTAAAGAATGAAGGAAAGTATCTTTGGTTTTCCTGTATCTGTTATACTTTTTGAACTGTTGGGCAAAAACTATATTTTGACCCATCCTTGTTCTATTTTTAGCCAAAGTGGCAATGTTGGTTGTTCTGAGGCCATGATTTGTGCAAACTTGATAGAGGACATTTCACTGATGATGTGTGCAAAGTTTTAAAGCAATCCCTTCAGCGGTTTTGGAGGAGAAGATTTTTAAAGAAAAGTTAATGACGACAACGGACACAGGTGAGCTAAAAATTCATAACACAATAGACCACTGTACAATCACACTTCTTATAAAACCTTTTTCAGATGGATTATTCACTGAGAAAAAAAATATGCTGGAAATGTGACTCAATCATTAGTTTCATATTGTATTAATTGTTAACATGGTAAAAAAAAAAAATCATTTCTGATTATGTATACTGTTTAATGTGTAACTTGTATTCCGCTTATTGTCAAGGTTACAAAACCTTTCCTATGTATAAGTTAATGATGGTTAGTAGATTTTGATTTTCGGAAGGTGAACTATCCCTATAACAGACATGTATCAATTTTTTGACGCCCATCAGATACAATATAAGGTAAGAAGCTTTTTTTAATTCTTGCAATAATCTTATCTGAACAAATCCAAAGATTGTAATTGTGATTATGTTCTTCCTTTTTGTAAATCAGAGGTATTTATCTATACAATAATTATTGCTTTTAACCATATATGCTGGCAAAACTTTCAACAGGCAAAAAAAAATGAGATACAGGTCAGTTATACTTTGCATTTAAATACAACAGCTTTTGTTCTCAGTGAAATTCATTCATGGAAACTTTAAATTTGTCATGAAAAAGTAAATAATTCTTCGACTGAGTTGTGCCCTGCAAAAATAAATGTACCCAAGCACAAACTCCATGGGAAATGACTGAATTCATTCAGAAACATCTTATACACAGGAAGGTCTATTATGACTGTTATTGTTTTAGTGAGTTACTGATAGATTATATGCTACTATGTTGACATTGATTTGTTGTTCTTCAGATTGATTTTTTTATTTGCTTTAGTTTAACATAAAACTTATCTTTTTTTTCTTTCTTATCGTTTTTCAGTTTATTCACATTGAATGTTTAACTGAAAAATAGCTGCACTTAATAAATAAATATATACAATTACATAATAACAGCATAACAACACCATAATTAGGGGAGATAATTTAAATGAATATGTCCAGTGTTAACAAATCTTCAGATTTTCAAGGGTTATTTATCAATAACTGCATCAGAAATTGCAGTTACTATATGGTTTGTTTGTTTAAATTAAGAAATAATTCATGGCTGCCCCAATTTTATGGATTATTTAAATATGGGTAGGCATTATATTCATGAATATTTTGCCATGAGCGTTAGCGAATGGTAAAATATCATGAATATAATGCTTACCCATATTTAAATAATCCATAAAATTGGGGCAGCCATGAATTATTTCGATTCTGATATGAAAATACAGAAATTTTACATTTCGCGACTACCTAGGTAAAGGTTTATTTTGGCTGTTCCAATTTCCGAGAACCTCTCTTGTTTCGAAATTATTATATTTCTCGTGTAAAAGTTAGTAGAAAAAAACGAAGAAATATAAATAAAAAAAAAACAAACATATTTATTAACATTTACAATAAAATTTAACAATCAAAACAAAGAACGACAAAATTAAATGCTTCATTACATCAGTCGCCGTGTGGCGTGTCTGGGACTGTTCATGTGTTGCTGTGTTTGCGTGAGAAATGAAAACCGCTTACCGCATTTGGTCGATCTTATGCTCCTGTTTTAGATCCACAATGGAGCAAATTTAAATCGACAGTTATTTTCCACAATTAATCAACATTTTGAAATTCGGTTGTGTTTTCATTTTGATACGTAACTGTAAATTCGTTTGTGGTGGGGGCGGGAAAAGTCTCACGATTTGCATTGAACGTCATTGTAAACAACGCAATGTCCCTTGAAAACACAATGTAGCTAAAAGTCAAGGAAGACTTGTAACATGTAAACAATAAAGGCATATAATAGAAAATGGACTTGTTATCGTGAAAACATGTTTTCTATTGGATTTTCTTACAAAGGTACAAAATAAAATAAATTTTAAAGCAAAAATATCAACACACGGGGGTTTTTGAAATGGCTGGAACAGCCGTATTTTGTTGAATATTTAAATAGAGGTGTGTTTCCAAAGTGTTTGAAGGACGTCATATTAGAATGGTGTTTAATGCCACTTTCAGCAATTTTTCAACTACTAGTACTGTGAAATACTTTTTATTCGTGGGGTATCAATTTTCGTGGTTTTCGTGGAGGCCTCGGACCACGAAATTTAAAATCCAACGAGGAATAAAACTTCATTAACCAATGGGAACTTGGGAACAACGATCTGAAAATGTCCGAGATCGGACATTTATTTGTTAATGTAATATATGATTTTGTGGTTCGATCAATTACTAATGTTCAGCTCAAAATCCATCTTTAATGAATATGTTACAGGTTTTATGTTGGAATTGTGTTTTTATTGTAGTTATTATTTAATTGTAAAGCGTACGAAGAAACATCGACTTCCTGGCAAGGTGGGGATATATGAGGTGTTCATTTTTGATGTTAAAAAGTAACAAATTATTATCGGAATTATGAGTTTGGTTGCTCCTTTGAACATAAATTAAAATAACAAATAAAATATTTAAAAGATAAGCTATACTTTATCTTTATTAGTGCATATCAATGACACTGTATATCAAATGGATGTTGTGACAATACCGATCGTGGCACAAATGACATTAAATTACACCTTTGTATTTATTGCTACTCAACACGTGAAGTGAAAAAGCCCTTTGGCTAGGAATGCTTCTATAGATAACAATTAGAGAATTAAATAGACTCAAAGTAGTTTTTATTGCAATTAATCAATTAATTAATACATTACTGTGTTTATAAGTAGCTATTTATTTCCGCGTTGTTAATTTTACATTCGTTACCACGCGCGTAAACAACATCATGTAATGAAACTGTTTTGTCTTCTTTATATGTTGATGTTTATTATCAACAGTGAAAATGATTCTGCTGTAATCATTTATTTTGATTGCTACCTCACTTTTTGCATTTTCCTAAACCGTCAGTCCACGAATTTAAGAACCCACGAACATGTAAAATTTCACCAAACCACGAAAATTGATACCCACGAATTTAAGTACTTTCACAGAATATCATGGCATCCAGTTTTAATTCGCTGAGGAAGCCAGACTACCCTGAGAAAACCCTTGACCTTTGAAAGGAAAACTGGCAATCCTTGTCAATTAAGATAGGAGTTGAGTGCACACTGCCTGCAGTAAGACTCGAACCCACAGCCTCAGTGTTGACTTAACATGTGAACAAGAGTAGACAAACTACACTGTTCCACCAAGGCCCCCAAATCCTTAATGGTTTAAAGTGAATTCACTGTTTTATTTTTATATTTACATGTATCACATGCATTAAGTTGAGGGTGGTATGATACTGTAAGTTATGTTAGTGTTTACTAAATGTAAATAACAGTTGTCAATAATAATTGTGTCACCAGGTAGTCATTCACTGGGTATAAGTGGCTCTGTGAGATAAACCCTGGACACCATTCAAGTACCCTACAAAATGTTTCAAATATTCATTTGTACACTGTTTTTAATGCAAACCACCTACCTTGTTTTTATTTAAAACAATTTTTTGTAAGTGTTTAAACATTTATATTAATGTCAAAAAAATTTTTTTTTACAAATGAATACAAAAGGAATTACCCATCTAAAACATATTGGTTGCTGGAAAAACAACACTATAGTTCAGGTAAACAGTATGGTGGATGTGTATTAGACTTCCTTTATACTACAGTACAGGTAAACAGTATGGTGGATGTGTATTAGACTTCCATCATACTGTAGTACAGGTGAACAGTATGGTGGATGTGTATTAGACTTCCATCATACTATAGTACAGGTAAACAGTATGGTGGATGTGTATTAGACTTCCATCATACTATAGTACAGGTGAACAGTATAGTGGATGTGTATTAGACTTCCATCATACTACAGTACAGGTAAACAGTATGGTGGATGTGTATTAAACTTCCATCATACTATAGTACAGGTAAACAGTATGGTGGATGTGTATTAGACTTCCATCATACTATAGTACAGGTAAACAGTATGGTGGATGTGTATTAGACTTCCATCATACTATAGTACAGGTAAACAGTATGGTGGATGCGTATTAGACTTCCATCATACTATAGTACAGGTAAACAGTATGGTGGATGCATATTAGACTTCCATCATACTATAGTACAGGTAAACAGTATGGTGGATGCGTATTAGACTTCCATCATACTACAGTACAGGTAAACAGTATGGTGGATGTGTATTAGACTTCCATCATACTATAGTACTGGTAAACAGTATGGTGGATGTGTATTAGACTTCCATCATACTGTAGTACAGGTGAACAGTATAGTGGATGTGTATTAGACTTCCATCATACTATAGTACAGGTAAACAGTATGGTGGATGTGTATTAGACTTCCATCATACTACAGTACAGGTAAACAGTATGGTGGATGTGTATTAGACTTCCATCATACTGTAGTACAGGTAAACAGTATGGTGAATGCGTATTAGACTTCCATCATACTACAGTACAGGTAAACAGTATGGTGGATGCGTATTAGACTTCCATCATACTATAGTACAGGTAAACAGTATGGTGGATGTGTATTAGACTTCCATCATACTGTAGTACAGGTAAACAGTATGGTGGATGTGTATTAGACTTCCATCATACTACAGTACAGGTAAACAGTATGGTGGACGTGTATTAGACTTCCATCATACTACAGTACAGGTAAACAGTATGGTGGATGTGTATTAGACTTCCATCATACTACAGTACAGGTAAACAGTATGGTGGATGTGCATTAGACTTCCATCATACTATAGTACTGGTAAACAGTATGGTGGATGTGTATTAGGCTTCCATCATACTATAGTACAGGTAAACAGAATGGTGGATGTGTATTAGACTTCCATCAGTACAGGTAAACAGTATGGTGGATGTGTATTATATTTTAGTGTATACACATATATGTACTATACGAGATAAACTTATGACCCAGAATTTTGCCCGATGGCATAAACCTACCCAGGGGTACAATTAATAAAAAACCTTAATGTCCTCGCTACACCTGTCCTCAAACTAATAATAAATATAACATCCTACCCTTAAATAGGGGAAATACGTAGAAATTAAGGTTTTGGTATTTGTAGTGACATAACAAGGAAATGCCATGGTGGTCATGTTTCTTGAGTGAACAGTACAAAATGAGAAATGTTTTAAGACATCAACTAAACTAATTTACATAATATTTGGACTTGTAGTTTCAGAAATAAAGATTTTTTAAATTTCAGTGAATCAAAAAATTAGGTATGGCCATGTTTCTTCCTTATCAGGATGATTTAAATTTTTGTAGAGATTTCATTACCATCACCTCTACAAAGGACTAGAAAAATAGTTTTAGTGAATAAGATTTAAATTTCAGCAAATGAGAATCCATGATTGGCAAGGATCAACAATGTTTTTCACTTGATTATTGAGGATCATACAGACTTCATTTCTTACAAAAATATTTAGCAGTATTATTTCAAGAGAATAAGAGCACACCATTCCTTGATGGTTTGGTTAAGCAAATTGGTGCGAAGTCTGGTTGATAGGACTACTAACCTCAGTTTCATATTAAGTGTCTGTAGGATACCACCTTTGAAGTTTGCAGGTGTAGTAAGAATACCTTTAATACCAACACCATTTCTTTTAAATGATTCTACAACAGTATCCAAACTACAGCTCTGTCCCTGTTGCACTTCACTACAGAATATATATTCATATCCATTTAATAGTATATACTGTAAACAAAAGTAAATACGGTGTATAATGGTGTGTTCACGTTTCTCCAACATTTGATAATTAATTAAAACAACATCCAATTAAGGGTGGGGATTAAGGGGCATCTAAAGGATTATCATGTTGTTATTTACCTGTTTAATAAACTTTTAATTTGTTTATAATTTTGTGTCTTAGCTCATTATTTTGCATTTCGTTTTTACATAAAAGAAAATATCTTATAGAGTGATACAAAATAATTAAATGTATGTCTATAATTATGCATTTATTGAAAATGAATAAAATATTACAATAAAAATAAAAACCAGTTAACACATGCAACATTTCATGTGTTAAATACATTCTTTTTCCGTTTAGCATTCGCGGATATACTGTAAATGTATTAATTTTCATGGTTGCTAATTTTCGCGGTTTCTTGAACTGGGACATATTCGCGGGTATCAATTTTCGCAGTTTTTAGATGCAGGTTATAATTATTAGTATCAAATTTATTTAAGTTTTTAACGTGGTGGTCACAGACTGGAATCGCCCAAGCGGTCAAAGATCGTCGTAATTAACTGTCAATCCAAGCTGTCAATTTTTCACTTGTTGACATATATACAATAGCTTGACCAATTAACAGATTAAGTGTTTAATGACCTGTGCAGTATGTTTGAAGTGTTTGTTTAATCCTTGTCTTTTAATCTATTAAATGTTTATTTACCAATTTGTGCTCACGCCAAGCCGATTGCCCTTCTATTCATTTAATATGTAAACAAATAATTAAGTTTCATTCATTATGTAGTGTCATTTTTATTTTATACGACTCAAGAAGTCCAAGATGTACTAGTACCTGATTTCATGCACACCTTTACAATTTTTTATCAGAGATATTCACGGGTACTTATTTTCGCGGTCCTTTGGCAACCGCGAAAATAGCGAAAATTAATACACCGCGAAAATTACTACGTTTACAGTAATGTCCCCACTTGTACCAACAGACTTTAAACAGAAAGATGGTTCAACGGACAGCCATTTTCCCCACTCATCAAAATAAAATTAATTATACATCTCTTATAAAATATCGTAAAAAATACAATTCCCAATAATAATAATAAACAAGAAAATAATAAAAAATTAATATGCACAGGGGTGCAAAAGCCTAGTTGCCGTATTTTATTAACCAAAACTTTCCTTGTCTTCATTTTAAGATTTAACATAATTGGTTATTACAAACCGTTCATAAGTAGTAATCCCCTCCAATAGTTTCATCAGAATTGGTTGAGAACTTTTTGAGTTATGGTCCGGAAACAACTAACTCAAGAAATTTTCTAACGTTTTTCTGTGTCGCTGTGACCTTGACCTTGAACAGATTTACCCCAAAATCAATAGGGTTCCTCCTCTTATGGTATGTAACAACATCCTAAATTTGTTGATGCCCGCCACCCCCCGCCCAGCCGCCCGCCATCATCATAACAATAGCCGAGTTCAACCATTGTTGCAACTCGGCTAACAATAAATGATTAAAAACAGCAAAAGTTTAACTGCCCATCATTATATCTAAACACTGTATTAAACATTCTGTGTTGAATAATTCGTAACCTCTCACTTTGAACGCCTCTTAATCCTCTGTCCTAATTGGTTGGTTGGTTGTTGTTTTAGTCGAAGTGGAAATGTTGGAGAAACGTGAATAAACCATAAATACAAGTGATGTCTATAAATAGTACAGCTTTTTTTTTGGCAGGTGTAAATTTTGCAGTTGTGGAAGTAAAAGAGTATTTATTAAATCTCTTTTTTAAATAATGTCTTGTTTGTTAAATATTATTTTTATTTCAAAAGTTGTCATTACATCCAGGGTTCTCCACACCTTTTAGAGTAAAAGGCTGAATCACTAAAGTAGAAGGCAGGGGGTCGGGGGGCCGCCCAAGGCCCCCAGCGGGGTTAAGGGGCAGCGCCCCTATAGGGGGAACCAGGGGGGCGAAGCCCCCCGGCCGAAAATGGTTTTAAGCTATTTTGAATGTGATGTGGACACCTCTCCTGGCAGCATTATTTTAATTATTTAAAAAAATAAATGATTTTAAAATGCATTAAATTTTCATGAAAAATATGTTAAATATAATGGTACCAGAACCTGTAGGAGGTGGCCAGGACTACGGGTAACTAGTTTCACAAGTCATTAACATTTCTCTTTTTGAAATCATATATATTGATTTCCAAATTATATATGTTTTACTTTAAATTAATATCTGTTCAACAGCAAGTTATTAAATTAATTTTGAAAAATTTTATTTGCATCTGGAATTTTCATGACTCAAAAAATGTATCGTTAAAATAATTTATTAAATAGACAGTAATAGACTAATATCAAATTTAGAAAAAGTAAAATTATAACAGGTCACTAAGACTGGTATGGACTGACTTACATGTGGTTTCAATATGCTAGAATTAATTTATCCAAACACAGGTTTCAAAATTATCATTATTTGCAACTTCGTAAAAGGTAAAAGACATATTACCATCCTTTCTTACCATCGGTGAGTTTCGTTCTTTTAGTAAAATAGTCTGTAATTTTTCCAGCAACCCGTTTATTCATTGCTGTACACCCGTTGTATCAACACCGGTATAGTTTTACATGCGTTTCCGGTAAAGCTATACCGGTGTAGACACAAAGAAATTCCGTAAATTATTATGTTTTGCATCGAACGCGGACCTCGCCGAGAGCACCATTAAAAAAACGAACACGCTACGAGAAAAACAAACTTCAGCTGCCGATTTCTCTACATCATTAAGAATAAATTTTCATTCATAATTTTTTTTAGCAATAGGTAACATAAATTTGGCAAAAAAGTAGCCGGTCAAAATACAAAAATACACGGCAATATAGCCGGCTACCGGCTTCAAAGGAAACCACTGTACATCACTAGCAGCAAGTATTTAAAATAAAAGCTCTTATACTTAAAAATGTTATTTCATTTATCTTATACAAATTCCTGTTATTTGTATCTACAATATTTGACAGTCTAAGAATTTAAAAAAAAATAGTTCAATTTCCAACTATGTAAGATTTTCCATTACCAATTTAGGTCCTCAATTCAAAATTTATATATTTCTATATATTTTAATAATTGAATAAAAATCATTAATGGCTGCCCAAAGTTTATTATTATTTAAATATGGGTAGTCATTATATTAATACTTTACCACTAGCTAATGTTCATGGAAAAATATTCATAAATGCCTGCCTACCCATATTTAAATAACCAATAAAATATCAGCAGACATGAACTATTTCTGAAATCAGGGCTCACGCTGGGTAAAAATTATAGGGAGAAGTCACTTCTCTTATGGGTGCCTGACAGGGAAAAGTGAGGATAGAACAGGGAGAAGTAGGCGGACAACAGAGAGATGTTGCATTATTTGTCACGAAAGTGTCCTGTTTACTTTATTTTTTTTAAAATAATTGTTGGCATTTGCAATTTTATTATTGTATGTTTTTTTTAGCAGTTTAATTTATTGAGGATAAAGTATCAAACATTTGATTAATTATTCAGTATACTTATTTCACACATGTCACAAAACATTAAAATAAATGTTTCTTTGTACTTGGTTCACAATTTGATTGATTTAGAATGAAGTACTATTAGAACTAGAAGTAGAAAATACATCATTGTGACACATAATATATTATGTAAAATTGTAAAAATTCACTATTAAAAGTATTTAAATATATTTTTTCTATCATTGCAATACTCATTTCACAACTATCAGCGTAGTATATTTGCAATCTCCGGCACCAAATTCATATCCCCTCCGGACATTTTCACGTTCTTTTTGCTCTGAACTGGTTTCCGGTTGTATTTTAAACCTACGCTTTATATACCAAATAAAAGTTAAGACGGGTACCAGTTGAACTTTGGCGCGTAAACATAATAATCATGACACTGTATCAAAAATATGAAGATTTCTAACCAAAATAGGAATAAAATTTTAAAGGCGACATTAGGAGATTCTACAAAATTAAAGGGCGACTTCACTGTGCTTTTGAAGATGATCGACAGCAAAGTGGGACCACGATTAAGCGACTTCACCCGAGTCGCCCTCCAACGCGAGCCCTGTGAAATAAAATGTATTTATATTTTGGTTCCAGTATTTTGTTTAAAGTGAATTACTACTTATAATGGGAAACAGCAAACTACAAGGTGTAACAAACCTCAAGAAGTATTCCTCAAATTCAACAGGAGCTCCTGCACTAGAAAAAACCTCTCGTAAGCTATTCATTAAATCTGGTCCCACTCCATCACCAGGCACCAGAGTAGCTACTTGTTTCCCAAGTTTATTTGGTACTGGACCTACCTACAATATCAATGGTGTATCAGCTGTTATTAGACAATGATATTTATTATTTTGGATTTTGTTTTTATAGTAATTTAAGACAATCACTGAAATATTTAATTTTATCTCTTAAACCACAACCATTCTATAAACATACCACTCATCAACTTAATTTCTCTTATTGTTTATGGGAGTTATACTTTCATGGAGCACTCTAACACAATTTTTTTAGCACCAGCATAGATCAGGTTGAATGTGCAAATATTACAAATAAAAAAGTAATAAACACATTTTAAGATCCCAAACCATAAAAAGTGAAAAATACTCATAGCACTGTATTAAAACTTTATCCAAACGGACAATCACATTAAAATATTAAAATCTAGTGTTTACAAGAATTGCAAAAGCATGCATTTAACCAACCACCTACTGCATATCTCGAATACTATTCAAGTTTGGAAAAAATCTTTATTAATTTACAATACTGACAACTCATAAAACAAGAGGTCCCATCAAATACGATAGTAAATAAAATATTCTAATATGACATGCTTTAAAGGCTTTGAGACCACAACTGTGGTAAAAAAATGATTTATCTATGAGCAACACGGGCTGAGGAGGGTGTGTTTTAAATGGCTATTCCAATTACAAAACTGTAACTCCCACCGGAAAGCTATTGCGTATGACGTATAAATCTTATAAATAGCGACACGTGCTATCATTATCCGTTGCAATATATTGTTTGTTACATTGAGTTTGACGGAACAGCCAGTTTATGGCGGAAATGATGTTTTCTATAGGTATGAAAATATTATAAATGTACCGTAATTGTCTTATTAGAATAGAAATAATTCACGGAGTCTGTGATTTATTTCTTAATTAATCTACATGTAAATAAAAAAAAAAATAAAATTTCTGACAACTTATACTCTGAAACCATAAAAGAGGACAAACTTGTTGACTTGCTACTGAAAGATCATTCAATGGAGAATCTGAATAAAAAAAGTCAGAATTTAAAAGTCAAATTCAGAATTTAAGGTCTCACACTGAATACTAAATTAAAAAAGTCTAAGTCCAGTTATCTCCCCTGAATAATATCCGACAGTGACGAAAATTCTTCATGCACATCTTCATATGATGTACTTCCTTCATGTAAAGTTTCATCAAAATCTGTCAAGCGGTTTGGGAGGAGAAGCGCTGACAAGGGATGTGGACAGACGGACAGACAGACAGGGTGATTCCTATATACCCCCAAACAATCCCCAATGACTACCCCTCCCCCCCTCCATTCTATAACCCAGGTTTGCACTTCATGCAACCCAGCCAATAATTAGCCCCAAAACTTATGTCCATATAGATAGCCAAAACTGACAATTATGCAGGCCAACAGATCCATACTACAATACTACCACACAAATTTTGTGGTCGAAATGGTGAATTTCTCTTTTTTTTTTATACTTTTACCATGTATATTAATATTGCTAAAATAGATGTACATGTATAAACAATATTTTTAAAACCTATAGGTCAAAAATAAAGTAAGTTTGTTTGTCCTTCCCCAACAGACTCAAAAAAATCAGTCCCACCTAAAAAATTACATTAACAAATAAAAAATTAAGCTTTTAGATTTTCTTCTTTGTCCTTAGTTGCAATATTCTTGTGAAAAGTTTGTTTTGAACATGTGGAGTATCTGTTTTGAACATGTGGAGTATCTATTTTGAACATGTGGAGTATCTGTTTTTGCCTAAATAAGAAACAAATGTTCATATACAATGCACAACATTGAGTAACATTAACTTACTGCTTGGAGGGCCGGAACTGAATTGTGTAAGCATCTCTCTAAAATATTAAACTGATCTTGTTGCTGCAAAAAAAAAGATCTGGATAATATACTGGTGTACATTACTTCAAAAACACTAATCTTTCTGTACTGAATGCATGGCTTTAATAGAACATAACAAATAATTAACATTATTTTAAGGCAATTGCAAAAGTTACCATGGAATCGTGTTTCTTTGTCAAGAATCAATCAACAGTCTGCAAAGGTGATAAATCCAATACAAAATAAGTCAAAATAATCAGGATTGCAGAGGCAACAAACGGAAATGAATAATACATAACTTATTTATCCTTGACTACCGTAAAATGGTCTTGCACCGACTTTTACGTACTTACTTAATAATATATATATAAATGTTATATACGTGTTCTTATACAAAGTTAATGGCTTGATCCAAGTTATTGTTCTGTTTGTTGTTTAGATATAGTTTGCTGCTCTCCCTCATTCCCCCCCCCCCAAAAAAAAAAAATTCATTTAGTGTTCTTTGTGTTGCTATTGGTGCTCCTCTGATATGCATACATACATCTTTTTACTTCTTTTTGTCAGTGCTTTGACATATGTTGTCTTATAGTGCCAACTAATTTTTTTATGTCTGCTTGCTTTTATGTACATGTATTACCTATTGAAATATATTTAACTTGTATTTACTAGTATGTATGTCTGTATGTACTACTTTTATCATTAAACATGATTTTTACCTGTGCTTTAATGTATGCAATGTGTCTTTGCTTTGTTTGTTTTATATGCCTAATTTTCAGTTTTAAAAGCTCATATGAGCTTATTTTAATGTATGTTTATACAAATGTATTTTAAGAGGTATAAATAAAAATTACTTGACTAGACTTAATGAATTACACATACTGAATTTAATGATATTGAGATAACAATAAATCCGACTTCTGGCCAGGGTTGTTGTCCATTTCGTTTAACTGAGATTCTTAAAATTTAGGGGTCTATACTACATGTGAATGTATTTTGGTGAGGGTTTTGTGTGACGAATGAAAACTGCTTACTGCATACGGTTCAACCGGTTTTTTCATTTTGAAAGGGCAATTTTCCATAGTAAAATTTGACCTAAATTAGAACAGAAGTGTAGGGTAGGAACAAACAATTATTGTCTATTCAAAATCTTCAGGTAACTTCATCTGCAGTTAAGGCGGGAAAAGTCTTGTGGTTTGTCAGAATAGCATTGAATGTCACGAAAGCAGATGAACTTTTGTCAACAACGGTAAAGGTCCCTTTAAATACAAAAATAGCTGACTGCTTATATCATATTCCTGTAGTAAATGTCAAGGACAATTTCAGAGTTTGTGACTGCAATTGTAATTGCAATTGTAACACCTAAACAGAGGCATAGTATAAAAATATCGTATCTAGATTTGTTCTACTGGATTTTCGTAATAAAAAGGTACAAATATGGAAACTATAGATTATAGATCTATGCTCCGCCAAATCAAAAATAGCCATAAGACCTAAGCCAAGCCTAAAAAAAGAGAGCTACTGTTCAGCGGGTGCAAGTCAAATCGGCACTAAGTCGGATCGGCACCTAAAGAAAAAGTCAAATCGGCACAGGAAAGTAGTTAATTCTGCACTTATGTATAGTCAAATCAGCATTGGATTTCGGCACCTGATAAATGATTTATACTTATTACAATAAAATTGTTTTAAAAGATAAATTTTAATACATGACGTGTTGAAAATTATAATTTAAAATAAAATAATTACTAATTATTTATGCCGATTCTTTGAAATTTACAACTGTTAAGTTTGATAAATAGTATATATTACTGTTATAACATCGATCATTAGACATTTAAATTCCTTTGAAAAAGTAACAAATTAATTTTTTGTTTATATAATTATATGGTTTGTTGTTGTAATAATGACCCTGAAAGTGTTTCATGATTGTTAACTAAATGATGTTTAAATTAAGATTAAAAGCCCGAAGCCCAAGCTGTTTAATAAGTGAGAAAGTTGAGAAAAATGGAAAATATTAAATGAGATACTATCATTCCCAAATGTCGTCCAAGACAGGAAGCTCTGCAGTGTTTGCAGAAGCAGAAGATATTCCCTTACAGCTATGGCTTGTTGCAGAGGGAAAATTAAGACGCCATCAAAGAAAACAGAACCGTCAGGTTCAGCAAATGATTTTCAGTTTGTGGCAGCAATATAAGAACAACACCATAAATGCCAGCTATTTACTAAGGAAATGCGCATCGGTTTACGGACCTCCTGCACATAACGTTCATAATGCTGACATTAACTGTAACTTTAATATGATGAATTGAAATGATTTTTAAATCATTTAATATACAACTTTATCATGTTGAACTATTCTTTGATTTTATAGTGCTGGTTGCATTTATATGTGCTAGATTTTTAATACATTGTTATCTTTCAGTCGTTTTTGTTTATAACTGAACATATTATAATAAATTCAGAAAAAACATAGGTGCCAAATTAACCATACTGAGTGCCGAATTGACTATACTATGTGCCGATTTAACCAGATGCCGTTTTGACCAAGTGCCGATCCGACTTGTATTCCTGTTGCTATACGGGTATCTGTGCACCCAAGATAATTATACATATTAATATGTAAATGAAACAGAAACTTTGGAGCTTTTTGTCTTAGTATATAAGACAAATCAGAGGCATGACCGAATAATGCATACTTTCTTCAAAATACATGTTAAGCTTTGCCTTAATATTGAATGCGTCCTTCTCAAGGAGGCTGCCATTTTAGAATGACGTCACAATTCTGTGATATTGCTAAGAACTGTTGACAGGTCCGAGAATCCTCTTTCGTTACGTTTTGTAATATTGTGCGGGAGCGTGAAGAGTCATATAAACTCAGTCAATCATTAAATCAATCAATCAATCAATCAATCAATCAATCAATCAATCAATTATATTTTTGCCCCGGGCCATTACAAACACCTCGGTGCCATTATTGCAGACCTTGAACATATTTAACAGGGCATTTATGAAAACACCCATTCATTAATACTATATTAACGTTGTGTTGTTATATCATTACTCTATGTGGTTTTAATTTAATGTTGTTTCGCTTTTATCTTATATAGTTGATAACCCCAAGCGCCATTAAAAATTATCATAACAATATCTTTCAAGGTTACAAGCAATTATCAACTAATGATCATGCATAGGAATAGTTGTTAGGTCACCGTCGTTACTAAAAAGGAAGTTCCATAAAGAAGGACGGCAAGACAACGAAATGTGTCCATAGGACAAAGATTTTCCTTTACTTGAGCAAGTTATTGAGAATAATCTCTACGGGAACCTTTTCAAACCATTACTAAGAGTATACTTCTTCTTTATGGTTTCCAGTATTCCATCTAGGAGATGATTAATTACTGGTGCATACGTTGCCTATTTACAAAAAAAAAAATGGTAACTGAAAATTTGTTAATTAAAGATAAGGAAGTGCAATGAACAAGCGTAGGTGATTAAAACTATGTACACGAGATGACTATAACTTAGTGGGGGGTGGAGAGGACAGCTGGCGTTAGCTGTTCTCTGAAGATATCGACAGAAGAGGATTGTATGATTGTAACCGGTAGGAGGTTCCATTGAGTAATTGTATGAGGGAAGAAGGAATATCTGTACGAGTCTTTGGATGTGTGTATATGTCTGAAATGCAGTGAGTGGTGCCGTCTAGATCGTGAGTCTGATGGAATGAGAATTGTGCTAGTTGGTATTGCAACAAGTTGATGTGTGATTTTATACATCATAATTAATCGTGTTCGTAGCCTACGTTCAAGTAATTGTGGCCAGTTTAATGAATTTATCATTGAAGATACACTGCTGGTATTGTGGTATCGATTACAAGCATACCTTGCTGCCCTCCTTTGCACCATTTCTATCTTCGAGATAGATTCTGTAGTGTGCGGGTCCCATACTGAGCAGGAGTACTCAAGTTTGGGACGGACTAGAGCTTGGTATGCTTGACTTTTGATGTTTTGATTATTTGTTTTGAGGTTACTTTTGAGAAATCCTAAAGTTTTATTTGCCTTGGAAGTGATGTCAGAAATGTGTTGGTCCCATTTGAGATTGGATTGAAGAGTGATACCAAGGTACTTTGCGGAAGTAACAGATTCTAGAGTGTGATTATGGAGGACATAGTTATGGCGGAGTGGTTGGCGTTTAGTTGATACAGACAGAACAGTACATTTATCCGGGTGAAAGGCCATCAGCCAATCAGATTCCCATTTGGCAGCTGCATCAACATCAGCTTGTAGTTTTAAACAGTCACTCTGTGTTTTAACTGGCATGTAAATTATACTGTCATCAGCAAATAAGCGTAATTTGCTGTTTGAAAGGTAGTCTGGGAGGTCATTAATATAGACAAGAAATAAGACAGGTCCTAGGACTGTACCTTGTGGAACGCCAGATGTAACTGGGACTGTGTTTGATGTTTTTCCTTCCAGGACAACTGTTTGTGTGCGGTTTTCAAGAAAAGCTGAGATCCAGTTTAAAGTGTTTCCAGTGATACCAAAGAAGTTTAATTTATAAAGTAGATGGCGGTGTGGGACTTTGTCAAAGGCTTTGGCAAAGTCCATAATGATGAGATCAGTTTGTGTGTTTGAGTTATTTGAAGAGTGTAGTTCTTGAACAAACGATAAAAGTTGTGTTTCGCATGAGCGAGAGCGTCGAAAGCCATGTTGGAGGTCGTATAGGATGTTGTGTGATTCTAGATGGTTCATAATGTGAGATGTTACAATATGCTCCATTAACTTGCAGCAGATGCAAGTTAATGAGATTGGTCTATAGTTATCTGGTTTGTATTTATCACCCTTTTTGAACGCTGGTGTGACGTTAGCGTGTTTCCAGTCATTTGGTGTTATTCCTGTGTCGTAGGATTTATACAAACGTGACATGCATCAATGAGAAAATAAACCAACATTCAAGCAGTATTCAGCGGTCCCCGACAATGTTAATATTTAAAGTTTTTGGTTAAGGTGTCTCAAGTTATCATGCGGAAAGTACTATTTTATGTTTCCTAATTTCTACACTATAAGAGGGGGCTGGGCTAGAGGTGGGTCCATTAACAGGTTAACAATTTTTATTTTTCCCGAAACAGATTGACAGAAATTTTTACATAATGATAACAGATAACAGCAATTTACATGAGAAAACATAAAACAGTGAGTTCGAAATAGAAAAAAACACAGATAACAGCAGAATCTCATCGATTCCTCTGTATATATAGGAAGGGCTTAACTACATTTAAAAAAAATGGTGAATAAAATGAATTAACAGATAACAGAACAAATATGTAAAATAGTTAACAGTGGTCTGACTATTAACAGCAAACAGGATTTTTATCTTCATTATAACTGTAAACAACAATGTCAATTTTTAATAAACAGATAACAGCTAATGGTTGAAAAACAGTTAACATTTGCTTTATTTAAAAAAAAACAGTTTACAGACGTGTAAAAATGCCCAAAACACGTTAACAGAAAAGATCTTACCTCCAACCCCCTCCTATGAAGCAGGTGCCGTAACTACGGAACGCCAAATTGAAATGAAGCAGATGCCAAACTGATCTTGGTGTTTTGTAGTCCCGAACTACATTTTTCAAATTCAGAATCAATTCGTAAGTACTGTAGGCGATTATCAAAGGGACATTAAAACGTGTCAGTATATAGGAAATGATGTCAGTATATAGGAAATGATGTCAGTATATAGGAAATGATGTCAGTATATAGATGTCAGTATATAGGAAATGATGTCAGTATATAGGAAATGATGTCAGTATATAGGAAATGATGCTATCATCTTTGATTAATTTAACTAGGATATAGTGTACGATTGACCCTCCTTAGGATACATTGTTGATACCACAACCACCTTAAACATTGACCCTCCTTAGGATACATTGTTGATACCACAACCACCTTAAACATTGACCCTCCTTAGGATACATTGTTGATACCACAACCACCTTAAACATTGACCCTCCTTAGGATACATTGTTGATACCACAACCACCTTAAACATTGACCCTCCTTAGGATACATTGTTGATACCACAACCACCTTAAACATTGACCCTCCTTAGGATACATTGTTGATACCACAACCACCTTAAACATTGACCCTCCTTAGGATACATTGTTGATACCACAACCACCTTAAACATTGACCCTCCTTAGGATACATTGTTGATACCACAACCACCTTAAACATTGACCCTCCTTAGGATACATTGTTGATACCACAACCACCTTAAACATTGACCCTCCTTAGGATACATTGTTGATACCACAACCACCTTAAACATTGACCCTCCTTAGGATACATTGTTGATACCACAACCACCTTAAACATTGACCCTCCTTAGGATACATTGTTGATACCACAACCACCTTAAACATTGACCCTCCTTAGGATACATTGTTGATACCACAACCACCTTAAACATTAACCCTCCTTAGGATACATTGTTGATACCACAACCACCTTAAACATGCTGCCACCAATACGAGAAATACGAAAGAGAGCCGGTCGATAAATATTGCTATTCTTGTGGGTGAGGGATGGGAAAATCGGCAAACTCTTCTGACAACTTCGCCTGTCCACACTACATCTAACCTCCGATGTATTTAAGTGGCGCGATATTCGTATCGATGACCATAATAAACATGTATAATTAAAGATTGTGGTCAGCTTACCATTTGATAGGGTTTGAACCATAAACGGTATCTATTATAACAATACCCATGAAGACGGATTTGGCTCAATTTTTGTCCAAGGATTCAAATACAGGGAGTGAAGATCAAGCACGCCACGTATATATAAAGTATCGCATTCTTCATTTCATATGACAAAGTGTTATCGTCAGCATGGTTGTAGAAAATACCATGTTCAATAAAGAAAAAAAATTAAAATATATCATTTATAAAAAAATTAGAAAACAAGGGTCCCATTATCGATCATTCACTGGGGAACGCCTTCAAATAAAGTTTACATGTCTGTGTCTGATAGCTTGTAGTAGTATTTACTGGCTATGGCCACTCCCTTAAGTTGATTTGTTGCTTAAAGCCAGTAAGATAGTCTTCAGCTAATTCCACTGACTGTGCAGACGTACCATAAGCAAACAGTTTACAGAGAAGAAATATCCATCAAAACAGCTGCAGCATAACAATCTTTGTCAAGAGCTGTTTTCCAGTCTTGAATGAGTCAAAGCAATGGTAGTTTTGTACACATGACCACGACATTTTACATCAATATGAATACATACATTTTAATTACTAACTATGTCTAGCTTAGTGGCATGTTGCTCGTCCGTCTCACTTCAATGACTAAATGTTTACCAAGACTAAATAGTTTATGATCTTTGTTTAAATTAAATGTGTCTATGAAAATGTCCACAATTTTTTACTACAAAACAGTATAATCACAACCAGTCAGTCGGGATTTACTAGAGGTGATTCTGCCGTAAACCAGCTATTAAGCATGTTCAATGATATTGGGAAAGCCTTAGATAATGGGAAAGAAAAAAGGGTCGTATTTTGTGACATACTAAATATGGATCTAGCTAAAATTCATAGCTAGTCAAAAAAGTGGTTTGTACAATTAAACCCACATAAAACTGAAAGGATAACTAGATCTCGCAAATCAGTCAAGCAAATTCATCCATCTATTCTTATGGACGGGCTCAATAAAGAAGTCGCTTCACATAAACACTTAGGCATTTATTTTTCAAGTAATTGTTCTTGGCATGACCACATTAATTACATTGTTAAAAAACCTATAATAGAGTTAATTTCTTTCGTAAGGTACGATCTGTCCTTGGACAGGTATGTCTTGAAGATAATGTACTTTTCTTATATTAGACCAATTCTGGAATATGGCGATGTCGTATGGGCATAACCAAACACAATACTTAGTAAACAAGTTAGAGAGTGTACAGGTGGACGCTATGCGTATTGTTACTGGAGGGACAAAATTGACGTCGTTGGAAAAACTTTATCAAGAAACGGGTTGGGAAACACTCTCGTCACTCGTATAAGGAGGGAAAAACATCGACTTATTCTTTTAAGGTCATACTAAACGCAGAGAAGTGCAGAGAACCACAGAGAAGTGAAGAGAAGCAATTAAAAAATGATTTATTCGACTAAATAAAGGTTTATTATATATATATATATGTGTGTTTTATATTGTATTAATGAACAGTTTTGCTGGAATCATATCACTTCTTCCTAACTAGATTTTTTTATAGGTTGTAAAAAGTTGGATGTCTAGGTAGCACACAAACCATGTAAAGAACAATCCCATAGAAACTAGCAAAATATACCATGTTAATTACTTCCCTCATTCTAAAATTGTTTATTTGTTCAGATGGCATTTAACCATAGTTTCAGCAATTTTCAGCTATATCATGGTGTCTAGTTTTAACTGGGGAGGAAGCCGAAGAAACCAGGGAAAACCCAGACCTTCAGATGATCCTTGTCAATTAATATTGTAGTTGAGTACACCTAGAACCACCACATTGTTGTTAGGTACATGATTAATAGTAGACTACAAGTATGCTGCCATGCTTTGTGGTAGTTGCCTTGAAAATCCAACAAATTCAATAAAGAGTTATAGACATTCTTGTTATAAATACATGTTAAAATAGTATTGTATAAATCAGCACCATATGGTTATTTTAAAACTGGAAGCTATGTTGACTTCAGTCAGAACACCATAAAATCATGAAGGTTTAGGACCAACCAAAGCACACTTCTGTCATGTAGGGTTAAAGTAAGGTTAAACAAAACACAATATAGACACACATCATGTTAGAAAAATATAAAGAAATTTGAAAAAACCCCAATTGTATACATTTATTTCACATAAATGTTGTTCACACATGTCTGGTCAATCAGAATAATCATACACTAACAAAACTTAAAACATGATACTTATAAAACCTGTACAGCTCTAAAATCTGAAATAAAGTTTGAACTGTGTCAAAGACAAAATTCCAGAAAAGTCAAACATGCAGGATTATAGGTCTGTACTAGAGCAAATTCATTTCTGTTTGGTTTGATTTATATGTGTGGAATTATTTGTAAAAAGGAGGCATTTGTAGATTGTCACCATAGTCCTATGTTACTGGTAGTCCACTGTAGCTATGCTGGATAAGAATTGTCACCATAGTCCTATGTTACTGGTAGTCCACTGTAGCTATGCTGGATTAGGATTGTCACCATAGTCCTATGTTACTGGTAGTCCACTGTAGCTATGCTGGATTAGGATTGTCACCATAGTCCTATGTTGCTGGTAGTCCACTGTAGCTATGCTGGATTAGGATTGGCACCATAGTCCTATGTAACTGGTAGTCCACTGTAGCTATGCTGGATAAGGATTGTCACCCTAGTCCTATGTTACTGGTAGTCCACTGTAGCTATGCTGGATTAGGATTGTCCCCATAGTCTTATGTTACTGGTAGTCCACTGTAGCTATGCTGGATTAGGATTGTCCCCATAGTCCTATGTTCTTGGTAGTCCACTGTAGCTATGCTGGATTATGAATGATTGACACCATAGTCCTATGTTTCTGGTAGTCCACTGTAGCTTTGCTGGATTAGGATTGTCACCATAGTCCTGTTACTGGTAGTCCACTGTAGCTTTGCTGGATTAGGATTGTCCCCATAGTCGTATGTTACTGGTAGTCCACTGTAGCTATGCTGGATTAGGATTAGCACCATAGTCCTATGTTACTGGTAGTCCACTGTAGCTATTCTGGATTAGGATTGTCCCCATAGTCTTATGTTACTGGTAGTCCACTGTAGCTATGCTGGATTAGGATTGTCCCCATAGTCCTATGTTACTGATAGTCCACTGTAGCTATGCTGGATTAGGATTGTCCCCATAGTCTTATGTTACTGGTAGTCCACTGTAGCTATGCTGGATTAGGATTGTCCCCATAGTCCTATGTTACTGGTAGTCCACTGTAGCTTTGCTGGATTAGGATTGTCACCATAGTCCTATGTTACTGGTAGTCCACTGTAGCTATGCTGTGGCACCATAGTCCTATGTTACTGGTAGTCCACTGTAGCTATGCTGGATTAGGATTGTCACCATAGTCCTATGTTACTGGTAGTCCACTGTAGCTATGCTGGATAAGAATTGTCACCATAGTCCTATGTTACTGGTAGTCCACTGTAGCTATTCTGGATTAGGATTGTCACCATAGTCCTATGTTACTGGTAGTCCACTGTAGCTATGCTGGATTAGGATTGTCACCATAGTCCTATGTTACTGGTAGTCCACTGTAGCTATGCTGGATTAGGATTGGCACCATAGTCCTATATTACTGGTAGTCCACTGTAGCTATGCTGGATTAGGATTGGCACCATAGTCCTATGTTACTGATAGTCCACTGTAGCTATTCTGGATTAGGATTGGCAAAAAACCCCTTAAAAGTAGTAAAGGACCATCTGAGGTAATTTTCCACAATATCAAAATTTAATGTGCAAAATGGTTCGTCATATGATTTTTAAAATTTCAACCAATCAGAGTGCATAAATGGTCCTTGCATCCATACTGAATAATCAATCAGCACATAAAAAATTACCAGTTAAACATTTCTGCCAAGTTTGGTTTCAATCTACCAGGTGTTTCTAAAGAAGAAAATGTTTATAAATTTACAGCTGAGAGTAATGGATGAAATGATCGGGGATAACCTACATAAACCTGTGGGTGAGCTAAACACCAGAATTTTAATGCTAGAATTCACATGTTTTCAAGTAACAGCTTAAATACATTGTAAAGATATGATTAAAATGATGCAGTTCATTCAATAACCTCTTAGATTAAAATTACATAATGTATAACTAGTATAATATAACAACTACCATGTTAAATAGAGCACATGTAAATAACTGTTGAATGAAAACATTAACAATAATTGTATTAAAACATGTATATACTGTATTAGTACCTACTGAAAATTTGCAAAAATGTAGATTACATGTCAATTATAAAGTATTGACAGATAATATTACTATACAGAAAGATCCAACAACATTAGACATTAATAAAACACAATGATTTGGCCCCAAGTGCTCCCCAACTCATAAATGGTTTTAGTAAACATTCTATGCTATATAATTTATATGAACAAAACTTCGACTTATAGCAGCACAATGTAGTTTTTCAACTGACAAAGTCATACAATTCACCTATTTGATTTTAACTGTCTTCCATCAAATACACATTTAAAAATAATACCAGAAATGACAGAATTATAAAACAAACCTGATATAAAAAAATACATATAATAATTTAATTAAACATTGGTTTGTGCTAATTGCTAAAAACAGTAAAATTTGTGTCCTATGACGATAAAATAAGGAATCTTTTTGGGGGAACTTGTGTACAACATTCGATTTATAAAAATTTCAGCCAATCAAAAAAAGGTTTGCCCATGAAAAAGATGTAAGACTTTACATACATTATTTTTCCTCACAGAGGTGAAGATTGTAAACTTTCAGCCAATCAAAAACAAGGGTTACACACTGAAGCCATGATTTTATTCCTTTTAAGATGAAATCACGATTCCTTGTAAATGACTCTGCATACATCAATTGTACTAAGACACAAAATCTATGAACCTGTACTTTCAGGAGTTTCAGCCAATCAGAAACAAACATGGCATTTGAAAGACATGTTTTAGAGTAATCAAGATGACATGAGGGGCCCTCCTTGGTTAAGATTGTTAGTATTATACTTCCTATCATGGGCCTATCAACACTGAGGTTTCTATTTTGAGCTTTATTGTGTCAAATTCATCATTAGGTCAGGGGTTTTCACCAGGTCTGGCTTCCTCCTTGAAATATGAACATTTTATAGACAGACAGATGTAGGATGAATAAAAGTATCATTACATGAATTGAATTTTGCATGTTTCTGATTGGATGTAAAATGGCAACAGTACTAAAATATGGTTTGGGTTTTTTTGTCCACTGCACAAGTGGTCAAGTGAATTCCAATAATAACTATTTTTCTGATCTTATTCATTTATGTGTAGGTAACAAAAATCTTGTCACCAACAATGTAACAAAACTCTTGTCACCAACAATGTAACAAAAATCTTGTCACCAACAATGTTTCTGTTGCATATATATATATACTGAATATTAGTTTTTTTAAACCAGATGCATTTTCTCGTCCATGTCTTATTGAAGGGCGATAGTCCTGAGATGATGATTTGTTGGTTTTTATTTATGTAATAAAACAGTTAATGACTGTGATATGCGGTAACTATTGGTATTTCTCAACCCACAAAAATGTATCTTTACTCTTTGAGAAATCCTGATAGCGACCTATATTAATCAGTAATTGTATAACTACGATATATAAAATTGACTGACAGAAATGTGAGCTACAAATGAGATCAATGTGTTTATATTTAGATTTTCAGAATTATCTGCCTCACGGAAAAATCAAACCCTGTTGTAATACATGTTTACGTTCATCAATTAATTTTTTAACAATACTATTTCTTGAATATGGTTCACAGATTTTTTTAAACATTTTTCATCCTCTTTTACATGCTGATACACATGCTCCTGAAAATTGCAGTTTGTTCAATCATATCACAGATCACAATATGGTTATATAACATCCATTGTGATTGAACAACACAAATTTTTAAATTTAATTTGAGAGTTTAATGACAGCTGCCTCACACCTTTGTTTACCAAGACGTACAATGTCGTCTGCTAGATCATCTAATGTTGTGTATCGACATTTCTCGAAGCTAAAAATGTCACTTATAAAGCCTAAAACTAAGTCCTGAAAAAGATAACAAACAGATATAAAGTTAAAATATTCAATATATTAGGTGTATATTTTTTTGACGTAATTCAATATTCTTGATAAAAAATGACATAAATGTAAAATTTCCAGAAAGAGTTAGATCTAGGAAGTGCTTCATCAAGAGTTTGAATGGTGGGATGCCCAAAAATGGCTTCCAATGTCACCTTTTAATTAAATTTAGGGAAGATATTAAAATAAATGCAGTTTCAACTGACTTAAAAATTCTAACACACTTCTTTTACTGGAGGAATATTTTTTTTATAAAACTGCAGTTGGAACTTACTTTGAAATACAAACACATTTCTTTTAATGGTGAATCTGGTCCCAGGAATCCCCATGCTAACACTGGGCTGGTATGCTCAGATATACTATAAAATCTACTTATAAAACCATCTGGAACCTACAACAGAAAACAAAGCAATGACAGAAACCCAGGCTACATTTATCTTTATAACCAAGCTCAAATAAATCCCCCATTATCTTTACAGTTCATACTGTGTATTTGCTGTATTACACTTTATGATCATGACTCTTATTTTCCTGTATTTTTTTAAATCACCTAAGTTTGGTTAAGACTTCATTTTCTTTGTTTTTTCAGTTTTACACATATTTTATTATGAAGTGGGTGACCTGTTTCGAATCAAAGGTTTGTTTGAGGGATGTTTCTACAACACCTTTGTTTCACCTATATGCATGTCATGAATCTACGCTCGACCTCACAACCCTAAGATTTCTAATGTCCACATTATGGCAGATCAGATATACATGTTTGCTACATTTATAGGATCAGTCCAAGTACAATGGAGAGGGGGAGCTGATGATCTCAGTAATAAGTTAGGATTTACAGCTAATGACTATGGGTCGAATGTTTTTAAGCCACAATAAATAATATTGTGATCCAGGACCAAAGCAATTATTCAGATATCATGGGTATCAGATTTTATTGGTGAAGGAAGCTCGAGTACTAGTAAACAATTTATGAACTAACCCAAACAAACAAGGGACTTAATGTATTCTACATGGCATGACCAATGTGTTGTTTTTTATAGATTATTTGTTTTTTTAAACCAGATGCATTTTTTCGTCCATGTCTTATTGAATGGTGATAGTCCTGAGACGAGACAACGAGAAAATATATCAAATTTAATAAATCATAAATACTCTGTTTATTAGTGTTTTTAACATTCTTTTCAGGGAGGTGAGATGGGCGTATCTCACACTAGTAGATTAAGACGGGATAATACTACACATAAAGATCAAAGGAAAATACTGCAAAATAGCGATTGATATCAACAAACAATTTGTATGTCTTACTTTCAGCATTCTTCTCTTTGCCTTTAATACTGACCACACAGCAGTAGATAATGCCTGAACATTATAAAAAAATAAAATGACAATAGAATGTATATCTTGTCATTTCCTTATCAAATATTTATTTCAGAATCACATTCAGTTTGGTAGTTTAATTGTGACAAAATATTTCATGTTTATATTGAGGAACACACAAGGATGTAAGTCTAAGTACACAAGGGCTTGTGTATCAGTTAAATTAAGTAAATGTATGTGTCCTGTGTGTTTTGTTCACTATCCAGAGTGTAGTCACATCTTCAGATGAGTACAGAAAAACAAAAACAAAACATTTCGATAACCATCTATTTAGAACATAAGTAGTGAATGGCAAAGGGAAGTAACTCACAGTTTCTTTAAAGCCATTAGACAACCACCTGTTCTGAACAACAGTAATGACAGATGATGGTGGGTTAGAGAGGTCATCAAAGGCATCCATCAGTATAAAGTCCAATACAATGTCATAAAATGTGAAACATTTTACCTGAAAAATAATCAAATTGATTTGATGAAACTGGTATCAAACAATTTCATCTTTACTGTTTTCATTATTTAAACTCCTCCAGAAATTTGAAAAAAAAACTGTATGCTATTTATATGAATGCACTCATTTCTGCAAGCCATATACTTTCAAACATTATATTTGTTTACACTATCAATAGTGCTCACAAAATGGTACATCCTTAAACAAATTACAATTGGTCCACGTAAAACTTGGCATATATTGAAGGAAATTGAAAGTAAGACAAGCTCTATAATTATACATACACCTCGGCCTTTAAGTTCTTCTTCCATCTGTGGCCAATTACTTGATTTATAAACATAGTCCATCATTTCATCATAGGCTGTGTAGAACTCATCAGGTTCCTACAGTTACAGACAAGTTATCAGTCACAACAATACTGAAATCTGAGCATTCTGAGAGAGTATATGACTAGTCAAAGAAACATTGTTTGCAATGTCAAAAGAACTCAAGTTCAAATGACCAAAAAGATGTTTCATATTTATTGGTTTATGTGTTGGCATTAATGCAATATGTAATATGGTTTAAATTTGCTCAACTTTGCTTTAACATGAGAACCTGTAAAATAATGTAAATTACAGCAGGTTGCACATTTTTAATATCATAGCAACAGAATATTTCCCATAGAAATTAAACAGACTGCATGTCAATATTTACAAGAACCAGTTTTTTGGCTATACCATGATTACAGTTTAACTAGACCAGGAACACGCATTACATTAAGGGGAAAAGCACATGCTAGGAAAAAACTTTTATAACTTGATATATGATTGGACCATGTTTGCTGTTGTATAAGGCAAGGCATTCAATTCAATTTAAAAAGTGATAATTAAATAAATAAATAAAATTAATTTCAATGTTACCTACCCTTTCAGACTTTACAAGTATATCTCCTAATATCTGTCTTCCCATTCTCCTAAAATAATCTTTATTTGGTCCTTTTTGGAATATTATCTGAAAATAATTGACCACATATGTATGAGCACAAAACAACATCCATCATGTGACATGTAGCTTTCTTACCAAAGACTGAATGGTCATAAAGGGCAATAACTTCCTATCAGCAGTTTAATGTTGACCCATTAGTAAGTTTAAAGGTTCTCCCTATTTACTATAGTTTTTAATATAGCCACAACTACAAAACAAAATGTGAAAATCAGTCATTCATGTGATCTTCTAGTAATAAGGACCTGGCTGACAATTTTGGTTGTGAATTTTTTTTGTTTGTTTGAATGGTGTCTTAACGCCACTTTCAGCAATTTTTCAGCTATTTCATGATATCCAGTTTTAATTGTACCCAGAGAGAAACGCCGACCTCCGGTTTTGGTTGTGACGGTTAATTTATATATATTTTCTAGCTGGTCATTTGTCTGCTTTAAGCTTTCGTTTTCTATAGTTTTAAGGTGATAGGCAAAACACAAAATATTGCAAAAAACGTATGACAATAAATATTATTAGCGGTTATATAAAAATTTAGGTCTAAAACAAATGGAAGTTGAACATGGAATTAAGTGCATTTATACCTGGTCAATTTTTCTCTACCTTCAATGGTTTTCATGACCACTTTACACATATTTTTATCAATGGCAGCTACATTTATAGTCTGTTTCAATTAAAGTCACAAATACCAACAGACACCCTAAGCATGATGCAACTTAAATGTGATAAAAGTCTTAGTACAAACACTCTAAGTACTACATACCTCCATAGCCAATCTAAGACAATGAAGTTTGGCCAAAAATTCTGTGTCTGACAGACAATGTGTCATTTCTGTTCTGAAATTGTAAAAACCACCCAATTGTTAAAAATGGTGGTTCAACATCATAAACATGATAATACAATGATGTTGCAGGCAAACGGAAATACAAATTGTTCTATATATATATATATATATATATATATATCTATTCATGATCTGTATCATAAATAAGACACTTTACCCAAAGTTATATACACGTACAATTTTGCTTGTGTTTTTGAAGTTGCAAAAATCCAATTTAAAATTTGTACACATGTAAAATCTTAAAAGAGTGTTCGCGTTCCTTTAATTTCAGGCCTTAGTGATACCAGCTGTTTTTTTTGTACGATCTCCAATGGGAAAGTTCATGGACCTCTGATCACTGCTAATTTAAACCCCTGACTACAGCATGTATAGTGATACAATACAATGCCAACAATTACTTTAGAACCAATTTTTTTCAATTATAAAACATTAGGAAAGGAAAGATAACTCCTTAAACATAACAAATTCTATTTATATACTTGGTTCACTTTTGACATGAGCCTGTATGGTTCTAGTTGTGACTACAAACCTAAGTGTCCTACATAATATACTGCCATATTTGAGCTCTAGCAGACCAGCTTCATACAGTGGCAGGTGTTGGAACATTTCTCTGTGGTTGTCTAAATCTTCTAAATTTGCCATCTAAAAATATATCGGTTGTACATGTATCACATGGTTTTAATGTATAAGTGTGATTGTACATAGCTACAATATGCATGGCTAATAAAAAAACATAGGGTTCTTTATAAGAACCAAAGATTACCTTAATAATACCCAATGTAACAAGCCAATTAAAAGCAAAACAGTCATCAATCCAAGTGCACAGTCATCTGAAGAAATTTGTAATAGATTTAATGTTAATTCAGTCAGGTTGTAGGATTGTTTGTTCATTAAGTACCAGTTCAGTTTATCTTTAACTAAAATGAATCAATGTTCACTGGTTACATTATTACATTGTCACTGGTTACATTATTACGGTACATTGTCACTAGATACGTTATTACGGTACATTGTCACTGGTTACATTATTACGGTACATTGTTACTGGTTACATTATAACATTGTCACTGGTTACATTATTACGGTACATTGTCACTGGTTACATTATTACATTGTCACTGGTTACATTATTATGGCACATTGTCACTGGTTACATTATTACGGTACATTGTCACTGGTTACATTATTACAGTACATTGTCACTGGTTACATTATTACAGTACATTGTCACTGGTTACATTATTACGGAACATTGTCACTGGTTACATTATTACGGTACATTGTCACTGGTTACAGTATAACATTGTCACTGGATACATTATTACATTGTCACTGGTAACATTATTACATTGTCACTGGTTACATTATCACTGGTTACATTATTACATTGTCTCTGGTTACATTATTACATTGTCACTGGTTACATTATTACATTGTCACTGGCAACATTATTACATTGTCACTGGTAACATTATTACATTGTCACTGGTTACATTATTACATTGTCACTGGTTACATTATTACATTGTCACTGGTTACATTATTACATTGTCACTGGTTACATTATTACATTGTCACTGGTTACGTTATTACATTGTCACTGGTTTCAAGGTTGATTATGTAATAGCAAGTTAAATACATTACATTTGAGACAACTCAGGACAAATTAAACAAATGACTTCACAAATGATGTTAATATGAGGAATCTAAAATTAATTGTTTTCAATGATTTTTGATAAATAAAGGTGGTTTCTTCAGCAAGTTTAACAACAATAACTTTGAATATATAAATATACAAACATCTGTAGCTGAGACAAAGGAGTCTAAGTCACTCTGGGATCCTGTATCTAGACTTTTTCTCTCAGACATTCTGTCCATTTCTGTGGTAAATGCTGTAATGGCTGAATCGAAAGCCACTAGATCAGCCTGTCGTTCACACTGCCGCTCATAACTGTCAATCATTCTGTAGGCAGAGTCAAGTAATCGTTCTAATTGTTGGTGTAAAGCAGCAGTTTCTGAATCCTATATAATAAAATAGAAAGACAAATGAAGGAAGACAAATGAAGGTGTGATACAACAGAAGGACAAATGAAGGTGTGATACAATAGAAAGACAAATGAAGGTGTGATACAATATAAAGACAAATGAAGGTGTGATACAATAGAAAGACAAATGAAGGTGTGTTACAATAGAAAGACAAATGAAGGTGTGATTCAATAGAAAGACAAATGAAGGTGTGATACAATAGAAAGACAAATGAAGGTGTGATACAATATAAAGACATATGAAGGTATGATACAATAGAAAGACAAATGAAGTTGTGATACAATAGAAGGACAAATGAAGGTGTGAACAATACAAAGACAAATGAAGGTGTGATACAATAGAAAGACAAATGAAGGTGCAATACAATTGAAGGACAAATGAAGGTGTGATACAATAGAAGGACAAATGAAGGTGTGATACAATAGAAAGACAAATGAAGGTGTGATACAAAAGAAAGACAAATGAAGGTGTGATACAATAGAAAGACAAATGAAGGTGTGATACAATAGAAAGACAAATGAAGGTGTGATACAATAGAAAGACAAATGAAGGTGTGATACAATAGAAGGACAAATGAAGGTGTGATACAATAGAAAGACAAATAAAGGTGTGATACAATAGAAGGACAAATGAAGGTGTGATACAATAGAAAGACAAATGAAGGTGTGATACAATAGAAAGACAAATGAAGGTGTGATACAATAGAAAGACAAATGAAGGTGTGATACAATTGAAAGACATATGAAGGTGTGATACAATAGAAAGACAAATGAAGGTGTGATAAAATAGAAGGAGAAATGAAGGTGTGATACAACAGAAGGAGAAATGAAGGTGTGTTACAATAGAATGACAAATGAAGGTGTGATACAACAGAAGGACAAATGAAGGTGTGATACAATAGAAAGACAAATGAAGGTGTGATACAATATAAAGACAAATGAAGGTGTGATACAATAGAAAGACAAATGAAGGTGTGTTACAATAGAAAGACAAATGAAGGTGTGATTCAATAGAAAGACAAATGAAGGTGTGATACAATAGAAAGACAAATGAAGGTGTGATACAATATAAAGACATATGAAGGTATGATACAATAGAAAGACAAATGAAGTTGTGATACAATAGAAGGACAAATGAAGGTGTGAACAATACAAAGACAAATGAAGGTGTGATACAATAGAAAGACAAATGAAGGTGCAATACAATTGAAGGACAAATGAAGGTGTGATACAATAGAAGGACAAATGAAGGTGTGATACAATAGAAAGACAAATGAAGGTGTGATACAAAAGAAAGACAAATGAAGGTGTGATACAATAGAAAGACAAATGAAGGTGTGATACAATAGAAAGACAAATGAAGGTGTGATACAATAGAAAGACAAATGAAGGTGTGATACAATAGAAGGACAAATGAAGGTGTGATACAATAGAAAGACAAATAAAGGTGTGATACAATAGAAGGACAAATGAAGGTGTGATACAATAGAAAGACAAATGAAGGTGTGATACAATAGAAAGACAAATGAAGGTGTGATACAATAGAAAGACAAATGAAGGTGTGATACAATTGAAAGACATATGAAGGTGTGATACAATAGAAAGACAAATGAAGGTGTGATAAAATAGAAGGAGAAATGAAGGTGTGATACAACAGAAGGAGAAATGAAGGTGTGATACAATAGAAAGACAAATGAAGGTGTGATACAATATAAAGACAAATGAAGGTGTGATACAATAGAAAGACAAATGAAGGTGTGATACAATAGAAAGACAAATGAAGGTGTGATTCAATAGAAAGACAAATGAAGGTGTGATACAATAGAAAGACAAATGAAGGTGTGATACAAAAGAAAGACAAATGAAGGTGTGATACAATAGAAAGACAAATGAAGGTGTGATACAATAGAAAGACAAATGAAGGTGTGATACAATAGAAAGACAAATGAAGGTGTGATACAATAGAAGGACAAATGAAGGTGTGATACAATAGAAAGACAAATAAAGATGTGATACAATAGAAGGACAAATGAAGGTGTGATACAATAGAAAGACAAATGAAGGTGTGATACAATAGAAAGACAAATGAAGGTGTGATACAATAGAAAGACAAATGAAGGTGTGATACAATTGAAAGACATATGAAGGTGTGATACAACAGAAAGACAAATGAAGGTGTGATACAATAGAAGGAGAAATGAAGGTGTGATACAACAGAAGGAGAAATGAAGGTGTGATACAATAGAAAGACAAATAAAGATGTGATACAATAGAAGGACAAATGAAGGTGTGATACAATAGAAAGACAAATGAAGGTGTGATACAATAGAAAGACAAATGAAGGTGTGATACAATAGAAAGACAAATGAAGGTGTGATACAAAAGAAAGACAAATGAAGGTGTGATACAATAGAAAGACAAATGAAGGTGTGATACAATAGAAAGACAAATGAAGGTGTGATACAATAGAAGGACAAATGAAGGTGTGATACAATAGAAAGACAAATAAAGATGTGATACAATAGAAGGACAAATGAAGGTGTGATACAATAGAAAGACAAATGAAGGTGTGATACAATAGAAAGACAAATGAAGGTGTGATACAATAGAAAGACAAATGAAGGTGTGATACAATAGAAGGACAAATGAAGGTGTGATACAATAGAAAGACAAATAAAGATGTGATACAATAGAAGGACAAATGAAGGTGTGATACAATAGAAAGACAAATGAAGGTGTGATACAATAGAAAGACAAATGAAGGTGTGATACAATAGAAAGACAAATGAAGGTGTGATACAAAAGAAAGACAAATGAAGGTGTGATACAATAGAAAGACAAATGAAGGTGTGATACAATAGAAAGACAAATGAAGGTGTGATACAATAGAAAGACAAATGAAGGTGTGATACAATAGAAGGACAAATGAAGGTGTGATACAATAGAAAGACAAATAAAGATGTGATACAATAGAAGGACAAATGAAGGTGTGTTACAATAGAATGACAAATGAAGGTGTGATACAATAGAAGGAAGACAAATGAAGGTGTGATACAATAGAAAGACAAATGAAGGTGTGATACAACAGAAAGACAAATGAAGGTGTGATACAATAGAAAGAATACGCTATTATTTTCATGGACAATTTCGAACAAGAATTTCTTAAGTCGCAACTACGCAAACCATTAATTTGGTGGAGATATATATAGATGATATATTTTTCATTTGGCCACACACCCGCGAGGAATTCGATTCCTTCGTAGAGAGCCTTAATGACTTCCACAGAACTATTAAATTCACGTGTAGAAGCAGCGAAGAACAAATTCAGTTTTTAGACACCATGGTCCATAAAGATAAAGATGGCACCTTGTATACATCCCTACACACGAAACCAACAGACGTGCATCAGTATCTACATTATAATTCAAATCACCCTTTACAACAGAAAAACAATATACCATATAGTCAGGCATTAAGAATAAGAAGAATTTGCACCCACATTGAGGATTACGATAAATCTTCTAATAATTTAAGAACGGATTTCCTAAGTAGGGGTTATCCGATTGATTTAATAAATTCAGGGATCGATAAAGCCAAAGGGAGAAATAGATCAGAACTCCTAGACACATCTACCACAAAAATCCCCACAACACGGATTATCCCTTTCATTGCGACGTACCATCCTAGTAAACCCGATATTCGTAAAATCCTAGAAAACCAAAGATCGATCTTAGAGAGATCACCTGATACACAGTATATTCACCAGGGAAACCTGATACATACACATTACATACATTATATGTAGGTACAACTACTTGTATCACGTCGAGACAGTTGTGTACATTCGTATCACTACAAGACGCGCAGTGTCGAGTTGTGATGCGGAATGTACGCAACTGTCGAGACGTGATACAGGTAGTTGTACAGAACAGAAGAAACATACATCAGGATTTTATCAACAGCAGAACCTTGGGCACTGAATAAGAAAACGTAACGGAATATGGCAAAAACAAAGACTACTACAAGGAAGACAACCCACATACAACCTAAACTACAGTGTTTCAACTGCTACAAATATTTTGCCAGCAATGCAACATTGAAAAGGCATAATAAAGAATTTCACGGACCAACCCTAACAATATATGAATGTAAACACTGCCTAGCTAATTTTGGAAGAAAAGATAACGTCAAGAAACACATACAGAATAAACATCCAACTCATCCTACAGAGGACTTCATATATACCACCCAACCTAGGGAAATGGCTACACCCGTAAGAAATTGGAACCCACCATTCGAGGCAATACCGTTTAAAGGAACCACAAAATTTGTTATTAACCCGGAAAATCTCCATATGAATATACAAAACCTATAAAGAAAACAACAATACTGGAAGAAGACTTATACATCTGAACATCGGAAGAATCAACTAAGAAGGCCCTTTAATTACCAACTCGTATGGATATATAATGGACATAACCCCATTACCTACTATAACTAAAAACGAATCCAACACCACTATCTGCCTAGACGAACTCTCAAAAGAACATTGGCACAGGGAATTAAAAATAAACACTATTTACAATATATTTAATAAATCCTCTTTATAAAAATAATATATTTTATATGACAATATGTGCACTTTCGTTTTAATGTTGTAATGTTTACGTTCTATTTTTAACTTTGTAATCTACATTTATATGTCGTCATAACTACGATTGTTCATTGTTACGTCACTTTTGCGAACCTGAAAAAGCATATAAGCCTGTTAATTTTATGTAATAATTGTTCTGAAGACGGCAGGTAACTGCCAAAACTAGTCGACAATAATAAATAAAGAATATCGCATCCTACGAAGTGTTGTTGTCAATTCCTTAATAGACTCAAGTAAAAAGATACAAGTAATGAATGAATTAGAAATATAGTCCAACTTTAAGCAATGTATGCAAAACTACATCCTTTATTGACCCAGTGTTGACCTACTGTTCAAATGTAAAACTATAACTATACTTTAAGTCACACAGAGGTGAAGTGCATTTGTTTTATTGTTTGATTACCTTTTTGTAACGAAAATCCTGAAGAAAAAATTTAGTCATGATTACATGTCCATGTTTAATATTATGCATCTGCTGTTTACATGTCACAATTTGGTCCTTGACTCTTGATACGGGAAATTTACATTAAAGTTCAGCCAGGTTTTTTCATGTTAACATATGTACAAACATTCGTTTTCTTTTGTGATGAACAATGGTATTGGGACAGAAATAGAGAAAAAACTATAAGGCTTTATCTATAGATTTTCATTTTATTATAGATAAAGCCTTATAGTTTTTCTCTAATTTGATTATCGTCTTATAAAAGGGTCAAGACAAAAGTACTCAATTGTTTTCCTGAAAAAGTGGAGTCTTCTAATAGAGGCCTTTGCTCTATAGTCTTATGGGCAAGTCTTCTAATAGAGGCCTTAGCTCTATAGTCTTATGGGCAAGTCTTCTAATAGAGGCCTTTGCTCTACAGTCTTATGGGCAAGTCTTCTAATAGAGGCCTTAGCTCTATAGTCTTATGGGCAAGTCTTCTAATAGAGGCCTTTGCTCTATAGTCTTATGGGCAAGTCTTCTAATAGAGGCCTTTGCTCTATAGTCTTATGGGCAAGTCTTCTAATAGAGGCCTTAGCTCTATAGTCTTATGGGCAAGTCTTCTAATAGAGGCCTTTGCTCTATAGTCTTATGGGCAAGTCTTCTAATAGAGGCCTTAGCTCTATAGTCTTATGGGCAAGTCTTCTAATAGAGGCCTTTGCTCTACAGTTTTATGGGCAAGTCTTCTAATAGAGGCCTTTGCTCTATAGTCTTATGGGCAAGTCTTCTAATAGAGGCCTTTGCTCTATAGTCTTATGGGCAAGTCTTCTAATAGAGGCCTTAGCTCTACAGTCTTATGGGCAAGTCTTCTAATAGAGGTCTTAGCTCTATAGTCTTATGGGCAAGTCTTCTAATAGAGGCCTTAGCTCTACAGTCTTATGGGCAAGTCTTCTAATACAGGCCTTAGCTCTATAGTCTTATGTACAGTAAGACTCACCAAAAATTTGTTTTGCTTTAGTGAAAAAAAAATCACCAAAAAATTGACACAGTAAATTTTAAACAAAATCATTTTCTTTGAAACTCAAAATGTCAGGATAATGATCAAATTTCTTAACAGACTTACATGTATTGCAGGTTTTGAAGGGTCTTCATTATTTGACAGTTTCATGTTAGCATCCTCCCAGTAACTTACTGCAGTCTGTAAGGTCTCAAAGCCTACAACAGATATTATTTGACATAGTTTAAAAAAAATATCATAGATTGTATGGATCTTCTTTCTAAGGAGATTATGTTTTCAAATTGTGTTGACCTACATGAATTCAATGTTCTGGGAGAACATTACTGTGCACAGAGTGATTGATTTTATATAGCAGACATTTGTTATTTGTTTTCCCTCCTCATGTAATGTATATACCTGGCCCAGTAAACTGTCTCCATTAAGACAACTGACTGGTTCTAGTGAATATTTACATGTCAACAGTTTACAGGAGATATTTACATGTCAACTGTCTACAGGAGATATTTACATGTCAACTGTCTACAGCAGATATTTACATGTCAACAGTCTACAGCAGATATTTACATGTCAACAGTCTACAGCAGATGTTTACATGTCAACAGTCTACAGGAGATATTTACATGTCAACAGTCTATAGGAGATATTTACATGTCAACGGTTTACAGGAGATATTTACATGTCAACAGTATACAGGAGATATTTACATGTTAACAGTCTACAGGAGATATTTACATGTCAACAGTCTACAGGAGATATTTACATGTCAACAGTCTACAGCAGATATTTACATGTCAACAGTCTACAGCAGATATTTACATGTCAACAGTCTACAGGAGATATTTACATGTCAATAGTCTACAGGAGATATTTACATGTCAACAATTTACAGGAGATATTTACATGTCAACTGTCTAGAGGAAATATTTACATCTCAACTGTTGGATGATTTCTCCAGGAGATATTCTGTTGGTATACCATAATCTTCAAATATTATGCAGCCTGCTGTCATTTACATATTTTACAGATTCTCAGAAATGGATAAGTGGGAAATTTAAACTAGCTCTAGAATGAATTCATGCAATCCTTGTCAATTAAGATTGGAGTCTAGTACTTCCTACTCACAGAGAGACTCTAGCTTGTAACCTCAGAGTACCTTAACATAGATAAGCAGTAGTAAATGTACTTGGTGAGAACCTACAACCTCTGGAATTAAATCCTGCAATCCTTGTCAATTCAGACTAGAGTCCAGCACATCTTGGACTAGGTCTGGCTGCAATACTAGTATTGACTTGCCTGAGATCAAAAATAGATGACTACCAAGACCACACTCTTACAAAGGCTGCATTTGTAAGAAAACTACTTACCTAAATGACAAAGTTGGATAGGCGACAGGGAACCAGTGTCTACAGCTGTATGTGTTACTGTGGACACTGTTGATGCTGCAATGCTAGACATAGAACCAAACTGTGATTTGTTGTGTTTGGACAAAGAATGCATGGAGCTTCCTGAAGGACTGTCAGAATGGCGATTTCTGATCTGGCTAATGTCTGAAAAGAATTAAGATATGCAATATTCTACACCAGGACTTCCTGGAGAGTGACATATATTTTGGTTAATTCAATAATTGCTTAATGTCCAGGTAGTATTTCAGATAAATGTATATCCTGGATAACTATGACTAACAACCACAAAACAACTGGGGATGGTTGACTGTTATTGGGAAAGTATGGAGAGTTGGGGAGGAAAGGTGAATTAAGCATTTTGTACCAGCTACAATTAGTGTACTTTTTTCATTACTAGTATATATCTACACTAGGGGCCTATTATGTAAAAGGAACATGGCCATCTCAAAACAAGTACCACTAAGGTCCATGACCAGGCATTCCTTATTGTAAACTGACTACCCCAAATGAGAGTAAGTGATTTGACTCATGGTATCTTATACTATCATGTGGTTTTGGTGGTTATGGATATATTGCATGTACCTTATATTGATTTGATAACATTTTGAAAGTTATTCTTTGACAAAATTTTTATTTGTTTGCAAGACTACTAGTACAATGACAAATTTAGGCTAACAATATTTATGCTTTAAAAATTTCATAATAAATTTCATAAGGCAAATTATTCTTTCTCTGAAGTTCTAAAGTTGAGCAATATCAGGGCACCTGATGAGCCTTGGAATTGCATGTTTTCTTTTTATTACCAATCTGCCATTAACTAATAACTGTTATATACATGCCATTAACTAATAACTGTAATATACATGCCATTAATTAATAACTGTTATATACATGCCATTAACTAATAACTGTAATATACATGCCATTAACTAATAACTGTAATATACATGCCATTAACTAATAACTGTTATATACAAGCCATTAACTAATAACTGTAATATACACGCCATTAACTAATAACTGTTATATACATGCCATTAACTAATAACTGTAATATACATGCCATTAATTAATAACTGTAATATACATGCCATTAACTAATAACTGTAATATACATGCCATTAACTAATAACTGTTATATACATGCCATTAACTAATAACTGTTATATACATGCCATTAACTAATAACTGTAATATACATGCCATTAACTAATAACTGTTATATACATGCCATTAACTAATAACTGTAATATACATGCCATTAACTAATAACTGTAATATACATGCCATTAACTAATAACTGTAATATACATGCCATTAATTAATAACTGTTATATACATGCCATTAACTAATAACTGTTATATACATGCCATTAACTAATAACTGTTATATACATGCCATTAACTAATAACTGTAATATACATGCCATTAACTAATAACTGTAATAGTATTAATTTAAGATAAAATTAAATAATTATACAGGCACAGAAATGTGTTGTACACTTCAATGATTTCACTAGTTTGATCTAGTTCTTTGGAGATAATATTAGATAGTATTGAACTCTACTCAGCCTTTTTATTGGTCAATTTATTTAATTTGCTCAGTATTTATAGCCTGTGTGGTATTCATTATATACTTCTTGATATTTTTGATAGACAAGGAAATTTTGAATTTTCCCACCCACCACACCCTTTATATTTTTATAGTTTCAATTGTTAATGGGCGGACTTTTTGCCAAAGATTTTTATGATCTTGTTGTATATTAATCATGTATTATTAAATATATATTATACATATTATGAGTGGCAATACAGATATATTTATGTTGTATTATTGATAATTGCTTTATATTTATTATTATTATTATTTGTGAATTGTGTATATAATATACATATTGTGAGTGGCAATACAGATAAACCTATTGTCTTGACTTATTTATTTCAAGCCTGTATAATTTACACGCCATTAATTAATAACTGTTATATACATGCCATTAACTAATAACTGTAATATACATGCCATTAACTAATAACTGTTATATACATGCCATTAACTAATAACTGTAATATACACGCCATTAATTAATAACTGTAATATACATGCCATTAATTAATAACTGTTATATACATGCCATTAACTAATAACTGTTATATACATGCCATTAACTAATAACTGTTATATACATGCCATTAACTAATAACTGTAATATACATGCCATTAACTAATAACTGTAATATACACGCCATTAATTAATAACTGTTATATACATGCCATTAACTAATAACTGTAATATACATGCCATTAACTAATAACTGTAATATACATGCCATTAACTAATAACTGTAATATACATGCCATTAACTAATAACTGTTATATACATGCCATTAACTAATAACTGTAATATACATGCCATTAACTAATAACTGTAATATACATCACTGATTTCTATTTAAGTACAAACCTCCATTTAGATAACCATTATTTAATCTGATTATGTGCTCACTGCCATCTGGAACCTGCCGCTTAACTGTCTGGTTGACTCCTCTCTTTCGCCGACGGAAGTAAGCTGCCAGCAATCCAAGTATGGCAAGTCCTAACGAGATACTGACAACTTTAACTTTCAAAGGTGAGGCAGCTTTTATAATAGGAAACTGAAGTGGCCATTTTGAAGACATTCTAGCTTATCTATAAAAATAATTATGAAAATAAGTTTCAATAAACTTGTACATTGACTATTTTTATAAAATCAAGATTTACCATGACCAAATGAATGCTATGTATTTAATTTTAAAAATAAATAAACTTTAAAATTTTCAAATATTGTCATGAAACTTTGTGACCAAAAATATTTTTTTGATCTGATAGCTATTTCTGTTTTGTATTAGTTTTTCAATTATTGTGGAAAAACGATGTGATTTGGATGCTGACATATTGCCATGTGTTATAATAAGGGCTGCGAGAACCCTCAAATGACAACAACCTCTCAATTATTTAAATATAGGGGAAACTATTAACATTTTTTACTCTCACTTAGGCACCAAGTTTCGTTTGAGTAATGAGAGACCCTTCAAAACGAGCGAAATAATTTCAGCTATATCACATTATATTTTCGGGGTGTCATGTCAGATACAATTTTTCGCAAATTTAGACGAAGGGTACTCAAGGAAACTCACAAACACCCATAAAATAATAAATTTAATATATAAGACTGTTATCTGTGACAAGATTGAAATATACCATATGATAACATTTTGCAATTTTAGCTTCCCTTTAAACAATGTATCTCTCACTAACCAATATTTTATGATATTACATGATTGTGACGTTTTGATTATAAGTGATTTTGCACTGCTGGCTATTTAGACACAAGAATTAAATCCACAATTAATTTTACAAAGAAGTGATTTTGATAAAAGTGGGGCATTTTTGACTATGCCAGTAGCAAACTGGTACCCTGTTATACTGATCTACTTATTTTTAACATTGCTGAATAACTTTGACTTTTAATAACAGGTGGATATATGAAAGTAATCGGAATTGGTGAGATAGAGAGACTGCTAATATCAGTGGATATAACAAAGGGTGCATTCTAGTTGGCTGATTCCCAGAATCTAAATTGCCGCATTCAATTTGAAGATTCAACCAATTAAAAACAAAAAAGGTGTATAAAAGAATTTAATTTTGACTTAATATTTCAACCGCTTGGCTGGTGTGGAAAATATAGTTCTCGTCACTAGTGAATTTGTTGATTGGTTTAAAATAATAACATCATAATAAGAACTCATGACGTCATAAACAAAACACATTCCATTTACCGTGTATTCAAGTCATGAACATAAAATTGGGGTTGGAAGAATTTGTACTTCATTTCGCAAATTTACTACTTTTTAAAATTAGAGAAACAGATTCTTACATGAGTACTCTTGGATTATTGGATTTCTCCAATCTCAATAGTCAAACTATGGAAAGGCTCGGACTTAAAATTCCATAATTTAACCATCTTGATTGGAGAAATCTGATAATCCAATGTAAGATCATATATGTAAATTAATTATTTTAATTAAATGACAACGGCTCTGTAAATGAACTTTGACTGAGGGAGAGGAAAATAGTTCTTATTTTGATATTTGACTGCGCCAAACTGTAGCATAGACAGTGGATTTATTATTCAAAGGAATTTTAATATTGGAGCTGTATTTAACTAGAGGCTCCTAGGAGCCTGTAATCGCTCACCTAGAATCCAAATGACTTAAACTATATTAAAATTTTTGAAATTAACAGTTTCAGTCTAGTTGTTATAGCTTTTAAGTTACTGTGCAAAAACTAAACATTTCTTCAAAAAATTTGTTAAATACAATAACTCCTATAAGGTGCCATCGACAATTTCTGAAAATTAAATGGTTTTTAGGCATTTTCCTATAGGGTACTTTAGAAATTTACAGTTTTACTGTACTAATAGGTGCGTTATAGACTAATTTATAATTAAAAAACTGTTCATTTGTCCAAATTCATAATGAAAGGGCAATAACTCCTATAAAGAGTCATCTTGCAATTTTGGACTAAGATCATTTGTAGGGCTTCTATTGCTGATCATTTGTGCAATTTACAGTTTTAATCTAGCTACTATAGTTTTTAAGTTACAGGACAAAAATGGAAAATTTCATTATAAAATTGTCATTTAAGGGCAATAACCCCTATAAGGAGTCATCTGACAATTTCAGACCTATTAAATGAATTGTAGGGCTTTTTTAGCTGATCATTTTTGCAATTTATTATTTCACTCTAGCTGTTATGGTTTTTAAGTTACAGGACAAAAACGGAAAATTTCATAAAAAAATTGCAATTTAAGGGCAATAACTCCTATAAGAAGTCATCTGACAATTTCAGACTTATATAGTAATTTGTAGGGCTTGTATTGCTGATCATTTTTGCTATTAACAGTTTCACTCTAGCTGTTACAGTTTTTATTTACAGGACAAAAACGGAAAATTTCATAAAAAATTGTCATTTATGGGCAATAACTTATTTTAGGAGTTGTCTGACAATTTCAGACCAATCAAGAGAATTGTAGGGTCTTTATTGCTGATCATTTGTGCAAATTACAGTTTCAATCTAGCTGCTATAGTTTTCAAGTTACAGAACAAAAACGGAAAATTTCATAAAAAAATTGCAATTTAAGGGCAATAACTCCTATAAGAAGTCATCTGACAATTTCAGACTTATATAGTAATTTGTAGGGCTTGTATTGCTGATCATTTTTGCTATTAACAGTTTCACTCTAGCTGTTACAGTTTTTATTTACAGGACAAAAACGGAAAATTTCATAAAAAATTGTCATTTATGGGCAATAACTTATTTTAGGAGTTGTCTGACAATTTCAGACCAATCAAGAGAATTGTAGGGTCTTTATTGCTGATCATTTGCGCAAATTACAGTTTCAATCTAGCTGCTATAGTTTTCAAGTTACAGGACAAAAACGGAAAATTTCATAAAAAATTGCCATTTAAGGGCAATAACTCCTATAAGGAGTCATCTGACAATTTCAGACTAATACAGTGAATTGTAGGGCTTGTATTGTTGATCATTTTTGATATTTACAGTTTTACTCTAGCTGTTATAGTTTTAAAGTTACAGGACAAAAACGGAAAATTTCATAAAAAATTACCATTTTAGGGCAATAACTCATATAAGGAGTCATCTGACTCCTTCAGACCAATCAAGTGAATTGTAGGGCTTTTATTGCTGATCATTTTTGCCATTTACAGTTTCACTCTACCTCGTATAGTTTTCAGGTTATATTGTAAATACCAAAAATTTTGTCAAAAATCATCAAAACAGGGCAATAACTCCTACAAGACGCCAATACACAACTTCGCACTAATAGCAACTATTGTAGACCTTAATGTGCTGATCAATTTGAAGTAACAGTTTTCTCTATAGCTATTATAGTTTTTTAGATAATGATCAAAAACCTGTGTTGACCCCCATGTTCTATTTTTAGTAACAGCGGCCATATTTGTTTGTTGATCAACACCCTGGGTACAAACTTGAAACTATGAACCCTAAGGATGATTGTGGCCAAGTTTGAAAAAAATTGGCCCAGTGGTTTCAGAGGAGAAGATTTTTGAAAAAGTTTACGACGGACGACGGAGGACGGACGCCAAGTGATAGCAAAAGCTCACATGGACCTTCGGTCCAGGTGAGCTAAAAAGCAGTTTCATATAGAATTTATAAATAAATTTATTCAGATAATTTATTAAATGTATTGGGTATTTTTTTATCTGATTGTTCAAAGCCTATTTCTGGACTATTTTATGGGTGTAAGGGAGTTTCCATGAGTACCCTTCGGATTTTCTAAATTTGCAAAAAATTTTATCTGACATGGCACCACGAAAATTTCATGTGATATACGTGAAATTATTCCGGTCGTTTTGAGGGGTCTCTCATTACTCAACGAAACTTGGTGCCTAAGTGAGAGCAAAAAATGTCAATAGTTTCCCCTATACAAAAATAATTAAGAGGCCGTTGTCAAATAATTCAATTAATTTAATTTAATTGACGAAAAAAGAATTTAATCTGTTATTGATAAATTATCAGCTTTGGTCATTATTAGTTTGATAATTTTAATGTAATTTTCAATTGATAACAATTAATTTAAAGTGCCATACCAATGCAAAAATAGTAATTATTTTTAATTTTTATTCATACTGAAAATTAAATTTAGAAACACATTTCTAAAAACGTTTTTATTTTCCATATTAACAGAGATATACTGATAGGTGTACTACTTCAAACAGACAAGTTATATTATCAATGGATAATTTCTGCCAAAGATCGAAAGTCAATGTCACATTATGACATCTGATCTCAAGTAAACAAACAACAAACGCATGTGGTTAAATATTTAATTCATTTTTTAACTTTAGTATGCAAAGAGGAGATCACGGCAGTACTAGCAGAGGAAGTGGGGTGAGATGTGTTGCAACAAACTGTGGTACTTAAAGTCAGATGGAGTTTCCATGCATTCCTCTCCGAAGGACACAAAACTCCGTAGAATAAGGACAGATGTCATTAGAGTAAAAAGAGAATATTCGGACAACAGTCCAACAGAATTATCAGCTGTATGTTTGTTTTATTTCACACACGAAAGCCTCCCTTTCAGACTCGTTAGAAAAAAAACTAATATGTATAATTTGTATAATTAGTACAATAGATTTAATGACTCCTGCATTTATCCCTTTTCCCCAAAAGACTTATTATCCACGTTTTTTTATACATATTTTTTTTAATTAAAATAGCTAGAGTGTATAGTAAGAAATTTAAAAAAATAAAATTGCAATGTCACGTTTGTTTCCGCCAAAACATTTCGTCATTAAATAAAATACTGTCCAAACATATTCCTTTCTTTCTCTTACAAGATAAATAACTTAAGTTAACTGTTGTTTCCATATTTTCATTATTGGAGTTGGAGTAGCATGGTTAAAATTGGTAAGGAGTTATACGAGTGATTGCTATCGATTCAACTGCACCATCAACAGTACTTGCCCAATGATCCAACTGTGAGCTCTTTCAAATGGTTATGATCTACATGTCAGTGATAGTTCTTTGTTTTCATATCATTTGACACTTGAATGTCATTAAAATTTTTCTGATCACCATTGTCCAATACCCCGAGACTGTCAAATTTAACTGTAGTGCTAAATCTGTTACTTTGAATGATCTTTGATCAATATATTATTTTCATGTTGTGCTACACAAATTTTGAAATAAAGATGTTGAAGCTTTTTTTTGTTTTGTTTTTTCACTCATTTTCTGATACATTCGAAAATTTCACCTAAGCAACAAACTTCAGGCTGGTCACCTGCTGTACAGTTAACAAAATAAACAACAGTTGACCCATTTCCAGTTTTACATGATTTATCTCCCCTTTTACGTCCAGTTAAAAAAACTAAAAGACTATGAATTGAAATCAATATTTTGCATTGTTTGTCTCTGCTAATTAAATTTTCATTTAATTAACCTCATAAGTAGATGTTACTATAGCCATAGGCAACAGGTGAGCTTGAATATTAGAAAACTACGTTTTGTTTATGAGGACTATTCAAGCTCATATGACCAAAATTTTGAAAAAAGCAATGATGCCTTCCTTACGTGTACAGATTGATCGTAAGGGAGCTATGGCTTTGGAAACTTTCAAAATAATAAACAAACTTTCTCCAGTGCGCTTACATAATCTTGTAAATGTAAAATAGTCTAAATATAATTTCAGGTATAACAATTTTTTGGACATACATCATGTAAAATCAACTACATCTGGTAAGAAAAGCTTTCGTTATGCTGCTGCTGTATTCTGGAAAAGCCTTCCAGACCATTTCAGGACTGGTAACAGTTTTTCTAAATTTAAGTCTTTCATTCAGTCCAGGAATGGAACGGAGTGCCGCTGTTGCATTTGCAAGTAAATAATTTTATTGTTTTATGCTATTAACTTATATATACATATATATGCTCTCATGGTGCATTTTAGAATTTTAACAGCATGTTGCCACTATCTACATAGTGCTCTCTTATGTGTGCTTTTAGTTTATATCTCATAAACACTTTTAATCTCTGCTAGTTATATGTTGCCACTGCTTTTTATATGCCTAAAATGTAAACGTATGTGTTTGTGTTTTCATTTATATTTATTGTCTTATGTCTTACTGTCGCGTTGTCATGTCATATGTATATGTATGTCTTGTGCAAATTACTGTAATGTATGCCTTTAATATGTGTCTTTGAATAGTTTGTTGTGTGAGTTAAAGCTTTCTTATCTTACTGGTAAGCTTGTTTAATCAAGATATAAAACAGATGGGGTTCTACCTGAGATTAGCATCAGGTAAATGAGGGAATAAATGTTGGTTAATTAATTTGGGATCAAGTTTACACACATCAAGGGGTTTTAATAACATCCTCACTCAGATATTAATACCTGTCATTTACCTGAAGCTTGAAAATTTATTAAAAAACAATTGACGACTTTCAAAATTTAAACAACGCCACCTAGTGTCCACTTCCGGTACTAAATACTGTGGCTGTAGCCGCAGTTTATCCTGTTGAAACCTTTTGAAATTGGACAATTGCCTTTGATAAATTTTCATGCTTCAGTTGAATGATAGGTGTGAATATCTGAGTGAGGAAGGTTTTTAAAACCACCTGCTGTGTAAACGTGATCGTTAATTAATTAACCAATGTTCATTACCCTATTTACCTGATGCTGTTTTATAGCTTGAATAAACAAGCTTACCAGAGACATACGTGTTGTATTCAATCTCACCTGTTGCCTATGGCCATAGTAACATCTACTAATAAGGTTACTCAGATGAAAATTTAATACGCGTAGACAAACAATAAAAAAACAATCCAAAATCTTCATTTCAATAACATAGTCTTTTAGTGATGATAGCCCAATTTTTCTTAACAGGAAGTAAAAGGGGAGATAAATCATCAGGGGTCACCACACTCTAAAAAAGTAGGGAGAAGTGACTTCTCCCTGGCAGCCAAACAGGGAGAATTCAGGCCCTGATAGGGAGACTTCAGGAGACAATAGGGAGAAGTCAGGGGGACCGTACAAATAATAAATTTTGCGGTAGTTAACATATATTTTTCATTATTTACAGCAATTTCCAGGATTATTTCTCTTGTGTTTTAAAACCATAACACACATAAATGCAGTTTATTCTTTCTTTTTCATTATTATTCATGGTATGCACTATCAAACAGTACATAACCTTTATCATTAATAAATGAAAAAAACACCAGATATAGGGACTATTTTTCTATCTACTTCAGTACTTGTAGCCATAAAAGGTATTGTTAAAGTACAATACTCTTTGAAAGAACTGAAGTTTGACACCAATTAAAAGTGTTTGTTCATCAAAAATACTACGATTTTTCATTATGGGCCGTTGTACATTACTTTTCTTCGTTGTTCACTTCCGGTAATTAGTCACATCCGGTAAATAAACAAATGGCGCGTAATACATTTGAGAGACGAAAATTGTTTGAAAATATGTTAAATACCCATATTGTTTGCCGTTTTTTATTGGAATTACACATTAACTGATAAATTGGTAGTCCGGGTGAAGTATTTGGACCAGATTAACAAGTATCTAATGTGAACCATCGGGCGACTTGAGGGAAATGACAGGGCGACTTCCACTTCGCTTTTGAGGCGCCTTAGGGCGACTTCAGGTACTAGTAGGGCGACAAAGTCGCCCACTTCGCCCAGTGTGGTGAGCCCTGAATCATGTAAAACTGGAAATGGGTTAATTGTTCATTTCAAAAGTTTTCAACATGACAAACTATGGCTCCATAAATTATAGGACAACTCAGTCCATAAGGTATAGGACAACCTGGACCATATATGAATATTATGGACCGACTTGTACTTTTATGGTTTGAGTTGTTAAATATATATATCGGTAACGGACAACTTGGACCGTAATAAGGACCACTCGGCCGGTAGAAAATAGAACAACTCGGACTGGATATATTTCTTTGAATACTGGGATTAAAATATTAAAATATGATAGTCTTGTTTAGAATATTTGGTATTTCAGCATGTGACTGATTGTGATGTCATAATAAGATGTATTGAGTTAATGTGATCAGTATAATCATGTTGTTTAATTAACAATAATTAAATAATTTTAAGATCTGAAAGAATTTGAGCTTGTGTGCTTTCAAATAGGAGAGAATTTAGTGAAACTTAATTGGATAAGAAGCTTCTGTGATTGCAAATGATATCACCATTCCCAAATTTAAAATAAATAAATTTTGAAGCTTTTTTTTGTTTTGTTTTTTTTCACTCCTTTTCTAATACATGGAAAATTTTACATAAACAAAATCTTCATTCTGGTCATGTGCATGTACAGTTAATAAAATAAACATCAATTAACAAAGTCAAACAAAACCTTTATTTTGACACAATAAAGATTTCTCAGACCATTATTATAGGATAACTCGGACCATAAGGTATAGGACGATTAGGACCGTATATGAATAATACGGTCTAATAAGGACTTGTTCTAATACGGTCCGAGTTGTCTCGTAATCAAATATATACATAGTAACATATAACGTGAAATACTGAGAGTAAGTTAAACGTATACGTATCTGACAACTTCCTTGCCTGTGTTTGTAAGTTAGTAATTAATTTTTACTTTCAGTCGTAATAATATATATACAAGATAACAGGAAAACATTAGCTCTGTGTGTGTAGAGCTCTCTCAACGATAAGTCAAGGTTGGATTTATCGACTCAATCCCTTGTCATAAAAACTAATATTTTGTCACTATGAACTATTCAAAGAAACATACCAAATAAAAACAAAAGGAGATGACAAGCTACTTCATTTTTATAAATTGTATACATGTATTCCTAGTAAAAAAAAAACAATTGACCCATTTCCAGTTTTACATGATTTATCTCCCTTTTTACTTCCAGTTAAAAAAACTACGGCTATCATCACTAAAACACTATGATATTGAAATAAAGATTTTGCATTGTTTTTTGTATTGTTCGTCTATGCCAATTAAATTATCTAACCTCATTAGTACATGTTACTATAGCCGTAGGCAACAGGTGAGTTTGAATATATTGGAACATGTTTAATTAGGCTATAAAACAGCTGGGGTCTACCTTTGATTAGCATCAGGTAAATGGTGTAATAAACATTATGGTTAATTAATTAACAATCATGTTTACACAGCACGAGGTTTTAATAACATCTTCAATTAGATTTTGACACCTGTAATTAACATAAAGCGTTAAAATTTATCAAAGGTAATTGTCCATTTCATAAGTTTTCAACAGAACAAACTGCGGCTGTAGCCGCAGTTTTTAGTACCGGAAGTGGTCACCAGGTGGCGTTTTTTAAATTGGAAAGTCGTCAATTTCAGCCAAAAATTGTGTTTTCTTCGGTCGGTTAATGAAGGGAGGTAATTAAAACGCAGGGAGATAACTTATGTCAAGTTAAATGCTATAACTTAGCACGTGGACCCGTATAAATATTAATGGAACGGTAAGTGTTCCTTTATTGAGAAGAAGTGTTATTGTTACTCCTAAAAAGTTTCATTGTATCAATTAAGATAATAGATGTACTTTCTTGTTTTCTTTCCATATATTTAAAAAAACGTAAAGATCGAAAACACAAATTGCAAACTTACAAAAGAAGGAATGTATAAAGTCCTTTAAAAATCAGAAACAATATAGTTTTTTTTCAAATTGGGAAAACATATATCTTGCCCGTATGACACTGATATTCTGAAAATGTTAAAAGGCAGAAAAATCCACAAAAAGGTCATTCACTTGAAATGTGATGCAAAAAACCCTCATCAAAATCAATTGAAAACACAAACACAAAAACCAAAAACACACACGAAAAAAGCAACTATTACTGTCATAATTAGGTTCGATAATCTGTTTATCAGTGAACGACTGTTGTGTATCATTAACACCAAAATTTTATACTATATATCAAATTGCTGTTATTATTAATAAAATTATTGTATGTTTTTAAAACATATTATTAACATTTGACAATTTTTTCCCTTTTATATATATTCTTTTATTTTTTATCTTTATCATTTATGGAGTTCCCCGTTTATTGTTGTTACCCCGTGTGGCATGGTTATTTTTTTATACTCAAAAACTACTACTATAGTTCATAATTTAATAAAACTATTAATGAATAATTGTTAATTAATAAACATTTGTGCCAGATCTGTTATTTAGAACACCGTTAATAATGTATTGAAATTTAACCCATGCTGTGTCTTCCTGATAAAGCTTGTACTGCCATAAACTTGAATTCTCTGTACAGGATGTTTATTGAACAGCTTATTCCTTAAAACTTGAATTTTGACTACCTTTATTACTGAGAAAAACGCGCCCAAAAGAGGGATATGTTTGTAATTTTCTTTTACATAAATACCTTATAAAGGTTTATCACAAAGTTCATAACCACATTTTCAATTCGACATTTCCATTGCAGTTAGTTTTTTGTAAAGACAGTATTTTGTTAGTCAAATACTCTTAAAGTTTTTTTCTGTTTAATTATTAAGATATTTACATCTGAATATAACATGTTAAAAATTTCTGAGATATAATTAAACCATAAAAATGCCACACAACCCTGTCCCTCGTCTGAAGCACGTGGTCTGAACTCCGCCATGTTAAAGTGAGCTAATTTCAAATGAAATGTGAAGTATGAAGATCAGAAATTAAAGTGTTAAAAATGTGAAAATTAAATACATCAATATGTCTACTTTTTGTATATATGTGCAAAACTATGTTTATAAAAACTGTATTTATACAATTTACGTCAGAAGTGGAGTATATTTGACAATTTCCCATTGAAACAATGTAACCAGAAGACAGAAAATAAGGCATTTTTCAAACAAAATCGGAAGTATTTTGCAAGTAATTTAAACTGATAAAATTCATGTCATTCGAAAGATAAGAGACAGTGTAGAACTGGGAACAATGGGCAAAACATGTGTATTTTATTTATTTAACAAGATATCAGCGTTTTTTTTAATCGTCCCTTAGATTTTCTATTTAGTGGGAAATCCAATATTGCTGACAAAAATACGTCACAGAAGTCACCTGATGTCGCTAATAGTTGTATATGCCCCCAAAAAAAAACGTGCTCCGGACGAGTATGCAATGTCTGCCTCTAATTAGACACCCGTTGAGTTACCCTTCGGTCATGTCTAGGGAAAAGTAAAATCCAGAAATAGGAAACACTACCGATGATTCGGCAAAAATTTCAGATCGTATTTGAGACACTGATTTCCCATAACGATCAATCAAGTCAAGGTGACGACCATAGAACTTTTGATGAGATAACATCAACCTAGCTACAACAAACCCTTGTCTGAGTAGTTTTGCAGTGAACAGAAGTGATCGGTCTAGAAAATCGGATAAGTTGAGAAATGTACACACCGTGCGATGCAGCTGCTGGAATGTAGCTGTCAATAAACGGGAAGTTGACAATGGGAAAGTTGAAGTCATCACGTTTGTCGTAAAACCAACTTCTAAACAGACATTTTTACAACACAATGTACAACATGACTTAATACAAGTGCTTAAATTAGCCTATGTTGCGTATAATTTTACACATTGGACTATGCCCAAAAAATGGGTAAAACGTGATGAACTTGACGTCATTGGGTAAACGCCATTAATAAGAATATGTCGGTTAAACGGTAGGTCGATGAGTACAAGAGCATTTGTCTTAAAATATCCGATGCAGCGAAAACTGCTATATCGGAAATTCATGATAAATATGATATTCCAGCAAATAAGGCTCATAAGTAAAACATTTAATTTTGAAGATCAAAACTTCAAAAATGTTAAAAGCAATAAAGAGGGCCTTCAAAAACAAAAACACAGAAGCAATTGCTATTCCAGTACTGACCTATGTGAAAAGTTGATAAATAAAAATCAAAAGAAATGGTAGATATCTTAATGTATGGGTCTTTTTACACTGAAACGGCATTAAATCTGAATAAACACCATATCTGAAATGTATAGCTCAAAACCAGACTTGAAGGTCTTATTAAAAGTTTTTTATTAAAAAAATATGGAATGAGATGATAAATGAGACATGGTAACTAGTCATGACACAATCTATGTCGTCATCAATTATTTTAATTCACAAATATAAATCTGTCCAATGTTAGACTTTTTAATTGGCAGCATATTTGGCAGGTTTTAGATGACATTTTCTAACAGACTGTTGGAATTCCAATGGATACAATCTTTTCTCCTATCCTAGCCGACCTGTTGTTGAACTTTTATGATACCGAGTTCCTTGAAGGAATAATGAAGCAGAAAAACAAGACACTGTCCCAGAACTTACCTGCACATTCCATTATAGATGATGTTTTGTCACTAAACAGCCCTACGTTTTAGTTACTTTTTTTGCATTTATTCTACTCTAACAAGTATGAAATTAAAAACACCAATAATAGCTAAGGTCGGTCTCTAATTTAAATCTTCTTCTGGCAAAAAAGTCCTCGAAACTTTAAGCTAGACTTTATGACAAACATAATGACTTCAACTTTCCAATTGTCAACTGTCCGTATATTGATAGAAGCATTCCAGCACCACCAATGTATGGTATTTAGATTTCACAACGTATCGTTACGATACAAATGAGTTTCAATAGGTATTCAGATTTTCTGGACCAGGATACTGCTGTTTACTGTCAAGTTGTTTAAACAGGTGTTTGTTGTACTAGGTCGATCTTATAACTAAAGACGTTCCATGGCCATAACCACAACTAAATTAATGGTAATGAGAAATCCAACTCTGAAATTTACTTAGTCATAGGTAATGTTTCTCTTATAAGATTTGTCTTTTCCCCGGACGTGACAATGAGTGACTCGAACGTAACTCAAGTTGTTTTCCTTTTCGTTTTTTTCCTTTTCGATATTCGAAAATGAAAATGGTGTGTTTTTTGTTTAGTCATTAGCTTTCCTTTTTGCTATTTGAATGGGAAAATGAACCATTTTCCTTTTAGTTATTCAGTTTCCTTTTTGCTTTTCGAACAGGAAAATTAACCATTTTCCTTTTCGACATTCATTTTCCTTTTCGTTATTCAGTTACTTTTTTTGCTTTTGAATAGGAAAATGAACCATTTTCCTTTGCAACATTCATTTTCCTTTTCGTTATTCAGTTTCCTATTCGTTATCCGAATAGGAAAATGAACCATTTTCCTTTTCGACATTCATTTTCCTTTTCGTTATTCAGTTTCCTTTTCGCTTTTCGTTATACTGGATAACGAATAGGACACTGAATAACGAAAAGGAAAATGAATGTCGAAAAGGAAAATGGTTCATTTTCCTATTCGAAAAGCGAAAAGGAAACTGAATAACGAAAAGGAAAATGGTTCATTTCCCCATCAAAATAGCAAAAAGGAAAGCTTGTGACTTAAAGAAAAAACACACCATTTTCATTTTCGAATATCGAAAAGGAAAAAACAAAACGGGAAAACAACTTGAGTTACGTGTGACTCGACAGGTGTCTAATTAGAAGCCGATGCTGTTTACTGTTTAGTTAATCCATGGTTTTCATTGGGTTCGGGTTACACGCTTTGTGGGGTTTTGTTTTGTGTATATGACTGTATTAATTCTGAATTGTAATTGTTCTTAGACTTTCAGCTCTTGCTGTGTAGTCAGTGTCCTGTCTATTTTTTTTCCGTTTCTATTCCTTTTCAAGACACATTTCTGCTAAAAGCGATAATTTATTCAATCACTTTTCCATTTGAAAGAGCAATTGACTTATAGTTTTGCAGTGGTAAAGTTAAATACTTAAATTACTTATACATTAAAGAAAAATTCTAACAAGTAATTATGATACTTTGAAGTTGATTACTATTAGTAGACCAAAGAATTCAGACCATAAAATATTAAACATCATGTTTAATAAGATAATTGTTTTTATGATGTAAAACTATACTTTAATTCGCATTTTATTTTAACAACTGAATTTACAAGCAACAAAAATGAACTTTAGATGCTACCTATAATTTGCTTATTTACTCATTTAGCGAAACACGAAAAACCCACAATTGCTTGTCAAATTTGCTTCGAGGCAAAAAGAGCAATAATACAAGTTAGTAAGTTATAAAAAGTGAAATTCGACTTTTCGTCTTAATATGTCGCTTTTGTTATAAATATTTATCTCTCATCACGTTAAAATTTTAATATTCGCTATTCTTCACTGCATTTGCTAGACCAAAAGAAACAAACAAGCCTAAATGTCGCATTCCGTAGTTTTATCTTTATTCTAAAGCTAACATGAGCTGATGGGAGGTACATAATCAGTAAAACTAAAATAAGTAGATACAAATCCGGCATTTGGATTCCCATCTGTACAACAATTATTTTTTATTTCATTTTTCTGCCAGGTATTTCGGAAATCTTTGTCTTTTAAGTAATGAGATTTCATTTTGGCTAGGCTTTCATTAATTACTATTTCTTTTGAAATTTCTGTACCAAGTCAGCACCATTGCTGTAGTTAATATATGTTTGGTTATTGGTTGTGGAGTTTGCCGGTTTGCAGGACTTTGATTTGTGGATTGTATTTCTTGAGTTTTATCGATTTTCGGTATTTTGTTATTATCTTCATTCATGGTTAACTTTATTTTATTGAGATTGCTAGTCAAGTGTACCGTTATTCTAACCATACAAATAAGGTATGTGAGCTGAAACTTGAAATTTGATAGGACAAAAGTACATAAGGCTAAAACTAACTACAAAGTCCATTTAATTACACGATTCTCAAGTTTGTTTCCAAAACTGTCAGGGCAATTATGTTTTTTATTGTTTGTGGTGCACAACCTCTCTTAGAAGTGCATAGTGTATTCTACGACCTGTTAAATTGTGTTGGTTCTAAACAGGCGCCTATATACGTAGGTGTCTTATCTCATCGTCCTTAAACTCGAAGCGATAAATCCCATGTCAAGTCAAGTACAATTTGTACAATTTATATACAAATTTAAAATATTTCTATGATAATGGCGTTAAGACTTTTTCTTGTTTTAGTGGTCATTGCAGAGGTCGAATCAGGTGAGTGTATTGCTAAATGCTATCGTGCTTTATCATGATTTATACCTTAAATCGAACTGTACGGATCAATAATTACTCAAATTTAATGGTTTGAATTAACAACAAGACTGTAAACGATAAACATAAGTCCTAAATTTCAGGCGATTCCTAAGAGTGGATTAGCAATAAACATATTGATATGTTTATCGTATATAATATTGTATCTGTAAATTTTAGTTTAACCAAATTCATGTAGCTATAAGTTAAAAATTGATTTTGTACAGCATAGTTCTTTAGTCCTTAAAGACATTTGAATTTTCTAACAAATAAAATAAAATAGATAAGTGTCTCATAAAGTAGCAATAACTAAAAACGTAGATACTTAATCTTTCATTTCGGGAATTGTTTTTTTTCGGCAATGATTTTATTTTGCTTGTATATAAAAAGAGCCTTTAAATTCATTTCTAAATCGTTCAAGAAAATTAATTTGCAATCCCGATGCATAAGGAACACAGTCAAATACAAGTTTGTTTATAGGTTACAAATTATATATTGAATTATTATCAACAGAATGAAGCAAACAGACAAACATTTTGCATTCTGCACATGCCTTTTATTAAATTTCTCATCGTAAAACGTTTTCTTTATTTTGTCCGCGTTAAGGGGCTCGTTTTAATAGACCAACACACTTCTTTAGTAGTAATTATGTAAACCGATTAAAGTAAGACATGTCCTCCCACTCGGACACACTAGTTTGAGTCGAACCATGTTGCAATACAAACAATGTGTCTAAAAGGTATACACATGTTATGTAGTTGATTTATCTTTTTCCTTTTTGCTTTTTGCGTGAAGTCTTCTCTTGATTTGCAGTTAAATTCTATTACAACTTAATTTTTTTTTAATAAGATAAATTTACTTCAAATAGTTCAGTTTATGTATCTGATAAAATAAGATTTAGATAGCTACGAATATAAACAGAATAAACAAGATTGAAAAATAAAAAACTACATGAATTATGTAAAAATCATACAAATAGATTTTACTAATAAAAAACGATTTCCGTTTTACAGCTTACAGACAGGTTTGTTACTATACAAACTGGTCTCAATACAGAAATGGTCCTGGCAAGTTTTTTCCGGAGGATATAGACCCAAATCTTTGTACTCATCTGATTTTCTCATTTGCAAGATTAGTCGGGGATAATTTACAATCGTATGAATGGAACGACGAAAGTACACCATGGATGAAAGGAATGCAAGTATATTGATATGTATTATATGTGTATGACGGGTGAAAACCGGGGAATTTTCATCTTTTATGCGTCGACATTAATTAGTATTGTCTTTTATTCTGAAATCATTTTTATAGATAAAAATGATTGGGCTGTTTTGACAAGATTGGACATATTTAAAGGTTTACGTCTGTGATATAATGTATAATGGTATTTTAAAAGTGGTTGTAAATTCTTACAACATATCATAAGCATATTCCAGAATACAACGCAGTATTGACAAACTTTGCTATGTTTTTTCTGGATTGATTAAATGAATATTGTGCAGTATTGAGATACTTTAAGCTGTAAATTTTTCAGAGTGATTTTTACACCTCGATTAGGAGAAAGTTTCTTAAAGTCTCCGTTGGACGTTACCAATATGTAAATATGTAAATGATGACACGTTCGCATGTAATTGTTCAGCAACGAAACGTTATGATTTTACTTGTTTACTTTTAAAACATATGTGGATGTTTTATGTTTTATATGATGAGGAGATTAATTTACCAAGGTTTTGCTGGGACGGTTTTAAGGCCTCGATATACAAAGCTCCATAGTGAGTTCAATGAAGTGGATAATACAATTTAAGGGTTTTCCGTGATGTTAATACCAACATCCTGGCCACAGATAGCATAGAGTAAATTATATGTAGAATATCAGGACTTTTAAGCAACTAATCAACAAATCACACCACTTTTTTCACATAGCTATTCAGACTTGACAAAAAATTTGTTCATATTGCTTTCAAGAAACATGCTTGGAAAATAACCAATTAAATATCTTAGCATACTGCTTCCGTGCTATAATCCAACCAAAACAATTATGTCAGGCACATTACAAATGCTAACAAAATAAATTCACAAACAAATTGCTATGTCTAACAGACAAACAACTGTCTATATTCAGTGTGCATTTAAATAGCTTAATTCGCTACGTAAAAATTTAGTAAAAAAATACTGTAAGTACATGTACGTATTTCTCCTAGGTATGCTCGATTTAATGAACTGAAGAAGCTAAATCCTAATTTAAAAACCATACTTGCTGTAGGAGGATGGACGATGGCGTCAAAACCATTTTCGCTTATGGCGACCAGCGATGTCAACAGACGACAGTTTGCAGTAACAACCATACAGTTTCTCCGTAACCATGACTTTGACGGTATAGATATTGACTGGGAGTATCCAGCTAAACGTGGTGGTTCTGTCAGCGACAAACAGACATACGTAGAACTTATAAAGGTTATTTTGAAAATGTATTTCTTTTCCACGATACATTATACGGCGCTATTGCGAGTGCAGATTTAGCATAATGTGATAAATATGATCAGTAAAGATTGAAAAGTAATTTACCTACACGAGTAAGGAAAAGTGTAAGATATGCATACTGGAGATTATTGACTATATAATTTTTTTACAAAAGTAACATGCTTTTTAATTATCTTGTTTGTATAAAAATAATAAACATGCAATATACATGATTTCGAATGTACCATATATGATTTGAATATGTACTATCAATGATAAAATTTTCGCAATTTATAACTAAATTGTATTCAAAAATATGTTTTAGACTCTAAGGCAAGAATTTGACTCGGAGGCTCAGACTACTGGATCACCCAAATTAATTTTGTCGGCTGCCATTCCTGCAGGAAAAGAGAACATCGACGACGGATTTGATGTACCAAATGTAGCAAAGTAGGTATCGATTATGTGCAGTAATTAGTTTTATGGAAGTTACTTGTTTTTAAATTTTATGTATAAAAACACAGGGCCCTGAAAAAAAGTTTCTAGGGCTGTATTCACATAGCTGCTCAGTGCGTTTCTTGGTGGTGGATAGTGGAGGCCCTCACGTTGGAGAGTTTTCAGGATATAATGGAAAAAGGTTGACCATATAGAATTTCACGAGAAAGTCCCTTATATATATATATATAAATTTCGGATAAAGTACGCTAAAAAAATTATGTTTAATACTTCTACGGTGGTAGTCAACATTTTGTTTGCTCCCAGTTAATATATTGTTTGTTAATTTGTTTAACACTCAGTCAATAAGCCCAATAAATAGAGTTAAATAAAAAATGAAATTCAAATTGCAATCTTCTTGAAATAAAATAGTTCTTGTCTCTGATATATATTGTAACACAATGATCGTCATTATCGTTTGTCGACAGAATATTAGGGGAACATGTTAAATATAGAAGCCGGTAACAATGCAAACAATCAAAACATTGATTCCAAAAGGACCGACGTCTTATTGAAGGTAGGTCTAATCCATTTCCCCGTTTTCGCAAATACTGATCTTGATTTGAGCTTCTGAAATAATACTTTTTTCCATTTAAATTTCTTGTCTTGTTCGGAATCTGCTTGACACAATTGTTACGATTTTGAAGGTACATGGACATGTTAAATTTGATGTCATACGATTTACATGGAAGTTGGGAGACACAGACCGGTCATAATTCTGGATTGTTCATGCATAGCGGTGAGACCGGAGATGCTACCCATTTAAATGTGGTAATGTATAGCAATTGATGCTAAGGAGGTACAAATCAATAACGATTTAAGACTGGCCATTATACCAACTTCCCTATACTACATTAAACACACGTAGCAACAGGCAGAATGAATTCTTTTCAACATTGTACTCAGAAATATTACTGGATTGCGGGAATAATATTCGAAACAAATTAAAATAGATAGGCATATCTCATGTAAACAATACTGCAAACATACATTTTAATATGCAACGTCTGAAATAAACATATGTTAGATAAAACTTTTTTAAAGGATTGGGCGGCGTCTTATTGGGTAGCTGCTGGAATTCCACCCTCCATGATTAATATAGGAATTGCTACTTATGGACGAACCTTTACGCTCAGAGATGCCCATAACCATGACGTTGGTTCTGATACTACAGGCGCGGGAGATCCAGGGAGGTATACAGGAGAAAAGGGTTTCCTTTCTTATTACGAGGTACTAATTAGATTTACATCATCTCAAAAATATTAAAAACTTTATTAAATAAAATGTCGTCAAAGATACCAAGGTTAACAAAAAAAAATTTTCTTCGCCAGACGCGCGTTTCGTCTAATCAAGACTCATCAGTGGCGCTCAAACCCAAACAATATGTAAAAAATCCAAATGATTAAGATGTAGTAGAGCTTAGATCACCAAAATTCCAAAACGTTATATCAAATCCGGCTAAGGCTATCTACACCTTGAAATAGAAAAAACCTTAGAATTAAAATATTTTCTGAAATTTCTAGTCAGCAAATTTAGAAAATGACTTAATCACTGTTAGAATCAATAATTTTCCTGTCAGCACCGAAGTGTGACTACTGGGCTGGTGATACCCTCGGGGACTAACAGCCCATTAGCAGAGGCATCGACCTAGTGGTTGTAAATAAAATGTCGTCAAAGATACCAAGGTTAACAAAAAAATTTTCTTCGTCAGACGCGCGTTTCGTCTAATCAAGACTCATCAGTGGCGCTCAAACCCAAACAATATGTAAAAATCCAAATGATTAAGATGTAGTAGAGCTTAGATCACCAAAATTCCAAAACGTTATATCAAATCCGGCTAAGGCTATCTACACCTTGAAATAGAAAAAACCTTAGAATTAAAATATTTTCTGAAATTGCTAGTCAGTAAATTTAGAAAATGACTTAATCACTGTTAGAATCAATAATTTTCCTGTCAGCACCGAAGTGTGACTACTGGGCTGGTGATACTATCGGGGACTTACAGTCCACCAGCAGAGGCATCGGCCCAGTGGTTGTAAATAAAATGTCGTCAAAGATACCAAGGTTAACAAACACTTTTTCTTCGCCAGACGCGCGTTTCTAATCAAGACTCATCAGTGGCGCTCAAACCCAAACAATATGGCTATCTACACCTTGAAATAGAAAAAATATCAGTCTTTTGGTAGATTTAATGAATGGCTGTTGTATAATGTAATATGTGGCAAAATATATTGGTATGATACAGAATATATTACGTCATTTTCATTGTAATATATACATATAACCTAACTCCGGAACGTGGGATGGAACATCTGAGCTGGTGAAACCTCAAATCCTATTTTTGGACCATACTGGGAGGATTCCCAGTGCTCGAACCACAGATTATCCCACCGCGTCTCCGAGTGGAGGATAGGGAAAACCCTCTCGTTGTTGTGAACTGTCAGGTCATAATACGACAAGGCTGGCCGCGGACCGTAGTAGGTTACGTGTTTGGAGAGTGCCACGCTCATTCTAGCCGCTCCAACCCAACCCATTACTCCATACTGTTCCAGTGGCAATACAAATTGTGTCCCATCCCACCCCATTTTCCATTGATTTATTGTTTGGTAACTTGTTCTCGTCCTGAATATAACTGAAATACTGCTCGCTGGATGCAAAACAAACATCCAATCAATCAAATCCTGATAGAAACGTCGTACATGCTGAATACCTTTGCAAACACATTCATGAAATGTCAGTATGTCGATATGTCGATTCGGTATTCAAAATGACAAGAATGAATAGTGGTGTTTTAATTTGTGGTATGGTTTTAGATATGCGAAATTCTTAAAAATGGTGGGACTAGATATTATTTGGCTGATCAGATGGTACCGTATGCTGTTAGTGGATCCCAGTGGATAGGATATGAAGAAGAAGACAGTATTAGAACAAAGGTAATGACATAGACTTGATCGGTTTACAGTGGATTATTAAAACAACTACATGGCACATTTATCATAGTAATCTCATGTTTTTTCGTCCCGTGGCAAATAGACAAAAAGGCCTGATTTATGCATTGAATTCTGGTACAAAAATACTAAACACTAAACTATGTTTATTCGTGTTTTAATTGCGAGCGTCCTACAGTAAAATCATGAATTGCTTTCCTACTGTTATTAGACCCCAACACTCAACACAACAAACTGTGAGCAATACTCACTTATACCCCCAGCTTCGTATGTCAAAGAATTGCAAAGTCCAAGTTATGCTGTAACAAATATTTTTCAGATCAAATGTAAAATATCAGGTGCACAATGGCAGTAATAAAGCTTCTGTGTACGTTCCTTCGAAGTCAGTAAAATGGTGGCAAAGTCCATTTCCCCCAAATAATATTCCAATCAAAATGTAAAATAAAACGGTTATGTCATAACTGGCGATCTGAACATTATTGACCACGAGTATCTCAGTTTCTCACTATTTCTCGTGGTCCAAAAAATTCAGAGAACCCCAACTAGTAGACTGGAACTACAATTTCAAAATTATTATTTATGAAATCAAAGACTATGCCAGAAAGTGGATTAAGAGGGAAAGGGAACAAGACCAGAACTAGATGCACTAACTGTGTATGAACAATAATGTCTTTTAAACATTGCATTAATGATCTCCCTTATTTTGTATTTAAAGATTCTGTAAAAGGTGCCTCACAAATATGTTGTTGTCTCTGCAGACAAGTTGTCAAAGTGGTTGACTAAAATATTGTCTGCAGTGAAAGAAGGACACCAAAAAATATAAAAAAACCAGATTTTTTGGACAATTCAAAGTCATGGTCGATATCTGAAATTTTATTTGCTAGAACCTTTGATTTTTCAATTATTTATACAACCTTGCTACAGGAGAAATTAAAATTATAATAAAGCCTTCGCTTCCACCAATGCCTATATGCAGTTTTAGGTTACGACAATACGTTTTTCTACTACTAAAGAACTAAAAGGAAAATTAAGCTACAGCGGACAGGTTTATAGTATGATAGATTTTCTGATCGACAATATATTTTCAACTTTTGATGCATTTGTTTTTCAGCATGCAATCAGATATTTTCAATTGGTACAAGATGTGCCACACTACTTGTCGATTTGTTTATTTATTCTTTGTTTCCGTTAATCACAGAAACAGCTTCATCCACATCATGTTTAGACTAACAATGGTCATCTTAGAACAATACTTTACGACAAACTAGCAAACTAGACGATTTTAATTTCAAAATGATAAATTGTTAGTTCTCACTTATGCAGCAATATTCCAACTTCCCCTGCATACGATGTCTATATTTCGCCTTTGTTCAGGTATGCAAAAGCTGGCATCGAGGATATGACTTTTCCAAACGTCATCAATTTCTTTGAGATAAACTTATAAACCAAGGTTACAGAAAAATGAATCGACCCCGACTTTAATAAGTTTTACTGTAAATACCATTTCGTTGTTGAACAATATTCTCGTTTAAAACATAGATAATTTTCCCATTTTTTTTAATTAAGTACACGGTGATTGTGATGATTATAGGATACACTATAGGATTAAACACTAGGTTTTAGGAAATTATCAATGTGTAAACTCCGGCGACTCACTCACAAACTAAATAAGTCCGAAGGACTTTATGTCAAGTTTGTGAGGGAGTCGCCGGAGTTTACACATTGATAATTTCCTAAAACACAGTGTTTAATCCTTATAATTCTTTAAAATAATCGTTACGATTTTTAAAACAGCAAAAACAGTTAGAAACCCATCTAGACCTCAAAACGTACCTAGGCAGGAAAGCGTAAGTATTTGCAAAACATAGTACCAAAGGAATCGCGGTTCTGTCGATATCGATAGGAAAAAAAAACAAAATGAAATACTAAATTGTAATTATATTATATTTTATTTGAAATCTCAATCGATTTAATTGGAAATAAATGGGGCAGAGAAAACATTGTCCCCTCTCCCTGACGATACGCTAGGAGGACGCCATCTTGTTTACATTGGATACTGAAAGTAGTCCGCTCAGAGGAAATATCGATATATAAATTATCTGAGAAGACGCCATTTAAGTGTTTTTATCCAATCAAAGCACTTTATATAAAAAAATTACAGCATGAATAGAATTATTTACTATATGATATCCATCCACATCAACAAACCAACTCACAAACTACAGTAATGAAAGCGGGAGATGTATCCATTTCTTTTAAAATGTCAGTACCAAGTCGGGACCTTTGCTGTAGTTGCTATATTTTTGGTTGTTGGTTCTAAAGTTTGTCAGGTTCTTGGAATATGATTTGTTGATTGTCGTTTTCGACAGTTTCCTTCGTGTTCGGTACTTTGTTATTACCTTCATTATGTGCCCAATGACACTATGTGACAAAGTTTCTGTAAAAGTTTCAATTATATGTAGTGTGTAGGAGAAGTTGCGGTTAAGAAATGGATACAATCGTGTGTAACGGACGGATATCCTAATCACTATATACCCCCAACAATTAAGCAGCAGTATAATTTTCAAGCGGAGTAAAATAAATATTTTGAAGTTTATTGTTACGTGTAATTGTTATGTAAATTTTTGTCTTCCTTTCGTTGTATCTTTACCTTTAAGCTGTCATTTTGATGCTAGACATACTACCTGTTTTAATTGTGTTTTTATTGTTTGCTTTGGAATTTTTGATGTCTAGTTTTATGTTAAAAAGGTTTCTGCATGTATTTAGTTTGCCATCTTTAATTGTTTTCAGTGTTTGTTTTATAATGTTTCTGTTATACTACTTTATTAAATGTATCAGTCATTGTTTTGAGGTTTTGTTCAGGTAAGATATGTGAAGCAACATGGGTTTGGTGGCACTATGATTTGGGCTTTAGACCTTGATGATTTCAGAGGCACTTGCGGGCAAGGGAAGTATCCTTTGCTTCATGCTATCGACGATGAACTTAAGAAAACAGGTGGAGCCACTGTACAGCCGTGAGTCATCATTTAAAATATTTGTACTTTGATTACTTAAACGACAATTCTCGTAAAATCAATTGTTATGTAAAGAAACATAATAAAAAGCGTCGAGTAAATATTGACTCCTGTTATTTACATGTTCCATTTTATTCTGCATACTGACTAGAAATAAAAGTCGTCAAAGATAATTGATATCAAGGTTAAACTCATCAAAAATAAAACATACATGAAGATCAAATAATTACGAACTTTACAAGCTGTATTATTCAAATTCCAAAATGTTAAAAAATTTCATTTTCCACATTTCAACGGGGACTATAGTACTAAGTTAATGATATTTGTGTCAGCACCGAAGTGTAACCACTAGGCTGATAATACCCTAATGATTTGTGTCAGAACCGAAGCGTAACCACTAGGCTGATAATACCCTAATGATTTGTGTCAGAACCGAAGTGTAACCACTAGGCTGATAATACCCTAATGAATTGTGTCAGAACCGAAGCGTAACCACTAGGCTGATAATACCCTAATGATTTGTGTCAGAACCGAAGCGTAACCACTAGGCTGATAATACTCAATGATTTGTGTCAGAACCGAAGCGTAACCACTAGGCTGATAATACCCTAATGATTTGTGTCAGAACCGAAGTGTAACCACTAGGCTGATAATACCCTAATGATTTGTCAGAACCGAAGCGTAACCACTAGGCTGATAATACCCTAATGATTTGTGTCAGAACCGAAGCGTAACCACTATGCTGATAATACCCTAATGATTTGTGTCAGAACCGAAGCGTAACCACTAGGCTGATAATACCCTAATGATTTGTGTCAGAACCGAAGTGTAACCACTAGGATGATAATACCCTAATGATTTGTGTCAGCACCGAAGTTTAACCACTAGGCTGATAATACCCTAATGATTTGTGTCAGAACCGAAGCGTGACTACGGAGCTGATAATACAGTTATACATAATGAATTTAGTTTTAGTTTTATCACCCGATCTATCAATAACTTATTTGTACTAACAAGTTTTTTAAACCTATGGTAACGCCTCATAATGCTGTTGAAATCTGAGTTTTTTGTACGAAATAAGCTTCTATCAACATTGTGGATCTTATGCTTATTTTTGTAAAAAATTTTGATCAGAATACAGCAATCCTCACAGAGCTCATCGCAACCAACAACGAGCTTATCAACGTTAACCACACAAACATCGCAGAGTTCTGTAACCACTACAACAGTCGGTGAGTTATCATGCAGAATCATTCTTTAAGCCTAGGATTGTTTTCAATTGCTGGTTAGATTATTGGATATAAACGACTTTGGGTCGATTTACGCTGAATAAACAGCGAAGCGGTTAATGTAGGTTGGTTCCCGACGTTATATTCAGTATGCCTTCGGAATATACAAATATAATCCGAAAGATGATAGACCGGGAACCAGACTACGGTTAACGTTGCAGCAAAAATCGACCCAAAGTCGTTTATATCCAATAATCTAACCAACAATTGAAAACAAACCTTATATTTTAAATTCTCTAGTAAAAATGAAGTTACAAGAACAATATTTTACAAGTAATCAAATAATATTTCCAATTCACAATTTTAGTGTCGTCACTTGTTATTTGCGGAAGAATTCATGTATAGTCTACGTCATCAATACATCTTATTATGACGTCACAACCAGTCACGTGCTGAAAAACCAAGTTAGGTTATACGAAAAAACCAACTTTGCTCACGTATTGAAACGAAATAAAAATATTACAGATTTAACGATTGAGTATATGGTTTTAACGCTAAATGATATTTGTAGTAGGTTGTCAGCTTATGGAGTACAAATATCTCACTAATAGATTACTCAATAACTGTCCCGATTTCACAGATTTCACTGCTATATTGCTTTACTGTTACGCGCATTTTTAGGGCAAGTCTATAAGATAAACTTACTGAAACCCTTAAGATGTTGTATGTGTCGGACATCCTATGAATTTCAATAGATACAAGTTGCGTGCCACATTATACTCAGGGTCTTCACTTTTTGTTTACTTTCTATGACAGACATTTTATGATAAACAGGTGCACATACTAATTTATTTTAAAAAGGTACCCAGACTCTAAACGTAATGGTCATATATAGAATTTTTTAATGTGGTAACTTTTTATTGTCGAAAATCATCAATGTAAATCGTGTTCATGGATTCATTGCTCATTAGTAATACATCAATATTATACGTGGAGATACATAGAAATCTTATATTATGTTCCCATGTAGAACGGAAGAAATAGATTCTTTAACTTAAGTAATTGAAGATTTTGGATTTATTCCACTGTTTTAGAAATTCATTGTCTTAACACTCGTTAAAGAAATAGAGACTCGTGTTATAATCTATTAATGTCTGCCGTACATCAGGTTCTATAGGTTCAGAAACTGACTTACCCGTATGTGGCTCATAAGAAGCAAGAGCGACATGCGTGCCAGTTGTAATGATGTGTTATGCAAAAATAAAACCAGATATACTCAATTTTTAATAAGCGATCATGTTTAGCACAATATTCATTTTGTATGTATTAAAATCTGTTATGATTGAATGATCTTCTACTGAATACCTACACAAATAGTTATTTTAACGTATTTTTTACAAAACAATATAACAATGTATATAATTTTGTTCTGTTTTCTCTCACAGTAACATCAACGACACCCGTGCCAACGAATCATTTTGGACAAACTCACAATTTCAGTTGTACAGGGAAAAAGAGTGGATTTTATCCGGATCCAAATTCGTGTGACTCGTACTTTATATGCGCTGCACAGATTCCTTTTGCCATTCACTGTGCCAGTGGGCTACTTTTCAATGTAAACACAAACTTTTGTGACTGGCCAAAAAACGTTAATTGTACAAGTAATCACCAATCGACCGCAGTATCTACGTCACAATCACAGGCGCCCACTTACGTCCCTGTAAATACAAATGCCCCAACAAATCTATTGGTGTTTACAAGTACACCTGTCCAAACTAATGCACCTACTAGTCAATTGGTGTTTACAAGTACACCTGTCCAAACTAAAGCACCTACTAGTCAATTGGTTTTTACAAGTACACCTGTCCAGACTAACGCACCAACTCAGGGTCCAGTAATAACCAACGGACCAACTCAGAATCCGACCACTTCAAATGTACCAACCCAGGTTTTAGTGTTTACCAATACACCGAGTTTCACTTTTACACCTGCCGTCACCAATGCACCAACGAACTCTCCGTCCCCGACACAGTCACCAACAAACTCACCAACATCAACAACGCCAGTGTCTTATCTAGGTATGCTACTTGTATTTAAAATGACTAACTCTATACTAAATGTTTCAACGGAAATATAGTATCATGCCAACATGATGTATTATAGATATAATAGCGTAAGCGAGAAAACGCCGTTTAAATCCAACGCTAAGATTGATAATGATACCAGGTGCGTGTACAGGTAAACATCTCGTTATTAACAACTGCCGTAAAAGGTAAAGTCAGGCGAGGAAAAGGTATGTCCATGTGGGCCAATTTATAGACCAAATAAATGCTAACGGAGTTGGAACATAAGAATTTCGAAATGATCACCTTCATTGTAAGGACAGTAATAAAACTTATATTGTTTTGCTTAAACTGTAAATAAAACGTTTGTAAGTTAGTATCTATTTTTTTAAACAAATTTGTTAAATACTAAGAGGCTTGTCAAACACAATTACTAATCCAATTATTAATGTGGTAAGACATTTTCTTCTAATGCGAACATGTTTTAATGACGTATCAAATTTTGCCCTTATTTTACAAGAAGTGTAAATATATATGAAAACTCTGGCTACGAGAATGGACATTAGACAGACATTTTACACATTGGTTGAATTGTTTTTTTAATTGTGTTTTAACGCCACTTTCAGCAATTTTTTAGCTATATCGTGGCGTCCAGTTTTTATTGGGGGAGGAAGCCAGAGAACCCGGAGAGAAATCCGGACCTGCGGTTGGAAAACTGGCAATCCTTGTCAATTAAGATTGGAATCGAGTACACCCTGCCTGCAGTGAGAATCGAACCCACAATCCCAGTGTTGATAGGTCACGTGATCAATAGTAGACGAACTACCTTAAGCACTCGGCCACCGAGGCCCCCCACATTGGTTGAATCTTACTCGATACGATATATACAGTATTATTATGCGTACTGACGGTAAGATTTGCACGTATTTGGTAGCCTATTACAGTAGTGAGTAGATCAGTGTGGATAAAGCTTAATTTTACATTTTGCATCAGTCATTTGGCAGAACACACAACGTTCACATCCACCATATAATTGGGCGGCAAAATATCGCAGAAACAAGAAATACATTCGATCGCGAACAAACTGTGATTAAGGGGCAAAGTGGAAACTTTTCCCGATCGATGCACACCCGTTCTACGTTTATACCAGTGCATACCCCTTTCCTTAATTGCTGCTACGTTTATACCAGTAAGTTTGTCCAGCAAGTAAGAGTGTCCGTTATCGTTATTTGTACTTTTCTTAAGGTTAAATTTCGCCGTCCTACATATTGTCACATTCCTGTGAGCAGAATAAACTGATAATTATATCTTTGTTCGTTTACTCAAGAAACTGTCAATTTTTAAGATTGGAGTTAATAGATTAATTGCCATAAGTCGCATGCAAACTCATAACACCACTGATAACACGTTAGTTACCACAAGTACACATTATTATTTTGGTTTTGACTTTTTGAATTTAGTTTCTTGTGTAATTTCTGTAAATAATAACATAGAAGACTGTGCCAATTTTTTACCATCCCAGTTTTTCCTTTTGCAGCTAACTTTTGCGGACAAAAAGCGGACGGTCTATATAGTGATAGCAATGCTTGTGGATATTACTATCAGTGTTCGTTTGGAATAACCTTTCACGAACCATGCGCACCTGGTCTGGCGTTTAATGATCAAACAGACGCCTGCGACTATCCCTCTAATGTTCCCGGATGCTTAAACTACCAAGGATAGACGTTATCTGAATAAAAATGAAAATATTTTTACTTGAAAATAAATTAAATCTCTTCGAGTTTTATTCATAAACATATATTCCTTATATATTCCTTAAATAAACAGTCTTTCATAAATCAACATGCATGAAATTTTATCATTATCGGAATTTGGGTTCCGAAAAGAGTTCAAAATATGTAGCAGGTTTCTCAGAAGCTGATGTTTTCTCAATCTAAGAGTTAGATACGATCAACACAATTTCAGCAATATTGCGGTGCCATGCCTTATTGGGTGGAAAAAAGTGAGTACCCGGTGAGATGAGAACTCAAGAACTTCTGCAGGAAGACAACCATCCCAGTTTCGACGCGCTTGTGCCTAATACTCGACGATTACGTACATGAATAATTCGTTCACGTAGGTCCCCAACAATTAGTATGTTTGTTTGGATGTTCTTTAACGCCACTATCAGCAATTTGTCAACTACATCATAGCGTCGAGTTTTTATTGGTTGAGGAATCCGGAGTACCAGGAGAAAAACCCCGACCTGCGGTAGGAATGCTAGCAATCCTTCAATTAAGATTGGAGTCGAATACTCCCTTCCCTTAGTGAGACTCGAACCAGCAATCCCAGTGTTGACAGGCCACTTGATCAATTTGTCAACTACATCATAGCGTCCAGTTTTAATTGGTTGAGGAAGCCGGAGTACCAGGAGAAAAACCCCGCCCTGCGGTAGGAATGCTAGCAATCCTTCAATTAAGATTTGAGTCGAACACTCCCTTCCCTTAGTGAGACTCGAACCCGCAATCCCAGTGTTGACAGACCATTTGATCAATTGTAGGCGAACTACATTAACCATTCGGGCACCGAGACCCCCCTCCCCAACAATTAGAGGTAAAATGTCACCAAAATGTAAAGTTATATAAAGACAACTGAAATTTGTGATATTATTATTTTCTCTCTTTAGGGAAGATTAAAACTAGTATAGATTTAATAAAACCGTTATATATCAAGGCTGTGGAACAATTTCATATCGTTTTGTAGCCCTAATTGTAGAATTGCGTGTAACGTAGTCCTATGTTATACCATATACCGCTGTTAACAACTGTTTATAATTCCAATGAAAATATATCCTTTCCTTGAAAATCACAGCCCGACCAACATTAATTGGTTTAGTTATGCTAGTTGTATCGTCAAAACTATTAATAACTATGATTTTTCGCTCACTATCTTATGTATTGATTAAAGGCTTATCTTTGTGGTTTTGGGGGATGCTAATTTCTTGTCCAAATCGAGTTTTGAAGTTCATTAATTGTATCTGGATTGTTGCCTATAGATTCTAAAAAATCAGACTTTAAATATTTTGAAAGGGTTTGAATTGAATTGTCTCTACAAATTCTACATTTTATTTTTTACCAAATACTTCATACTTGCCAAGTGGCAGTCAAAGGTTTTTCAAACTTTGGTCTGTCACATCGAATTATCTACTGTTTGTTAATTTGTTCTCATCCTAAAACTAGATAAAATACGGCTAGCTGGATTCTAAGCAACCATTCAATCGGTCAATATTATCTTTATTTTGTTGTGTCTAGGGGAGTCACAATTGTTGACTTTGACATTGTGTCTAGGGGAGTCACACTTGTTGACTTTGACATTGTGTCTAGAGCAGTCACAATTGTTGACTTTGACATTGTGTCTAGAGCAGTCACAATTGTTGACTTTGACATTGTGTCTAGAGCAGTCACAATTGTTGACTTTGACATTGTGTCTAGAGCAGTCACAATTGTTGACTTTGACATTGTGTCTAAAGCAGTCACACTTGTTGACTTTGACATTGTGTCTAGGGGAGTCACAATTGTTGACTTTGACATTGTGTCTAGAGCAGTCACAATTGTTGACTTTGACATTGTTTCTAGGGGAGTCACAATTGTTGACTTTGACATTGTGTCTAGGGGAGTCACAATTGTTGACTTTGACATTGTGTCTAGAGCAGTCACAATTGTTGACTTTGACATTGTGTCTAGAGCAGTCACAATTGTTGACTTTGACATTGTGTTTAGAGCAGTCACACTTGTTGACTTTGACATTGTGTCTAGAGCAGTCACACTTGTTGACTTTGACATTGTGTCTAGAGCAGTCACAATTGTTGACTTTGACATTGTGTCTAGAGCAGTCACACTTGTTGACTTTGACATTGTGTCTAGAGCAGTCACAATTGTTGACTTTGACATTGTGTCTAGAGCAGTCACACTTGTTGACTTTGACATTGTGTCTAGAGCAGTCACAATTGTTGACTTTGACATTGTGTCTAGAGCAGTCACACTTGTTGACTTTGACATTGTGTCTAGAGCAGTCACAATTGTTGACTTTGACATTGTGTCTAGAGCAGTCACACTTGTTGACTTTGACATTGTGTCTAGAGCAGTCACACTTGTTGACTTTGACATTGTGTCTAGAGCAGTCACAATTGTTGACTTTGACATTGTGTCTAGGGGAGTCACAATTGTTGACTTTGACATTGTGTCTAGAGCAGTCACAATTGTTGTGTCTAGAGCAGTCACAATTGTTGACTTTGACATTGTGTATAGAGCAGTCACAATTGTTGACTTTGACATTGTGTCTAGGGCAGTCACAATTGTTGACTTTGACATTGTGTCTAGAGCAGTCACACTTGTTGACTTTGACATTGTGTCTAGGGGAGTCACAATTGTTGACTTTGACATTGTGTCTAGAGCAGTCACAATTGTTGACTTTGACATTGTGTCTAGGGCAGTCACAATTGTTGACTTTGACATTGTGTCTAGAGCAGTCACAATTGTTGACTTTGACATTGTGTCTAGAGCAGTCACACTTGTTGACTTTGACATTGTGTCTAGGGCAGTCACAATTGTTGACTTTGACATTGTGTCTAGAGCAGTCACACTTGTTGACTTTGACATTGTGTCTATGGGAGTCACAATTGTTGACTTTGACATTGTGTCTAGAGCAGTCACAATTGTTGACTTTGACATTGTGTCTAGAGTAGTCACACTTGTTGACTTTGACATTGTGTCTAGAGCAGTCACAATTGTTGACTTTGACATTGTGTCTAGAGCAGTCACACTTGTTGACTTTGACATTGTGTCTAGAGCAGTCACACTTGTTGACTGACATGGTCATATATTGACCGTAGTTTTACGTTGTGTATATTCACACAAAACAGGTTACAGATCTAGGTCCGGGCGATAGTCTGAAAATTTCTAGTTCAAAGACAACCAGTTTCGAAGTTTGCCTAATCACAGAATTCTAACTCTTACGTCATCGGGGCCATATCTTGGGAAGAACGTATGACCGATTATAACAATATTTGAAATGTATTATTAAATGTGAATGATGGACATTTTCTTTGTATTAAAAACTTTAATTTAAACAGTAATATGTGATTGTAGGAATGTAGTATCTGCTCGAAACCTTCTATATTAACTTTAGCGCGTAAAACCTCATTACTGTCGCAGTGTCCCATGATCTTCGTAGGTGTTGGTTTATCTAATCTCCAAGGTTACTACTTGTCTAGCAATCTAGGTGCATGTTCACGTTTGTAATTTTGAAGCATCGGTAAGCACGTCCGCCATGTTGCTGTATGTTTTGATTGTCGTATTGTTTTCCTTATGTGTGGAATCGTGTAAGTATTCGATAGTTTACTATATATTTAGTGATTATGTTCATTTAAAGTCATAGCAAGTCTTTCTAAACTAATTGTTTTATGTGTTCATTTGTATGGGGTCTAACGTCATGTTAAGAAAATTTTCAGTTATATCATTGCTTTTATTTATTAGGTCGTCTATAAAAAATAAGAACCAAATCATATATATTCGTTTAATGTCACGGTTGAATATATATCGGTGATAAGAACGTCTATACTAATTTTCACAACAGTTACGTGTAGTATGTATTATTCCTGCTTTTTGGACTATATATATCACACCTGCGATTCCCGAAGTTATATCCTATATAGAGGATTATGTATCAGGGCAAATGAAGCAAGGTGTTTAGCAGTTATGTTGAGCTCGTCCAAACCATATAATTTGGTTTATCCTTATGTGGATATTCTTGGCTAATTACCTGGCCTCTCGTACGTTTTGACCAAAAATAACACTACTGGAACAGGATGTGACCACCCTTCCGGAAAACATTATCCTGTAGTTTCGTACTTGGAGTTTGTTCCTTTCTTTACAGCAACTTATCGTTTGTGTTACTTTGCTTGCGATCAGTATACCGATTGTTTAGATCGGACGCGACTGTTGACCAATACAATAAGCTATATATTCAAACAGAGATTTGTTGAACCAGGATGATGAAATCTCAATAGAAGTTCTATGGCCGTCATCAAGACTCGCTTTAATTACATGAAAAATTCCTATTCCAAATGCTGTCAAACATTTTTCTGAACCATAGATAGATTTTTTTCTAACCCTAAACTTGACTTTATCATTACTATTAGTGACTCGACGGCTATATTAGAGGCAGGTACCACTCACAGAGCATAGTAGTTTTGAATTGGATCCGGGTAACTCATTTTTAGTTTTTGTTGTTTTTTTTAAATGTTTGTTTTTCTTTATGTTGTGTGTCTGCCTCAATCTGGCTTGTACCACTATCCCATAGTTTTCAATACTTGTTGACTTTTTGGTTTTCGAACACTTAACTATTATCTTACACGTCTCTTTTTGCAGCAACTATATCGACTCCAGCACAAAATCAACTAATTCAAACTAATCAATTTAGCTGTGCTGGAAAAACATTCGGATTTTATCCCAATCCAAACGGCTGTGATTCTTATTTTATATGTGCTGGACAAATCGCTTCAGAAGTTCGATGTGCAAATGGTCTTTTATACAATGATCAAACAAAATTTTGTGATTGGCCGACGAATGTTAATTGTCCTGTAACTACACAGTCAAGCACATTGTCGACAGTTCAGCCTGGAGTACAAGCAAATACACCTTCGAATACTCAAATGAACACGAATTCACAAACCAAACTTTTAGCTTTTACAAACGCACCATTGCCAACGACAGCAAGTTCAACGCATATTTCGAATCTATTAACTCAGCTTTTAGTTTTCACTCAGTCACCAACCAAATTGTTAGTATTTACAAATGCCCCTGCAATGACGACCACACCAACTACTCAGGCGCCTATTAATGGACCAACCAAATTATTGGTGTTTACACCGAGACCAGCCCAGACCATTGCACCCGTAAGCACAAATCCACCGACCAAATTATTAGTCTTCACTCAAAGACCATCTAATACTAATATACCTGTTAATACTAATGCGCCAACAAAACTGTTGATGTTCACTAATCAACCAACGCAAGCGCAGAACCATGCATCTTCAAACATTCCAGTAGCTACGACCACAGCTCCTTACGTAGGTATGTAATATAATTATACCGCTAATGTACACCCTAACCAGAGAACCATTACTATTTCACAGTAAACACCATATAAGACTCTTTTTTATTCTTTTTTGTGAATAAGCGGATAGTATCCACATGTCGTGCATTTAGGAATGACACTATAACAACAAACAATGCAACAATTTACACAAATGATATTATTATATCTACTGAAAGGATTAAACACTGTTTTTATGACATTGCCAGAGTTTACACATTGATAATTTCCTATAAATCTGGCTTTAATCCTATTATCCTATTATCCTATTATGACATACATGTATTTGGTGTAAATATTGGTAAATCTGTCCATGTAATAAACGTAGGAGGTCAGTGTCAGTTGTAAGCACTGGAGACATAAATTTAAATTTGTGATAAATAGATCATTATATGGTCAATTCCATATTGGCACTCGACCCATATCAGCGCTTGGGCTGATATGGGAGTATCGGGGCTGACACCAGAGCCAGTATGGAAATGACTATGTAATAATCTAAAATAATTCTCATAAATATAACTTTGCATTTTTTAAGCAGATAACAAAGAACCCATCTAGACTTCAAAATATGCCCATGCAAGACGGCGTAGGAATATACAAAATACAATACACAAAAATTCTCGATTATGTAGATTTTAATAGAAAAATTAACAAAATGACACCAATGTTTTATTTATCCTATGTTTTATTTACAATCTCATTCGATTTAATTAAAAATCATTGCAACAGACAAACACTGTTCCCTCTGCCCTTACGATTCGCTTGAGGGACGCTTTCTTCTCAGAAGAAATGTTGAGTTATAAATTATTTGAGATCACGTGATGTTGTTGTTTTCAATCAAAACACTTGGTAGAAATACACTACAGCATGATTAAATTCCTATTTTATGCTTGAATCTTATTTTTGTCTTACTTATAGAAAGTTTTTGTCGTGGAAAATTGGATGGACTTTTTAGAGACCCACAGGATTGTGGTTACTTTTACCAGTGTTCGTACGGACTGACGTATCATGAACCCTGCTCCCCAGGAACCGTCTTCAATGATCAGTCATCGGCATGTGACTACCCATTCACTGTTCCAGCATGTTTTAATTACCAGTACCAAGGATAAGAAAGCATATCAAAATATAGCTTATTGTTTTAAAGTATACATCAAATAATATGAAATAAATGAATGCTAGCATGAAACGCGACAACGCCAATGAAATCAATCGATCACCAATGCGTTTAAATCAATACACAATGAAACTAGTCTATGTTATCTCTCTGCTAAAACTTAATCGGACAGTTACATGAATCATGCATAAATTGCACATGTTGGTTTTGATATTAAATACCATAAAAATTGTACATTCTTTATGAGATCACTTTTAGTTCAGTCTAAAAGCGCTCATATTTTACTAAATAGCTTTACAGTTTGCAAGGAAACTTATACACCAAAGTAACTGCGAAATATATTTTGTTCCTTTACACGGAATAAATTCGAACCTAAAATCGAAAAGAAGTTATCTAACAGAAGTATTGTAATAGTGTGAATATTTGAACTCGTCGAAGCCTGGAGTAACATTACCTGCCGCAAGTCAAGGTCACCAATTATTGTATTAAATGAATGGGACTTGGTTGCAATGAAAACCATTTTTTACAAGCTGCTACTGCATATCGCAACCCCTTGTGATATTGACATGATTCTCGATTACTACTCTATAGCATGTTCCACCCAGTGGGTGTGAACGAAGTTGTACCAGGGGTCCAATTACTAAAATAATGAACAAAAAAAAAAATATAATAACTTCATGCCTGTACACATCTATTGTTAGTATACTTCATGCAAAAATTGCTGTTTTTTTCATTGGACAATGACCATGTGTCAATTTCTAAGCATTCTGATTTTACACCTTACACCTTGTACAAGGGCAATCCGATTCAACTATGCACTATGGAAGATAATTGCTACAACCAAATAATATACAATCATCGCCATAAACTAGAATTGATGTAATGAGGCAGCAATATTGCCCATAGAATTTACTAGAAAACGAGTAGTATCTTTAAGAAAGCTAGTCGCATTTCACTCTTAGAGATGTATGTAAAGTAGAACGGAAACTGAACAAACAACAGCTCCATCTTCTGTCTGCATGTGAATAACGACAGACGCACGGAAAGAAAAGCTTTTAAAAAATCATAGAGCTAACAATAAACATATTTAAATATCCCTATTGAATAGCTATTTCAGAAGTTGAAGACCACAATGGTAAATAATAAAACAATAAAAACCTTTCTATGTATATCAGATCAGTTAACGTTTTTTTTCTCTTGCGATGTATCGTATATATTAACTCGAAATGAAGTTAGTTAACATTTAAAATTTCAAAACAGTAGCTTTTTTTTAATTGCATAAGCAAATATGTACTTACATCCAATGAGTAATATTCATTACAGTTTGCAATTTTATTCATTTGACTATATTTTAAAATGGGAACTTCTAAGTAAAATATTTTAATACGATTGTATTAACACAAACACCATGTCAATTTAAGGCTAATTAAAATGTGAATTCTATAATGTGTATGCTATTCCCAAAAAAAGAGGGAAGAGATCAATTGTATGGGTAATTAAGGTTAAAATAAATAATTGTAACGGAACCATCAGTGAATTTTACTCTTAATTCTATGGGCTGTGTGTGTATAGTAAACAAAATGTGTTATTGAACCATAAGTCATTCGCCGCTCAGACAACCTTAATGGAGGATCATTAGTATGACGATAATTTCACGATAGAGAGAGTGCGTGTGTCATTCGGTCAAATCAAGAAAATGTGGCGTAAATACATCACCGGCGTGAGGACTGTTTACAGATAAGATGGGCAACAAAGCAAATATAATTATACCCCAGACGAAATTCGCAAACATAACACGTCGTATGGTTTTATCATGTAATTATTGTTTATCAGTTAATAATTGCATACGTTGGCATAAAAATCAATTTCTAAAGTTTAATTACGACTACCAATTGTTTTAAAACACAGTCTGCTGGAATAATATTGAAAAATGCAAATACGATGCTTTTCAGAGTATACCATAGTAGATTGTTCGAACGCAATTTTTTAAAACTATTTTTGTCCAATTAGAATGCAAGTTTGTCTTCAATAATAGTACGTTACCATAGGTAAGCGTCTTTAAGTTCAAAGGTCACAATTAGAAAATATACCGTCTGCCTCGGAAAAATATAATGGTGGTCAAACACGCTATTTCAGAATACAAAAGGATTGATTGATTTGATGTTTGCTTTACGTCAAGCGAACAGTATTTCAGCTATATTCAGGACGAGAACAAGTTAACAAAACAATACATCAATTGAAAAAAGGGGTGGGATGGGACACAGGGAACACAGTCAGTTTGACTGCAACTGGAAAAAAACGGAGTATTGGGTAGGGTCGGAGAATTTAGCCTTTTGTAGCGGCTACAATGAGCCTACTCTTTTTCGAAATCTACAAAAGGGATCTTTATCGTGCAAGGAGTGTGGCACTCTCCAAACAAGTTACTCAATAAGGTCCGTGGCCAAGCTTTCCGTATTATGACCTGACAACCCCCAACCAAAGGATCTCCCTTATCCGCCACCCGGGGACGCGCTAAGCTGCACTGTGGGTCGAGCACTGGGAACCGTTCCACTATAGTCCAAGAATACAAAGGAAGTAACGTTTTAAAAGTATATGTAGTCCCCACAAAACAAATATTGCTGTCGAGTAAAATGAATAGAGCAAATAGAGAAAATAAAATTACGTATTTGGCAAAGATGTTGGTTTGTTTCCAAATTGTCAACTTCAAGGATTAACTACAAGGAAGGAGCATTACTATTGCTGTTGGTGTTGTTGTTTATTTCCAACTCTGTTAATTTAAGATGTTGTGGTATATTGCTGGTTATTATTTTCTTAAAATATTTTACGATGTTTCTGAAATTTTAGAAAAAATAAAGCAAAGTTCTTAATTCGGACATATAAAATCAGATTTTATTGTTTTATTGAAATTTTTGGAAGTTGGGGACATAATTCACATGTAAAATAACGGTTTTGATCATTATCTGTAATATAATACCGAACATATGATACAACGTCCTTATTTTAAATTATGTTGAACATGTGTATCACGAAATGCTCTATAATTCAGTCACCAGCATTCCTTGTTTACCACTACAGATCAATAATATATGCATTTGTGTCAGCATTATTGGCTTTTTGCATTTTCTGAAAAAAAAACCCAATTTCATCTAGAAAGTTTTTCCCGTGGTTTAATGCGATAAAGTCTTTAACAGCACATCTGTATTAAAGTAAAAACAAGGTAATATGTTCTGTGTTTTAAGGATCTCACAGAAGGTCAGAATAGATTACAAGAAATATACTGAGCTGTAGGAATGTAAATGTCCGATCAGTTATCTCTATATTGTCGTTGTTATTTCTTTTCTCAAAATATTGTATTATACGTCGTCTCACTTCAGTACTGGCTACTTGGCTTATGGTGTAACCTCTAGACAAAGTTCGTCCTCTTGGTAGTTTTTTCACCGGACTAATATTACGGATGTTTAAACACGAGGAAGCCGCAAAACCAGGTAAAAGCCCCGACCTTCGACAATCAATCTAATTCAAATTAAATCCTTCACTTGATCTCGTTTTTTGTGTTTGGTTACTGCGATGTATCGACATAGCAAAAAGCGGGGATCAAGTGAAATATATAATTTTAATTAGATTGTTCAACAATACAAGCGGCAATCCTTGTCAATTCAAGGTACAGTGCAACACACTTTGTCAGCAGTAAAAATCGAACCCACAACCTGATTGTTGACAGCCGAGTGATCTGTAATAGATGACAGAACCACTCGGCCACTGAGACCCCGCTATTTCTCGGTTTTTACTACTTACATTTACCTTTTTATTATACTATTGTAGTGTTTATATTTTACATGTGTTGATTGAAGACACACTCCAACTCAGAAAACGTTAATGTTTCTTGTCTATTTCGTTTGATAAATTTTTAACGTTTTTTTCTTATTATTCTTTGTTCAGTTTCCGTTCTACTTTACATACATCTACAAGAGTTAAAGGGATGCAGGCCACCATCCGCCATTTTAAGTGAAATTTTCAAAATAGATAACATTTATGGTAAATCTAATAATAATTGCCTTCATTATTAACTCTTAATTTCATTAAAATTTAAAATAATAATGAAAGTTTTCTACTGATATTATTACTCCAATTTATTAATGGTTGAAATAAAAAGTTTTCGTATAAATGAATTTGGTATTTGCAAAAATAATGAAAATGAAAAAGGAGAGGTAATTTTGACCAAAATATACTATTTTAGCACTTTTTGACCAGTTTTTGCCCAGTTGACAAAACATTAATTCAGAGACCCTTATTTTTCTTTAAAAACAAAAATGTATACCAAGTGCCTGCCATTATATAAAATAATTCAGAAATTTCATTGGACAGAATTTTTGTAATCTTTTATTTTAGTGCTGTTTTATTCTTTTCTTTGTATAATCGATTGATATTTGTATAATTGATAAACCACAGCCTCCGTGAATTATTTCTTAAACAACAATTTCAAAACCTGTTTTGACCTTTATTGATCTTCTTGGAATCCTCAATAATTGCATGCTAACATTTTTGGTAGTAATAACATCATTCTAGGAATCAAAGAACGAAAACACAGAGTTAACGTATAAATAACATGTAAATAGTATTTGAATTACTGCTAGAAAATATCTGACTATACATAGGACAAGCAGGAAGGTAGAGTAAATAATTTTATAAGTTTAAACGGATTTTTACTGTTCTCTTAATTTTTCTGTTTTTTTTTTCTTTTCTTTTCATAAATTCAAACAACTGTAATGGTAAAACAATACTATTTAATATTTTATTTTTCAGTCTAAACGAGGTTCTATGAATGAAGAATACAACTTTAAAAAAACATAATAACAGTCACAATACGATTTCTTTGCTCTTTGTTGTTCAATCACGTTTCTCTTATATAGGGTCATTACTGTTTTACTTTTGATAATTTGTATGTCGCCTCCACCGGTTGTCAAAATCATTATAAACGAAACATAGTGACTTCTCTTCTGTGTGAACTTTTATTGAAAGATATACGTATATATATACAGTAAAAATTTGACCTTACATATTGCCCTTGCTTTAAGCTTGACGGTCCAGCAGTGTTAGTAACTATATTTACCTGGTTCCTTGTTTGCAAGGTGGTTTGCAAATGCATAAAAAAATCTTGCATCTGCGCCAAATTTGGATTTCATTGGCGCCGTAAATATTTTTGTTCTGAAATCATTACATTTGCTGTACTATAAAGGTATCAGAATAAATTTTTGCTTTATTCGGCAGTGCCAAATGAAGTCTCCTGGTTCCCTTGTCCTCGCTTCTTACGATATCTAGTATTCTGTACTGGTTTACACGTTGTCTGTTTGTGACGTGCGGCTATTGCTAGAAAACGCACCAAAAATTTCAAGTCAGAAATCGTTTAGAAGTACACTTTATCGGGATTTACTTTAGATTAAAATGTATTTTTTGGTTTCAGGATAAAACCAATATTCGTATAATGTCAGAAAATTAAAATTTGTTTTGTACTTGCCGCAAAAAAAAAAAAAAAAAACAGGCGAGAAATGCTCGACAGAGCCTCGCACTTCTATCTGTATATAAGGCTCGTACAAATACATTTTATAATTCTGACAATGTACGAATATTGTATAAATATTTTTTTATGAAAATTTTAAAGTCAAATGAAGATCGAAATAAGAGACAAGTTTTACTTTTAGCATTAGATTTATTTAGTGTTGGTCCTTTCCGTATATGCACGTGGCAAATCAAAGGTAATTGGGTTGATTAATAGAACGCCATCTATATTAAATAATTCTTACAGTTCCCGTTCAGTTGGGTCTGCCCTAATTAATATAAAGCGTGTATTGTGTCTGGGGCAGTCATATTGGGTTGAGATCAGCTGTATAGACCCAACACCCGATACGACCTTAGGAAGACGTAATACAGGCTTTGTGTGAAAACCCCATTTACGTCAATACGTCGCCAACAAAGAGTAAAATTAGCTATGAATTCTTAATATGAGACGGAAATACAAGATTGTTCAAATAAAGTCCCTGTGATCTTTAGAGACTGAGCTTTAAGTGGAGGGGGAACTGTATTTGTGTATGGTATGGAAGTGTCATTATTGCATGCTCATTTTTAATTTTTTAATTTGTTTAAAGTAGTCATCTACTTCTGATCACAGACATGATACCACAGTATTGAGCTCAACTACCACTTTGGGCTCGAGTTAAATTTTAATTGGGGGGGGGGGGGAGTTAGGTTAATTCCACCAGGTATTTACCTAATATAAACTGGAAGCAATGGTAAAGCTTCAAATATCGTTAAAAGTGACAAAAGTCTCACTCGAACAAAAGATTGACAAAACAAAATATGAAGCCGAATGCAGCCATTTCTACTTTTCGCGAAACGTCGAATTATCGAATTATTAACGCACAAAGTCAAAATGAGGAAAGCTCAAAAAATAAAAAAAGCGATTGCTAGATAATTCGAAATAATAGTTTCGTATTTTCGTGTCAATATTTCGACATTTTGCTCTTTTTTGAAATATGGACCTTTCTTTTAGCAATTGCTTAATCGGAATGGCAGCACCGGCTTACACGTTAAAAAATGATTAATTAAAAAAGGAAAATATTTTTTTGCTAATGCCGAACACTGGAATTTGGCTGATCCTCTTGGTTAAGATTTATCGCTTCACCAATAATTTATTCAGATTTTAGTAATAATTTACAACAATCATGACAATTGCATGATTAGTTTTCATTTCAGATGGATTTAATAGCAACTACCAAGTTAGCCTGGCTGTTTATTGCTATTGTGTTTTGCACATATTCAAATGTTTTTGCGGTGATGCAACCTGCTAAAGAGGATGATGTACAAGGTAATAGGATTTTAACTATTACAACTTCGTATTCGTGAACTTTTGAATAAAACACGTCTTTGGAGATGTGATAGTGCAAAAACATAGTCCATCATCAAACCTAAAAGCTTGTTAATGAAATATATGAATTTGTTTGTGCTAATTCCTGCATAATGTTCAGTTTTATTGTAATAAATTAGTATGTTTTCTTTCCAACAGCCATCGATGAAGCACTGAGATTAAATATTCTGACCAGAGTATCTGAAAGGATTGAAACTGTGACGTCACTCCAAAAAACAACAATGGAGGCGTGTGAACAAAAGATAATTGCAGAAACTAAGGAATGTGAAACGTGCTTTAAAAAGTGTCAGTAAGTCATTTTTATCGATAACAGTACTCAGTACAATAATAAAACATACTGTGAAGTGTGACTCTTCATAAAACACCCACGACACGTATAGCTTCTGTGAGCATACTATATTATTTTTAGGAATATTTCAAATTTATGAACAGGTTATACTCTATAATATAGTTTTTGTCTGTCAACACAATTCATATAATCGCTTTGCCGTTTTTCTAGGCATAAAAATACTCAAACCATGTTGAAATATATATAACATGTTCATAATTTGCAAATATTTCTTATAATTTAACTATAAATCAAGACATCTTTAACGGAAAAACAGCTATGACGTCATTGGTATATTTGAATTTGAAGTCTCATAAGAAAATGTATATCATATAATATGTGTTCCTCGATCTGAATTAGAAAACCAATTAAAGTCTCAACACAATGTTACTGAATAAAAATGACAGTTCTATGACCCTAATGAGTGTAGACGACATGTATACAGTTGTCATTATATCCAATAGCATTTTTAACATATCTTGTAGGGAAAACGAAAAACCAAATATGATTGATCTAAACACAGCTCTTGCCTTAATATCTCCAGCATATGCTTTAAGCATTGGAGCTACAGAAATAATTGTGTCAACAGCATCCAATGCACTAAAACATTTTTCTGGTGATAGCTTAAAGTACATGCAAAAGGTTGGACATATTGCTGAAAAATTAGGAAAATCGCTTTTGAAAGATGGTGATAGGCTTCTCAGAACTACAGGTAAAACTTTGGAGCATTTCGGAAGAAATTTGGAGGATGCTTCCAAAAAGCTGATAGAACAAAGCGCAAAAGGACTTCAACACGTTTCAAAGCAAGTCGTAAACGTAGCAAAAGATGCGATAAAAGGTATTGAAAAAGCAGCTAGGCCACTGCTTAAAGGAACTGGCGAAATTTTAAAAGGCGTGGGAAAAATAGCAGGGGATACTGTGTCTGGAATAGGAAAAGGTATCAGTCGAGCTGGTAGCCAACTTGTAGACATAGCTGGTAAAACTTTATCTGGTGGAGGAAAGCTTGTAGGAAGCATTGCTAAAGAGATTTTTAATCCACGACTTCCAAGATTTCATCTCCCACGAATAAATCTTCCAAGAGTTAGATTTGATCTCCCACGGATAAATCTTCCAAGAGTGAGATTTGGTTTTCCAAGTAAGTTTTTGTCTCTGCAGGGTTATGAATTGCCTTTTAATATATTTGTGTTCTCCTTTTTCATTTCTGTATTGTTTACACATGTAACTAACATGCATATTGTAAAGGTTTAATTAAATATGCTCAGATTAAATACATGTTTACACATAGAAATAAGCCACATCATCACACGATGATCTATGGTTGTAATACATAACCATGCTTTATGATGTAACTACAGGTCGAATCTTAATGTAATGTATTTGTTACTTACCTTTAAACAATTTTTATACTTTTATAATTCCAGTTAAGAAAAATATTATGTAAAACATAAAAATCAATCAATTATTTTTTAAACTTACAAAGTGTTATTAAAGACTTGTACGTATTGCATAAACTCAATTTCCGCTTTTTCATTGGATCAATTTATGAATATTCTTATACAGTACTTCATGTAGGTGTATAAACTAGTGCGACATATTTGTCTAATTACATTAATTAAAATCGGTTTCACTCAACAAAATTATAACACTCAACAAAATTATAACACTCAACACATTTATAAATTAAATGCTAAAGTATTGTTTTGTCACTGATGAATATTATCAGATTTTATTCAATACTCTCAGACATATATAAATATGTAACATGAGGTCAGACGAAAAATACAAATACAAAATATTAAACGACACAGAATTACGCACACAACTAACGTACACAAAATAGAGACTCCAAACATATACATGCACAATGAATAGTAACGATAATCTTAAAGAGATGTAATTTTCTTAATAAATACTGATAGATTTTTTAATACAGAAATATTGCAAAGAGATAACAGTCCACTCATTTTACTTATACTTGGATGTTCATAATAGTATTTGGCCAAAAGTTTTTGGCGCAAATTTTTTTAAATATTTACATTGTCACAATTAAACAGTATGTGGAACTCGTCACCTACAGAGTTGTGACAAAAAGTGCAAATTCTTTCTTGTCTTGGGATGTTGTGCCATCTCCCCGTTTCTATAGGCAAATGAACATTAGACGTACGTAGTTTTGTAATCCAAATGCGGTTGAACTTTTGGAGTTTAACTAAGTAGTTTTCGAGGCCAAACGATGACTTACAAAGAGAGTAAAATTCGCCTCTATTATCTCTGAATATTATCAATGTAGAATATTTAGACGATTCTGTGAATCTTTAAATTATGTGCCATTGATCGGTTATTTGTTTGAACATAATCTCTAATGTGTACATGTTGGTACTCTAATATAATAAAAAAACTTGTAGGATTCGGAGGGTGGGGTAAAAAGCGAAACAGCTGCAGTTGTGGAGGATGTGATATTTTCAAAGAAGGGGAATCACAGACAAACATGATTGGCACAGGTACATATATTTTCATTAAACATATTGCTAACACAAAACACACATCATACTAATTGTTTATATACATTGTGTACCCAATTTGATCGGCATTATTACAAGTACAGAGCTTTTCGTATTTTTCATTGGTATAAAACTACTTTCAAGCATGTTAAATATCAACAGTACTAAAATTGGTTCAAAATATGCTTATTTAGTCCGTTGTATAGTTACGCTACATAAGTGCTCAAGCAGAATCCAATTTTGACCTGTTTTTTATCTGATTAATTCTTTTCTTAAAATAAAAAATCTTGTCAAATAAGGCTGCTTATAGCTTTGCTACGATATCGGTATTTCTCAACCCTCAAAATGTACATCTCGCCTGTTACATTTTCTCTGGTTTAGCAACCTATATCAAAGTTAGTAATTGTATAATATTGATTCTTATATGACGTGCCTGAAAAGCGTTGATTCCACACCAGGATAAAACGGGTATATGTTCCTAATCAATGTCATAAACGTTCAACACGCTTTATGGAGACGCCATAGTAAGATTTTTCCGATATTTTAACGACGCCACAATCATACGTGTGTCATAAATGGCCGACAAGTCATGCAAGTCAAAGGTTCCTTTAAAAAAGTTAATATATATGTCGTATTAGAATCGAAATAATTGGAGACAAGAATATATACTAAAATACTAATTTTACCTCAGGTTTGGCCTTTATGTCCACATTTTACCCCTCGCAAAAGTCCGGAGTAAAATATTGGACATATAGGTCCAACCGGTGGTAAAATCAGTATATATTCGTTCCCAAATGAATTATTTCTTAACAAACGCCGAATTCATGTTTCCCTAAAAACCACTGTAACGTTTGAATTACTATTTATAGTTAAGGAAACGATGCTACTATGAATAAACATTAAATCAAAACTGCAGCAATGTCGTAGTAGATTGTCTGTGCTCATTAAATCAAAACTGCAGCAATGTCGTAGTAGATTGTCTGTGCTCATTAAATTAAAACTGCAGCAATGTCGTAGTAGATTGTCTGTGCTCATTAAATCAAAACTGCAGCAATGTCGTAGTAGATTGTCTGTGCTCATTAAATCAAAACTGCAGCAATGTCGTAGTAGATTGTCTGTGCTCATTAAATCAAAACTGCAGCAATGTCGTAGTAGATTGTCTGTGCTCATTAAATCAAAACTGCAGCAATGTCGTAGTAGATTGTCTGTGCTCATTAAATCAAAACTGCAGCAATGTCGTAGTAGATTGTCTGTGCTCATTAAATCAAAACTGCAGCAATGTCGTAGTAGATTGTCTGTGCTCATTAAATCAAAACTGCAGCAATGTCGTAGTAGATTGTCTGTGCTCATTAAATCAAAACTGCAGCAATGTCGTAGTAGATTGTCTGTGCTCATTAAATCAAAACTGCAGCAATGTCATAGTAGATTGTCTGTGCTCATTAAATCAAAACTGCAGCAATGTCGTAGTAGATTGTCTGTGCTCATTGAATCGAAACTGCAGTAGCCACAGCAATGTCGTAGTAGATTGTCTGTGCTCATTAAATCGAAACTGCAGTAGCCACAGCAATGTCGTAGTAGATTGTCTGTGCTCCGTACAAACGCTAAAGCGATGCTCTTTAAAAAGTTGGTCTTTTCGACAATCAAATATTGCAAAGTAACAATGAATGTTGTTTTTTTTCAGTCTGTGGAGTTAATTATTTAGTGGACCAAGAGAAAAGTATCAACGAATTAAATTCTCTGATTGCAATGAATAATTATACCGCGAACCACAACATATTACAAGAGGTAAACAAATCCTATCAAGTAATACAAGTAGTCATTCTGAGCGTATTGATTAAGTAATACAAGTAGTCATTCTGAGCGTACTGATTAAGTAATCAACGTAGTCATTCTGAGCGTATTGATTAAGTAATCAAAGTAGTCATTATGAGCGTACTGATTTCCTCCTTCTTCATCAAAGCATGTTTAAAAATTTGATAAGTTTTGAAAATTACTTCACAACAAAATATTATATAAATGCACCCAATATTCTTTGGATTTCATTTTGATGAAAACTATTTCATTTATGATCAGAGTGGGCACTAATTAAATTATCAGGAAGAAGATATTTATTACGTGACTGCAATAATAAGGTTAAAAATTAGTTTGCTTAAATCTACCATATCAATGTTTTTCGTGGTTTTTTACATCAACTCTGTGGCTTAATTTTATGTATATTTTCAGATTTTAATGGATCTGTCATCGCTTCGAAATACAGATAACGGATACTTTATAGGTAATGCAATTATGAAAATTGCATTGAACAACGATGTGACTGTCAACATGAAAATGGTAGAAGGAATGCCATTCGGACAGACATTGAATGCAAGCCTGGTTGCCAGTGTCGAAGGCCCTGCAGTATACAGAAAGCTCAGGAGAAGTTTTACATTATAAGATTGTATCGAAATAAATAACATTAAAGTTACTTTTAACTTTCTTATTTAAAAATGCAGAAAATGTCCATATTGAGTTGTACCAATGTTTAAATATGAAAATCTTCATGTATCTTAAGAATAGCCAACAGCAGTTTGTAATTTGATGGTCGCACATTTAGTTGACGAATATTTACGACCATCAAATCCCCAAATGATACCGCAAAATATTCGAATTATCTATTATAAATTTGAACTTATTCTTGACAGCATCATTTGACAAACAAAACATAAATTCATAGGATTTATAATAAGTGCAATATTTTGATCACTATATGACAGGAAAGGTACTTCAGAAAGTCAACTATGCACAGGTTTTAACCAGCCTTCTGTGCACTTTTCACAGGCTGAATATTGTCATTTCCGACACAATGCTGGTTTTTAATTTATATATCCCGCATAATGTTAAGCCAATGAAGATCCTCTTTGAACATTATTGATTTTAAACAAGTCTTAGTGAAAAATCATCATTTTTGTCAAGGCTATCAATATTACAGATTTTCTTTACTCCTTTTAAATCGACCCGCCTGCTAAAAGTATCAAACCAAAAGCGTCAATGACCACGTGACAAAAAAGAATGTATTTATTGAATATAAACTAAAGGACATCGGAAGTCGAATATGAGCTTCGTAGTTAGTCGTTCTAACGTATTAAGTCGGAGTTATAAATTCAAATCTGATTGACTGTTCTCAGTGCCGTGTGATTAAGAAATTTTATTATCTATTTTTAATCACAAACATGTCAACAAAGAGTTTGTAGTTTCGAGCCTTACTACAGACTGGTTGTGCTTGGCTAAAACCTGAGTTGGCAAGGATTTCCAATTTCTCCTGCCATAAGTCGGGGGGTTTTCACCATATACTACAGCTTCCGCCCTAATAACTACTGGACGCCATGATATAACTGAAAAAATTTCTGGCAGTGGCCTGTAACCAAATTCAAACGAACGCAACAACCGACCTTACCTTACAAAGATTAATAGGTTTCCTGCCGAAGGTCATTTGTTTTTACTGATTATTTCGGTTTCCTCCTACATCAAAAACGTAATAGAAAAAAAGAATCGAATTCATTAAACAATAAGTCGAATCGGTTTCCTCCTCCATCAAAAAACGTAATAGAAAAAAAATCATTAAACAATAAGTCAAGGACAGACAATAAAACAATGGTTAAACAGAAACAAAACAAGCAGACAACACAAAAACCACTTAAAACCTATGATAACTAAAGGAATCAACTCCTACTCCACGCGTGGCATTCGCCGAATCACTCGTAAAACTCGGAATAGAATGCGGCGATTTGGTGACCTTAAATTTTTTACTTCAATCCTGTAATTGTGAACCCTTGTTAAAGTAGCTTTTTAGGACACACTCTGTATTAAGGAAATCTGGATAACAGTATTTAGGATTATTCAATAAAAGTATACAACTGTCAGGAACTTCTATTGCGGAACGTTAAATTAAAAAAGAAGGCAAACCTTTCATCCCTGTTTTAATTGCCCTTTCATAAAATTCGCCTTATACGTATACAGAGGAACAAGTCAGAAAGAAGAAGAGTATAGTTGGTATAGGTAGAATGTCGGCTGCCTGCTGCAAAACAGTCCACCAAGCACATATGTTATAATCTGAAAGTCATAAATGTAAATGAAATTGAGAATGATAGAATCTATCTCATTCACCTCAACTCATACAAAGTTTGTTTCGCAGTATTTCTGAAGCTCGCTTTTTAACTTCTGACAAAATAGAAGATAAAAGTTTGGAAAGAGGCTTATTGATGCAATTAACAGACGAAACAATTTAATGTGTATAAGTTCATTTGTGTATCTTAGGAATCCAGCAGAGTAATAGAAGATCTAGTTTTTCCTTTTTGGTCGAAATGCCAAAAAAAAAATACGAACGGATCTTAAATATTCTAGACTTCCCTATTTGGAAGTGTCGGAGTATATATCGGGTAGCCAGGTGAATACCTAAATCTTTTGTCAAGCAGATAATGTAATGCGTTAAGAGTACAAATGCTCTATTGAAATACAAAACATTTACCAAAATAAAACCAAACTGTTAACCATATAATAAACATGTGGAATAAAACTCCTCATTTCTTGTAATCATTTTTTATAATTCAACAAAACATGTAACGAACAACAAATAGCAAATGTCATGAGTTAAAAAGTTGGATTTTCAAAATCTCTTTTAAGTAACGTGCTGTATAGGTATGCAGCATAACAAAACATCGTTGGAAAATTCTATTTTTAGGTATATTATATGTGCCCAAAGAAATACAAAATGAACACGTGGTATCGTTAGACAAATCAAAATAAAGAAAATATCTTATATTTATAATATAACTACATATTTGTTGTAGAGGTGAAACAAGTGCTGAGGACAGATTTAGCTCGAGTGTTTGTAGACCCTCGTTGAGTGGTTTAATACTTCTTTGTTATAACAAAAAAGTCTATATCCTCTTCTTCAAGTTTTGCCCATTGTATGGCAAAATTCTCAATTGAATCAATTAGGATTTTAATACTGTGTTTCCAGTTGCCGAACCAGTGCTTCAGGTATTTTGCTGCATTAGCTAACACATTTTTTACAGAAGAAGTGTTATCAATGATGTTTAGGTCACTATTGGTAACGTGACCAGCATATTTATAATTGTATTCAGAAGAGCACAGGTGCAGTTGGAAGATTTCGACTATCAGTATTGAGATCCTTAAATACACGCCTGTAATTGAAGGTTTTGGTTGCAAACCGCGTGGTATAGGTATAAGAAATGATAGGAACTGATTCATCTTAAATTTTAGATCTTTCAATTGGTTTTGTGGGACGCTGGATATATTGCGATTTTCACAGTTTCGATCTGTTCAGCAATTTTGTTTTAATATTTATTTTAACCAAATGATTCCAATAAGAATAGATATATTTGTTTAACATTAGCCAACCTTGCACTGTGCATAACTATGATATCGTTATACAATATTCTCCCTTTGTACCTCAGTATGTTTTTGTGCTAGTAACATAGCTTACTGTACGAGTAGTGTAGGAGTAATATTTAAATATATTAATCTAGATATTGCAATCTAACTTTCTTATTTCTGTTCCTATACTGAGAAATTTTGTGTCATCTTGCATAAAAAATGATTCTGGATTTTTATTTATTGTTTCATTACTGGCGGCATTGACCACAAACATTCTAGTTACAGCCATTAAAATGAAATCGATATATATGTTATCATCATCCATACATACTTGCAATTTGTTATATATGAAAAATAGCAAAGAAAACCGACCGAACAACAAGAGCCAAAAGTCAAGGGACAGTTACAAATCCGGATATAGACAAAACGCAACACAAAAACCAAAAACACAAAAAACAGAAAGAGAGTAACCCGAACAAAATATAGCTTCATTAACCGGGGTGAATCGTAATGAAGCTATATTATATATATATATAGCGGATTTGGCCGAGGGGTCTAGACCGCTGGACATAGTGCAGGCGAATTGGTGCCACAGTGTCACAACGGTGCGAGTTCGAATCCCGCTGAGGGAAAGCAAAAATTTGACAGTGTTAAAAATCTAATTCAAACAGTGTTGGGCTTAATTTGTAGACGTATATATAAATATTTGATATTAACCCTGTATTTCTGATGTTTCAGAAATCCGCTGGATAGATATATTATATGGTTGTCACAATACTTAGACGTTTGTATATAATTTACTTACTGTGACTGTATGACGAGAACTTTGTCATCCTATATAATGTACAAAAATGCTGAATTAGATTACTGTCAGATTAATACGTATTGGTTACGAAAATTCCATCGTCACACGCTAGTACACATGTACTATGTCTATGTCTACGATTCACCCCGGTTAATGAAGCTATATTTTATATATATAGCGGATTTGGCCGAGGGGTCTAGACCGCTGGACATAGTGCAGGCGAATTGGTGCCACAGTGTCACAACGGTGTGAGTTCGAATCCCGCTGAGGGAAAGCAAAAATTTGACAGTGTTAAAAATCTAATTCAAACAGTGTTGGGCTTAATTTGTAGACGTATATATAAATATTTGATATTAACCCTGTATTTCTGATGTTTCAGAAATCCGCTGGATAGATATATTATATGGTTGTCACAATACTTAGACGTTTGTATATAATTTACTTACTGTGACTGTATGACGAGAACTTTGTCATCCTATATAATATATACAAAAATGCTGAATTAGATTACTGTCAGATTAATACGTATTGGTTACGAAAATTCCATCGTCACACGCTAGTACACATGTACTATGTCTATGTCTACGATTCACCCCGGTTAATGAAGCTATATTTTATATATATAGCGGATTTGGCCGAGGGGTCTAGACCGCTGGACATAGTGCAGGCGAATTGGTGCCACAGTGTCACAACGGTGTGAGTTCGAATCCCGCTGAGGGAAAGCAAAAATTTGACAGAGTTAAAAATCTAATTCAAACAGTGTTGGGCTTAATTTGTAGACGTATATATAAATATTTGATGTTTCTCCCAAGTGTTTTTGGAAGCCTATTTCAACAGGTTAGAACGAACGCTGACCTTACCCAAGTTAATTGAAAGTAGGGTCAGGTGTAATCTTCGTTACTGTTTTTGGTTCAGCCCTTTTTGTTCAGTCGTTTACGAGATATCAGAGCTCAAAATGTTTCCCCCTTATATTCGAAATAATCAAAATTTATTCAATATGTGGAAATTGTGGCATGTGCGCAAATGTTTCTTATTTTAGGTTTATATTTTAAAGGGAAAGAATTTTTTTAATGTAGAATGAGTTTTTCTAATTTTGCAGTAAATTTTTGGTCAAAAATATTTTTAAGGAAAAATGATATCTGAGATATTTATTTTTCACACAAAATATAAACTCTTTAGGGTACCTATCAAATTACAATTAAATCTTATTGGCTGTATCATGATAATTGACAGTTTACGTTGTTTGTTTATAAGAAAGTAAGCATACACATCCGAGAACAACGGACAAGATGGAGGAAGGCTTGATGATGACTTGCTTTTGATCTTGATCTCTTATAGACGTATCTTGATTTTCACAGACATTTATTGTTGTCTGCACAAGAATTACACCGAGGCGATAAACAGTATCAATAAGTATTCATTTTCATTATCTTGAATCACGTGACTAAGCCAGTAAAGGTCAAACAATAAATTGAATTCATTTTTCGTAAGTAGAGTTGCATGTTAAGATAATTAACTTCCATGTATAATTTACATATATTATTTGTTAAAACGTATGTTGAGACTGGGTACCCTGTTACCCGGTATTCGAACAGGGACATTATATTAGGGGACTCCATGTACAGAAATATGCAAATTATAGATGATATAGAAATGGGAGAAACCGAAAACTATAAATTAATAAATCAGTAACAACATTATATTTACGCTTTATACCCAACTTAAAAACCATCGGGAACAAAAAAGTTTTTGTGACCAAATGTGCAAATTAAAAAAGGGGGGGGGTCGTTGCAGGTATAAAAGTAGATTTCCCTTTTATCGTTCAGATAAAAAAGAGCTACATTATCGTTAGTTGGTGTTAAAAGAGTTTCTGCTGCTTGGTAAAAAAAGAGGTTTTCTCTTTTACATGTTACTTCTTGCTTCCTGTAGTAGTTTAACATTGACATGTCCTAATTTGTATCTCATTTTAACTGCTTTTCATTTCTTTTTTTCTCTTATCTTAGCTAGTTATTTCTTATCTTAATTTTTGGGAAGAATAATTCATAAATAGAACTGGTGTTTGTTTTTACTTCCTTGTAAAAAGATATTTTTAGAATGATTTCCGTACATTGAACAATAAATGAAAATTTAATTCAATGATATATGGATAACTTAATCATTGTTCATTTGGAATTAAGTCATAGCATGGTTCATAGATTTTCTTTGTGCTTTTATACGCTCGTTTATGACGGGCGTATTATCAATATGGTATACAAATGTCCGTCCATCCGTTGTCCACAAGTCACACTGTATTTTGAGAATGCGATCACAAATGATCTTTACACTGCATATAGTTGTGAATTATGTTAGCCTCATGATCTATATACTTTTTAGTAAATTTCTGATTTATTGTTATAGAGTTCGGGACTTTGTTTGAGAAACAAGGGGGATTTTATCTCAAAAACACTTTCATGAATTTTCATTAAAGGTTGGAAGAATTGTTTATTGTAGAAATTGACTGAATATTTATGATGCACAATGTACAAATATTGAAATCAAAGTTATTTTAATACATTGTGTCTGGTATTGCCCTTTATTTTTAATGTTTAAAAAAAAATCATATATAATGAATATATGTACATTAAAATATGAGTTGGTGGCCTTGGTGGCCGAGTGGTTAAGGTAGTTAGTCTACTTATTTATCACTTGGTCTGTCAATACTTAGGTAGTGGGTTCCAGTCTCACTGCGGGCAGGGTGCACTCGACTCCAATTTTAATTGACAAGTTAGGTCATATTTTTTATATCTGGATACTCTGGCTTCCTGAACTGGACGCCACAATATTGAAAATTGCCGAAAGAACAATAAATATGATTTTTTTTTACAGATGTGTTTAATCGTCAGTATATGAAGAACAATATATGAAAACTAAATGCATACTCACTGGAATAAGAATTTTGTCAGATTTGAAAATTAATGTTTCTGCATAGTTCTTCTTCCATTGTCGTGCACTTGATCAAAACAAAGAAGTCTTCAATGATGAACATACGACAGCGAACAGAACCATTTCATCAGCGTGGATGTCACTAATGCCATTTCGTACATGTACCGTTTTGCAACAAGGCTTTTGTATATAAGGTGTAAACAGGCACTTTTGGTACATAAGGCATTCTGTAGCATCCTATGTTACACCACCATGATAGCTTTTGCATCAAAGGTGTACTATATATCCCCCACCATATAATTTTTGGTATATAAGGTGTAAAATAGCCTCCCATGAAACACCGGCATCATATCGTTGGTATATAAGGTGTACAATAGCCTCCTATGTTACCCTGCCATGATATCGTTGGTATATAAGGTGTACTATAGCCTCTAATGTAACCCTAACGTTACTTTTGGAACTAGAGGCTCCCAGGAGCCTGTAATCGCTCACCTGGAATCCAAATGACTTAAACTATATTAAAATTTTTGAAATTAACAGTTTCAGTCTAGTTGTTATAGCTTTTAAGTTACTGTGCAAAAACTAAACATTTCTTCAAAAAATTTGTTAAATACAATAACTCCTAGAAGGTGCCATCGACAATTTCTGAAAATTAAATGGTTTTTAGGCATTGTCCTGTAGGGTACTTTGGAAATTTACAGTTTTACTCTACTAATAGGTGTGTTATAGACTAATTTATAATTAAAAAACTGTTCATATGTGCAAATTCATAATGAAAGGGCAATAACTCCTATAAAGAGTCATCTTGCAATTTTTGGACTAAGCTATCATTTGTAGGGCTTCTAATGCTGATCATTTGTGCAATTTACAGTTTTAATCTAGCTACTATAGTTTTCAAGTTACTGGACAAAAATGGAAAATTTCATAACAAAATTGTCATTTAAGGGCAATAACCCCTATAAGGAGTCATCTGACAATTTCAGACCAATCAAGTGAATTGTAGGGTCTTTATTGCTGATCATTTGTGCAATTTACAGTTTCAATCTAGCTGCTATAGTTTTCAAGTTACAGGACAAAAACGGAAAATTTCATAAAAAATTGCCATTTAAGGGCAATAACTCCTATAAGGAGTCATCTGACAATTTCAGACTAATACAGTGAATTGTAGGGCTTGTATTGTTGATCATTTTTGCTATTTACAGTTTTACTCTAGCTGTTATAGTTTTAAAGTTACAGGACAAAAACGGAAAATTTCATAAAAAATTACCATTTAAGGGCAATAACTCATATAAGGAGTCATTTGACAATTTCAGACCAATCAAGTGAATTGTAGGGTCTTTATTGCTGATCATTTGTGCAATTTACAGTTTCAATCTAGCTACTATAGTTTTCAAGTTACAGGACAAAAAAGGAAAATTTCATAAAAAATTGCCATTTAAGGGCAATAACTCCTATAAGGAGTCATCTGACAATTTCAGACTAATACAGTGAATTGTAGGACTTGTATTGTTGATCATTTTTGCTATTTACAGTTTTACTCTAGCTGTTATAGTTTTAAAGTTACAGGACAAAAACGGAAAATTTCATAAAAAATTACCATTTAAGGGCAATAACTCATATAAGGAGTCATTTGACAATTTCAGACCAATCAAGTGAATTGTAGGGTCTTTATTGCTGATCATTTGTGCAATTTACAGTTTCAATCTAGCTACTATAGTTTTCAAGTTACAGGACAAAAACGGAAAATTTCATAAAAAATTGCCATTTAAGGGCAATAACTCCTATAAGGAGTCATCTGACAATTTCAGACTAATTCAGTGAATTGTAGGGCTTGTATTGTTGATCATTTTTGCTATTTACAGTTTTACCCTAGCTGTTATAGTTTTAAAGTTACAGGACAAAAACGGAAAATTTCATAAAAAATTACCATTTAAGGGCAATAACTCATATAAGGAGTCATCTGACAATTTCAGACCAATCAAGAGAATTGTAGGGCTTTTTTTGCTAATCATTTTTGCCATTTACAGTTTCACTCTACCTCGTATATTTTTCAGGTTATATTGTAAATACCAAAAATTTGGTCAAAAATCGTCAAAAAAGGGCAATAACTCCTACAAGAAGCCAAAACACAACTTTGCACTAATAGCAACTATTGTAGACCTTAATGTGCTGATCAATTTGAAGTAACGGTTTTCTCTATAGCTATTATAGTTTTTAAGATAATGATCAAAAACCTGTGTTGACCCCTATGTTCTATTTTTAGTAACAGCGGCCATATTTGTCTGTTGATCAACACCCTGGGTACAAACTTGAAACTAGGAACCCTAAGGATGATTGTGGCCAAGTTTGAAAAAAATTGGCCCAGTGGTTTCAGAGGAGAAGATTTTTGAAAAAGTTTACGACGGACGACGGACGACAGACGACGGACGACGGACGCCAAGTGATAGCAATAGCTCACATGGACCTTCGGTCCAGGTGAGCTAATAAAAGGTGTACTATAGCCTCCTATGTTACCCTGTCATCATATCTGTGGTATATAAGGTGTACTATAGTCAGTATGATGTTTGTATAAGGTATACATTGAGTTATACGAAGTATATCTAATGCAAGTACAAGCCGTGCATTGTGAAAAACGCACCACACGTCAGTATGATGTTTGTATAGAGCAGACATTGCGTTATATGAACCACATGTATATCTAATGCAAGTACAACCCATACATTGAGTAGTACAGCACAACAGGTCAGTCTGAGGTAAGTACAAAACGTACAATGTGTAAAACGCATCACATGTCAGTATGATATTTGTTTAAAGCAGACATTGTGTTATACGCACCACAGGTATATTTAATGCAAGTCGTAGACAGACATTACGTTAAACAGCAGAACAAGTCAGTCTAATGTAAATACAAAACGTACATTTGGTAAAACGCACCGCATGTTAATACGATGTTTGCATAAAGCAGACATTGTGTTATAGGCCCGACGATTATATTTTATGCAAGTACAATCCATACATTGTGTAAAACGCACCGCATGTTAATATAATGTCTATATAAAGCAAACATTGCGTTATATGAACTACAAGTATAACTTATGCAAGTACAATCAATATATTGCGTTGTACAGCACAACAGGTCATCCCGATATTATTCAAAACGTACATTGTTGTTAAACGAACCAGATGTCGGTATGATGTCTGTATAAAGCACACATTTTGTTATACCCACCACGATTATATTTGATTGATTGATTGGATGTATACTTTACGTCCAGCGAGCAGTATTTCGGCTATTTAGGACGGGAACAAGTTAACAAACAATAAATCAACTGAAAATGGGATGGGATGGGTCACGGGAAATACAATTTTGACTGCCACTGTAAAAGTATGGAGTTTGGGTAGAGACGGAGAACGTAGCCTTTTGTAGCGGCTACAATGAGCCTACTCTTTTTCGAAATCTACAAAAACGGTCTTTGTCGTGCAAGGAACGTGGCACTCTCCAAACACGTTACCCACTACGGTCCGTGGTCAGGCTTTCCGTATTATGACCTAACAATCGCCCCAACGAGAGGGTCTCCCTTACTTGCCACCCGTGGACGCACTGGGCTGCTCTGTGGGTCGAGCACTAAGAACCCTCCCAGTATGGTCCCAGCGAGATTATATTTGATGCAAGTAAAATCTATGCCTTACGTTGTAAAGCACAACAGGTCAGTATGATGTAAGTACAACAGGTACATGCACTGAGGTTGCGGGTTCGTGTCTCACTGTGGGCAGCGTATACTCGACTCCAATCTTAATTGCCAAGGATTGACATTTTTCCTACCGAAGGTCGACTGTTTTCTCCGGGTACTCCGGTTTCCTCCCAATAAAATCTGAACGCCATGACATAGTTGACAAATTCCTGACAATGGCGTTAAACATCATTCAAACAAATAAAAAAAACGTATATTGTGCAAACGTACAACATGTCAGTATAATGCTTGTATAAAGCAGATATTGAGTTTTACGCAACACAAGTATATCTAATGCAAGCACAATCCATGCATTGTATAAAACGCACCACATGTCAGTGTGATGTTTGTATAGAGCAGACATTGTGTTATATGAACCACAAGTATATCTAATGCAAGTACAATCCATGCATTGCGTAAAATGGACCACATGTCAGTATGATGTTTGTATAGGGAAGACATTGCGTTATATGAAGCACATGTATATCTAATGCAAGTACAATCTATATATTTAGTTTTACAGCACCACAGATCAGTCTGAAGCAAGTACAAAACTTACAATGTTTAAACGCATCACATATCAGTATGATATTTGTATAAAGCAGCTATTGTGTTATAGCACCACATGTAGGATTAATGCAAGTCGTAGACAGACACTGCGTTAAACAGCAGAACAAGTCAGTCTAATGTAAATACAAAACGTACATTTGGTAAAACGCACCGCATGTTAGTACGATGCTTGTATAAAGCAGACATTGTGTTATAGGCCCGACGATTATATTTTATGCAAGTACAATCCATACATTGTGTAAAACGCACCGCATGTTAATATGATGTCTGTATAGAGCAAACATTTCGTTATATGAACCACAAGAATATCTAATGCAAGTACAATCAATATGTTGCGTTGTACAGCACAACAGGTCATCCCGATATTATTCAAAACGTACATTGTTGTTAAACGCACCAGATGTCGGTATGATGTTTGTATAAAACACACATTTTGTTATACCCACCACGATTATATTTGATTGATTGATTGATTAATTGGATGTTTACTTTACGTCCAGCGAGCAGTATTTCGGCTATTCAGGACGGGAATAAGTTAACAAACAATAAATCAACTGAAAATGGGGTGGGATGGGTCACGGGAAATACAATTTTGACTGCCACTGGAAAAGTATGGAGTTTTGGGTAGAGACGTAGAACGTAGCCTTTTGTAGCGGCTACAATGAGCCTACTCTTTTTCGAATTCTACAAAAAAGGTCCTTGTCGTGCAAGGAGCGTGGCACTCTCCAAACACGTTACCCACTACGGTCCGTGGTCAGGCTCTCTGTATTATGACCTAACAACCCCACCCCACAACGAGAGGGTCTCCCCAATTCGCCAACCGGGGACGCGCTGGGCTGCTCTGTGGGTCGAGCACTGAGAACCCTCCCGGTATGATCCCAGTGATTATATTTGATGCAAGTAAAATCTATACATTGTGTTGTATAGACCAACAGGTCAGTATGATGTAAGTACAAAACGTACATGCACTAAGGTTGCGGGTTCGTGTCTCACCGCGGGCAGGGTGTACTCGACTCCAATCTTAATTGACATGGATTCTCAGTTTTCCTACCGAAGGTCGGCTGTTTTCTCCGGGTACTCCGGTTTCCTCCCCAATAAAATCTGAACGCCACGACATAGTTGCCAAATTCCTGACAATGGCGTTAAACATCATTCAAACAAATAAGCAAAACGTATATTGTGCAAACGCACATCATTTCAGTATAATGCTTGTATAAAGCAGATATTGAGTTTTGCGCAACACAAGTATATCTACTGCAAGCACAGTCCATGCATTGTATAAAACGCACCACATGTCAGTGTGATGTTTGTATTGAGCAGAAATTGTGTTATATGAACCAAAAGTATATCTAATGCAATTACAATCCATGCATTGTGTCAAACTCACCACATGTCAGTATGATGTTTTTATAGAGCAAACATTGAGTTATATGAAACACAAGTATATCTAATGCAAGTACAATCTATATATTTAGTTTTACAGCACCACAGATCAGTCTGAAGTAAGTACAAAACGTACAATGTGTAAAACGCATCACATGTCAGTATGATATTTGTATAAAGCAGCTATTGTGTTATAGCACCACATGTATATTTAATGCAAGTCGTAGACAGACATTGTGTTAAACAGCAGAACAAGTCAGTCTAATGTAAATACAAAACGTACATTTGGTAAAACGCACCGCATGTTAATATGATGTCTGTATTGAGCAAACATTGCGTTATATGAACCACAAGTATATCTAATGCAAGTACAATCAATATGTTGCGTTGTACAGCACAACAGGTCATCCCGATATTATTCAAAACGTACATTATTGATAAACGCACCAGATGTCGTTATGATGTCTGTATAAAGCACACATTTTGTTATACCCACCACGATTATATTTGATTGATTGATTGATTGGATGTATACTTTACGTCCAGCGAGCAGTATTTCGGCTATTCGGGACGGGAATAAGTTAACAAACAATAAATCAACTGAAAATGGAGTGGGATGTGTCACGGGAAATACAATTTTGACTGCCACTGGAAAAGTATGGAGTTTTGGGTAGAGACGTAGAACGTAGCCTTTTGTAGCGGCTACAATGAGCCTTCTCTTTTTTGAATTCTACAAAAAAGGTCCTTGTGCAAGGAGCGTGGCACTCTCCAAACACGTTACCCACTACGGTCCGCGGTCAGGCTTTCCGTATTATGACCTAACAATCCCACCCCACAACGAGAGGGTCTCCCCAATTCGCCAACTGGGGACGCGCTGGGCTGCTCTGTGGGTCGAGCACTGAGAACCCTCCCGGTATGATCCCAGCGATTATATTTGATGCAAGTAAAATCTATACATTGCGTTGTATAGACCAACAGGTCAGTATGATGTAAGTACAAAACGTACATGCACTAAGGTTGCGGGTTCGTGTCTCACTGCGGGCAGGGTGTACTTGACTCCAATCTTAATTGACAAGGATTGCCAGTTTTCCTACCGAAGGTCTGCTGTTTTCTCCGGGTACTACGGCTTCTCCCCAATAAAATCTGAACGCCATGACATAGTTGACAAATTCCTGACAATGGCGTTAAACATCATTCAAACAAATAAACAAAACGTATATTGTGCAAACACACAACATGTCAGTATAATGCTTGTATAAAGCAGATATTGAGTTTTACGCAACACAAGTATATCTAATGCAAGCACAATCCATGCATTGTATAAAACGCACCACATGTCAGTGTGATGTTTGTATAGAGCAGACATTGTGTTATATGAACCACAAGTATATCTAATGCAAGTACAATCCATGCATTGCGTAAAATGGACCACATGTCAGTATGATGTTTGTATAGGGAAGACATTGCGTTATATGAAGCACATGTATATCTAATGCAAGTACAATCTATATATTTAGTTTTACAGCACCACAGATCAGTCTGAAGCAAGTACAAAACTTACAATGTTTAAACGCATCACATATCAGTATGATATTTGTATAAAGCAGCTATTGTGTTATAGCACCACATGTAGGATTAATGCAAGTCGTAGACAGACACTGCGTTAAACAGCAGAACAAGTCAGTCTAATGTAAATACAAAACGTACATTTGGTAAAACGCACCGCATGTTAGTACGATGCTTGTATAAAGCAGACATTGTGTTATAGGCCCGACGATTATATTTTATGCAAGTACAATCCATACATTGTGTAAAACGCACCGCATGTTAATATGATGTCTGTATAGAGCAAACATTTCGTTATATGAACCACAAGAATATCTAATGCAAGTACAATCAATATGTTGCGTTGTACATCACAACAGGTCATCCCGATATTATTCAAAACGTACATTGTTGTTAAACGCACCAGATGTCGGTATGATGTTTGTATAAAACACACATTTTGTTATACCCACCACGATTATATTTGATTGATTGATTGATTAATTGGATGTTTACTTTACGTCCAGCGAGCAGTATTTCGGCTATTCAGGACGGGAATAAGTTAACAAACAATAAATCAACTGAAAATGGGGTGGGATGGGTCACGGGAAATACAATTTTGACTGCCACTGGAAAAGTATGGAGTTTTGGGTAGAGACGTAGAACGTAGCCTTTTGTAGCGGCTACAATGAGCCTACTCTTTTTCGAATTCTACAAAAAAAGGTCCTTGTCGTGCAAGGAGCGTGGCACTCTCCAAACACGTTACCCACTACGGTCCGTGGTCAGGCTCTCTGTATTATGACCTAACAACCCCACCCCACAACGAGAGGGTCTCCCCAATTCGCCAACCGGGGACGCGCTGGGCTGCTCTGTGGGTCGAGCACTGAGAACCCTCCCGGTATGATCCCAGCGATTATATTTGATGCAAGTAAAATCTATACATTGTGTTGTATAGACCAACAGGTCAGTATGATGTAAGTACAAAACGTACATGCACTAAGGTTGCGGGTTCGTGTCTCACTGCGGGCAGGGTGTACTTGACTCCAATCTTAATTGACAAGGATTGCCAGTTTTCCTACCGAAGGTCTGCTGTTTTCTCCGGGTACTACGGCTTCTCCCCAATAAAATCTGAACGCCATGACATAGTTGACAAATTCCTGACAATGGCGTTAAACATCATTCAAACAAATAAACAAAACGTATATTGTGCTAACACACAACATGTCAGTATAATGCTTGTATAAAGCAGATATTGAGTTTTACGATACACAAGTATATCTAATGCAAGCACAATCCATGCATTGTATAAAACGCACCACATGTCAGTGTGATGTTTGTATAGAGCAGACATTGTGTTATATGAACCACAAGTATATCTAATGCAAGTACAATCCATGCATTGCGTAAAATGGACCACATGTCAGTATGATGTTTGTATAGGGAAGACATTGCGTTATATGAAGCACATGTATATCTAATGCAAGTACAATCTATATATTTAGTTTTACAGCACCACAGATCAGTCTGAAGCAAGTACAAAACTTACAATGTTTAAACGCATCACATATCAGTATGATATTTGTATAAAGCAGCTATTGTGTTATAGCACCACATGTAGGATTAATGCAAGTCGTAGACAGACACTGCGTTAAACAGCAGAACATGTCAGTCTAATGTAAATACAAAACGTACATTTGGTAAAACGCACCGCATGTTAGTACGATGCTTGTATAAAGCAGACATTGTGTTATAGGCCCGACGATTATATTTTATGCAAGTACAATCCATACATTGTGTAAAACGCACCGCATGTTAATATGATGTCTGTATAGAGCAAACATTTCGTTATATGAACCACAAGAATATCTAATGCAAGTACAATCAATATGTTGCGTTGTACAGCACAACAGGTCATCCCGATATTATTCAAAACGTACATTGTTGTTAAACGCACCAGATGTCGGTATGATGTTTGTATAAAACACACATTTTGTTATACCCACCACGATTATATTTGATTGATTGATTGATTAATTGGATGTTTACTTTACGTCCAGCGAGCAGTATTTCGGCTATTCAGGACGGGAATAAGTTAACAAACAATAAATCAACTGAAAATGGGGTGGGATGGGTCACGGGAAATACAATTTTGACTGCCACTGGAAAAGTATGGAGTTTTGGGTAGAGACGTAGAACGTAGCCTTTTGTAGCGGCTACAATGAGCCTACTCTTTTTCGAATTCTACAAAAAAAGGTCCTTGTCGTGCAAGGAGCGTGGCACTCTCCAAACACGTTACCCACTACGGTCCGTGGTCAGGCTCTCTGTATTATGACCTAACAACCCCACCCCACAACGAGAGGGTCTCCCCAATTCGCCAACCGGGGACGCGCTGGGCTGCTCTGTGGGTCGAGCACTGAGAACCCTCCCGGTATGATCCCAGCGATTATATTTGATGCAAGTAAAATCTATACATTGTGTTGTATAGACCAACAGGTCAGTATGATGTAAGTACAAAACGTACATGCACTAAGGTTGCGGGTTCGTGTCTCACTGCGGGCAGGGTGTACTTGACTCCAATCTTAATTGACAAGGATTGCCAGTTTTCCTACCGAAGGTCTGCTGTTTTCTCCGGGTACTACGGCTTCTCCCCAATAAAATCTGAACGCCATGACATAGTTGACAAATTCCTGACAATGGCGTTAAACATCATTCAAACAAATAAACAAAACGTATATTGTGCAAACACACAACATGTCAGTATAATGCTTGTATAAAGCAGATATTGAGTTTTACGATACACAAGTATATCTAATGCAAGCACAATCCATGCATTGTATAAAACGCACCACATGTCAGTGTGATGTTTGTATAGAGCAGACATTGTGTTATATGAACCACAAGTATATCTAATGCAAGTACAATCCATGCATTGCGTAAAATGGACCACATGTCAGTATGATGTTTGTATAGGGAAGACATTGCGTTATATGAAGCACATGTATATCTAATGCAAGTACAATCTATATATTTAGTTTTACAGCACCACAGATCAGTCTGAAGCAAGTACAAAACTTACAATGTTTAAACGCATCACATATCAGTATGATATTTGTATAAAGCAGCTATTGTGTTATAGCACCACATGTAGGATTAATGCAAGTCGTAGACAGACACTGCGTTAAACAGCAGAACAAGTCAGTCTAATGTAAATACAAAACGTACATTTGGTAAAACGCACCGCATGTTAGTACGATGCTTGTATAAAGCAGACATTGTGTTATAGGCCCGACGATTATATTTTATGCAAGTACAATCCATACATTGTGTAAAACGCACCGCATGTTAATATGATGTCTGTATAGAGCAAACATTTCGTTATATGAACCACAAGAATATCTAATGCAAGTACAATCAATATGTTGCGTTGTACAGCACAACAGGTCATCCCGATATTATTCAAAACGTACATTGTTGTTAAACGCACCAGATGTCGGTATGATGTTTGTATAAAACACACATTTTGTTATACCCACCACGATTATATTTGATTGATTGATTGATTAATTGGATGTTTACTTTACGTCCAGCGAGCAGTATTTCGGCTATTCAGGACGGGAATAAGTTAACAAACAATAAATCAACTGAAAATGGGGTGGGATGGGTCACGGGAAATACAATTTTGACTGCCACTGGAAAAGTATGGAGTTTTGGGTAGAGACGTAGAACGTAGCCTTTTGTAGCGGCTACAATGAGCCTACTCTTTTTCGAATTCTACAAAAAAAGGTCCTTGTCGTGCAAGGAGCGTGGCACTCTCCAAACACGTTACCCACTACGGTCCGTGGTCAGGCTCTCTGTATTATGACCTAACAACCCCACCCCACAACGAGAGGGTCTCCCCAATTCGCCAACCGGGGACGCGCTGGGCTGCTCTGTGGGTCGAGCACTGAGAACCCTCCCGGTATGATCCCAGCGATTATATTTGATGCAAGTAAAATCTATACATTGTGTTGTATAGACCAACAGGTCAGTATGATGTAAGTACAAAACGTACATGCACTAAGGTTGCGGGTTCGTGTCTCACCGCGGGCAGGGTGTACTCGACTCCAATCTTAATTGACATGGATTCTCAGTTTTCCTACCGAAGGTCGGCTGTTTTCTCCGGGTACTCCGGTTTCCTCCCCAATAAAATCTGAACGCCACGACATAGTTGACAAATTCCTGACAATGGCGTTAAACATCATTCAAACAAATAAGCAAAACGTATATTGTGCAAACGCACATCATTTCAGTATAATGCTTGTATAAAGCAGATATTGAGTTTTGCGCAACACAAGTATATCTACTGCAAGCACAGTCCATGCATTGTATAAAACGCACCACATGTCAGTGTGATGTTTGTTTGTATTGAGCAGAAATTGTGTTATATGAACCACAAGTATATCTAATGCAAGTACAATCCATGCATTGTGTCAAACTCACCACATGTCAGTATGATGTTTTTATAGAGCAAACATTGAGTTATATGAAACACAAGTATATCTACCCAGGACAATTTTAAGTTGAGAAAAAGCTATCTTTAAGTATGATTGCAGCGGTATTATTTTTTATCAAAAAGCTTGATAATAGCTGATTTAAAGTTGAATAAAAGTAGTATATCAGCGTTACTTTTAATCAACTTATATTTACCAAATGAACTGCTGAAATACCGCTTTTTAAAACTAATTTGCATATTTGGTTCAGTGATTAGGACAATAAGCGGTAAAGAAGTGTGAAATAAGTTGGGCTGAAGCGTCTAAATTATGTAAATTAGGTGAAGTTGGGATTAAGCAGTACAAATCAGTGGATTTTAAGTGGAATATGCAAATTAGTTGTCAGCGGTAAATAAGCGGAATATAGCAAATGTACAAAAGCGGATTTTAGGTGGTTATACAAGCGTGTTTTAAGTGTATAATCTCAGCGTACTTTAAGTTGGAGATGTCAGCGTGTTTTAAGTTGGAGATGTCAGCGTGTTTTAAGTTGGAGATAAGTTGGAGATGTCAGCATGTTTTAAGTTGGAGATGTCAGCCTGTTTTAAGCTGGAAATTTAAAAGTCTGTTTTATGTGTTATTGTCTCATGTGTAAATACAATTGTAATTGTCTATGTGGAGTTGAAGCATACATGATATTAAAAATTGCAAATTTGGTGTAAGTCAAGCTGTTTTAGAGCTAAAAGCAGCATTACTGTGCTCCACGAGTTAAATCTGAAATTTTGCCATTTTTTAAACCTGTCTTTTTTGTACTTGTTTTTGTGTACCTCTTGCTTCATTCTGTTTAAAAGGATTAAATAATGATAAAAAAATACAATCATATAAGTTTATTTGAGCATTCATATTTATAGTTTCATAATGTAACCTTTAAAACATAACATAATATAATTATGAAAATAACTATTTACAAAATATTTACAACATAAATACAAGTTTAAATTGACCTTCTCAGTTTCTGTTTTAGTTTTTCTCATCTTTTCCACTCGCATTGCTTCCCTTATTTCTCGATTGATGAACTATCATATGCAGCACATAACTCTGAAATCACAATGATTTTCATTTAATGTACAAATATTTCCAAGAATTATGTAACATTTCCAAAGATAGCTAAAAAATTTTGCTCCTGATACTAAAATAAACAATCGTGTATTAAATATTTAAAGATATTTATACAAATATAATAAAAGAGACATATAATTTACACATTTGTAACACAATGAGCGTGCAGTTGTAAACTTGTTTGATAGTTTTGTCTAAGAAAAACTCATTTGAGTTATCTTCTCCTAATATGAGTTGCTTCCCCTTCTTAGAAGCATTAAAGTTTTAAACCTAATAAATGAGTATGTTATATGTGTAAACAACTGTTATTTGATATTTTGTGTGCTCCTTTAAGAATAAAAGTAAAAAATTTCCCCTGATTTCAGTATTAGTTACATTTAATAAAAATATAGTTCAATGAAAATGATGTTCTATAATTATAATTACTTCATGAACTTACCAGTCATCTAAAGTGCTTTCTTTAAGCTTACTCTCTAAAAACTTAATTATTGTTTCCAGATCAAAACAGCTTACAAACTACAAATAAAAATGTATATAAATTGTTTCATCTCACAAGCAAACACTGAACATAAACCAACATTTACAAAATAAAAAAAAATAGAACAGTCAATGTCAATTAAAAAGACATATTTATGTTGTAAATATTGGGGAAGGAAGCCAGACTAACAGGGTAAAACCCGACCTTCGGTAGGAAAACTGGCCATCCTTGTCAATTAAAATTGGAATCAAGCACACCCTTCATCAGTGAGACTTGAACTGGCAACCTTGGTGTTGATAATTAAAGTAATCTTTGTGTTTAAATATTTCTAGAAAATTTACGATATTTTATCAATAACGCCAGTCATTTACAGGTTGTAAAAAATGAATGGACTAGCTATTCTTTTATTAACATTATTGCACATGGACATACAAGTAGAATTTCTGTTACCGTGGTTATGTTGTTTTGACTGAATGGGTGAGCAGGTTTGGTAGCTGTTCCTTGTATTGGTTGTTTCACAGCAATAGTTAGGGTGGCCTTCGGAATTCTTAGTCTACAAAATAAATGAAGACATATATGCAATATATGACCATTCTTAAATCAGCTACAAAATTCTCAGCACAATACAAATTGAATATAGTGTAATTTAGATTTCTCAGTTAAATTCCCAAATATTCAAAATCTCATACTGAGATTTTGAATATGTAGGAATGTCACAATTAAATCCATGCACTTACAACTATACCCTCAAACATATGTCTAAACAATCCCTCTATAATAAATATCTTTCCGTACATGTTATCTGATAACTTATATGTCCCGATTTATTTTACCTTAATGACTCCCAGCATCACGCACTAAGATAATATGCTTCTTGCTATGCTTATATATATTGCTGCTAAATAATAGTGTTTTAATTTATACCCTATACTTCCTTAATAAAAATGCCATGGTTTTTGTGCATGTGTTCTTAATTATGTTTCTTCTTCTTTAGTTATCCTGTTATCCATCAATTTGTGATGATCACTAACAGTTGCATGCGTGGGTAAAATAATTTAGATCGTTATGATAAATTAAATCTATCATTTTGACAACATATTTACATTTTGCCAAATAAATCAATAAATAAATATATTTTTTAGTTTATTATCTTTTGTGTAATTTTTTAATAAATTTTAAGTATCTTTAAGATAAAACTATGTACATGTTATGACAGGTAGGTTATACTGTAAGTTGGCAGAGAACAGCAGGTGTTAGCTGTTCTCTGAAGGTGACTACTGTGGGTGATAATGCAATTATTGGTGGTAATGCATTCCAATATATAACTATATGTTTCTGCCTATAATGCTTGGATTTAATGCTCAGTAACACTATAGTATTTGATCCTTTTTTGTTTGTCGTGCTTTTTGTGTGTTTTCACTTAATGCATAGATTTTATTCTATGGTCATTGAAAGTTATATGACCGGTGACGTGCGTATGAACGATAATGCCAGATCATCATGACAAAAGTCATGTGCTTTCATCAGTATGTAGTTTTCTTCGTTATGTATAAATATGACGACTGTAAACAACAATCCTACTTACTTAATTTACTGAACCAAAGCGAAAAACTTGCCCAGCTATGTGACTATGTTTTGAATAATTCAAATTATGCGCGGGCTTTGGAAAATCGACGTCACAAGTTTACACAGATTTTCATCAGCCGAAAAATATACAAAAAATACCCGATAAACAAAACAATTATGTGTCCAAACAATTTGTCATAGAATATCATGTAAAAAAAGAAATTAAAAATAAATACATTAAACATACCTGCTCTGGTACCCTTCAAAATACTTTCTTTGTAACCAGTTGAACTTCCGTACAATCCAAAGTGTAGTACCCGGAGTAAAACAAAAATGGCAAACGACGGTCAAAATATGTTCAAAAGTAAAGCAAGAAAAGGCCCGTACAATTATGGTTTCAATGTGTCTCGAAGACAAAGTAGTACAAAAGTCGAAAAGAAGTAAAGATAGTCACCACACGCCATTTCGACACTAAGAGAAATGCACTTACACGGCGTTGCCGCCTGCAACTTAAGGTAAATATATTTTAAGTTTCACCATTTTCCTACGTATATGTTCACAATGTAAATATTTTTCATCTGTGATAAATATCAAATGTTGATGCAGTACCTTTTTACACATGTTTGCTATTGACCTTAGTGACCTATAGTTCACATTGCGTAGACAATATTCGTAGAAGTACCGAAATATGCACATTCATATTAGTCGCCACAAGAATCATTTCGTGTAATTTGACATTTTTTCAAAATTTCTTATATAATTTTGTTTTCTCTGAAACATTAAAATTGTTGGCATAATTTAGCAGAATACACTATTAATGTAGAGAACAGTGTCGTTTTTTATTATACATGTTTGTCTCCATTGTAGATTGTGCAACAAATATGGGAAGTGGTGTCAGTAATTTTGAAATGCAGTATGAAGACCAATAGTAATTAAAATAGTAAGGTAAATAGCCAATACTGGGCCTATTTCAATTTAATATGACACAAATTATTATTAGGTCAAGGGAATTCAGGCTACAAAATGAATGGCCACACAATTGAAAAAAGGGGGAAACATATGGGTGTAAAATCTGTTAACATATGAAAGGGGAGATAATTTTTAGGGTATTCAGTTAAGTGTACTAAATAAAAGTGTGTTCTTCAAATGGACATAATTCAAAGAAATTGTTAAAATAAAATGTCCTAATTACACATACTCTGCAGTTAAGGTTGCGCATAATTCTAACGATTCTGCTCAGGTCACTAGTGTGGCTTGAGTAAGCGAGTAAGCATTGTAGCTCATTGGTACATGCATTTTGTAAACTTCATGTAACAGAAATTTCCCAATAATAAAATAAAAGGTTTTTGCTATGTCAACATTCTATTTTTGTGTGGAATTTGCAAACTTTAGCTATGAATGTTCTTTCTTTGCAGTTTTTTCTGCAGTATTATTTTTTGTGTTTTTACAGGAAAAAATGTACATCAAAGACAAGAAGGAATGAAAAATAAGAATAATAACATCAAGATGTTTTGACGGAAAAACTTTACAAAGAACATTTTGACAAGTCTGGTTTTGGATTGATTTTAGTTTCTATGAAGATTTGAAGGAAACAAATAACATTCAGCACCATATTCTACTTGCTGTCAACATTCAGAAGCAAACAACCACCGGGTGCCCTGAAGAAATATATGTACTGTAAATCAGAGGCAGAAACACTGTTTCTTCTTTCTGTGAAAAGCAGTTTGCCAAAAAATGGAAAAAGAATTGGACATTCAATATTTTTAGTAGTTGAAGCCAAACTGTCCACTAACAAATTAAATATTGTGGAGAATTTATCAGTAAAGTTATATCTTTTTACATATATTTTATAGTTCTTTCTTCATAATCATCATATTCATTGTGTTGATTATGCATTGGTTTATAAATGTTGCTTTTTAACAGTTGTAGAGGAAAATGGTGATATTAGTTATATAGCACTTCTACATAAACTAAAACATGCTGTTGTAAAAAGTTCCATTTATTCTATTGTTCATATGAAGATAGTTCTTAACTGTTTTTATTGCTTGTTAATAATTAAAAAAAATGGTTACATTAAATTTATTAGAAAGTAAAGCTTCCATTGTGGTATTTTTGAATGTGGACAAAAGATTGTAGAGTTGGCTCCCCTTTAGAGTTATCTCCCCTATGATTATACTTTTTCTTAGTAAACAGTTTTCTGTTTACTACATAAGTTTGTAGTATAATGTATCAAGAATTGTTTTATATTGTGAATGTGTTTTTATGATTTCTGGTTTTTTATTGATATTGCATGAAAATTTTTGATATTTAAGCTATAATATTCATTGCAATTGTACCATAAATTGGCAGAACATACAGCATAGAAGAAAATTTAATGTCTTTTTATTTATGTTTTGAGAATATTGGTGTTATTAGGCCATGGTCATGCTAAATTTTGTCATGTGTAATATCAGTTTCCTTGTTCTCTATTTGGATTAAAAACTTTAATCTTCATTTAAAGTAGTAATAAATAATTCCAAACATTTTCTATAGAAAATACTCAAACTGCATACTTAGACATTTGTGCATTATTTCTGCTCTTCAATAGTAAATTGTTCATATGTGAAGTTAAAAAGCAATTTGGTTGATATAAAAATAATATAACTAATTATTTTTTGATTAGATAGTCACTAAATAATTGGAAAACAGACAATAAATAATATAAATATTTTATTGAGTTTTTTCAGTTGTTTTTAAGCGGAGTTCAATTAATATTTTATAGAGCAGAGTTAAATCAGTAGGGAAAAATTATTTGCTGTAGCACCTGTTTCAGTTGGAAAAAAACGTTCAGTTTAATTTCCTAAGATAAATCAGCAGGGATTAAGTAGGTTTGTAATAAAATTAAAAATGACAAATATTTATCAGTTGGATTTAAGCAGGAATAATCAATTACCTGTAGTCTCGCTTTTTTTCTACTTAGAAAATCAGTATAGTTTAAGTTGGATAAAAGTGGAGTTAAAGCATTGCTAATTATGTAGGTTAAAATTAAGCGGTAATTATGCATGTCGCTTAAATACTGCTTTTTACAACAGCGGATTCTATGCAGATAATAAGCGGCATTTAAGTTACGCTGTGATATAAAAGCGACGCTTCAAAATTGTCTGGGTAATGCAAGTACAATCTATATATTTAGTTTTACAGCACCACAGATCAGTCTGAAGTAAGTACAAAACGTACAATGTGTAAAACGCATCACATGTCAGTATGATATTTGTATAAAGCAGCTATTGTGTTATAGCACCACATGTATATTTAATGCAAGTCGTAGACAGACATTGTGTTAAACAGCAGAACAAGTCAGTCTAATGTAAATACAAAACGTACATTTGGTAAAACGCACCGCATGTTAATATGATGTCTGTATTGAGCAAACATTGCGTTATATGAACCACAAGTATATCTAATGCAAGTACAATCAATATGTTGCGTTGTACAGCACAACAGGTCATCCCGATATTATTCAAAACGTACATTATTGATAAACGCACCAGATGTCGTTATGATGTCTGTATAAAGCACACATTTTGTTATACCCACCACGATTATATTTGATTGATTGATTGATTGGATGTATACTTTACGTCCAGCGAGCAGTATTTCGGCTATTCGGGACGGGAATAAGTTAACAAACAATAAATCAACTGAAAATGGAGTGGGATGTGTCACGGGAAATACAATTTTGACTGCCACTGGAAAAGTATGGAGTTTTGGGTAGAGACGTAGAACGTAGCCTTTTGTAGCGGCTACAATGAGCCTTCTCTTTTTTGAATTCTACAAAAAAGGTCCTTGTGCAAGGAGCGTGGCACTCTCCAAACACGTTACCCACTACGGTCCGCGGTCAGGCTTTCCGTATTATGACCTAACAATCCCACCCCACAACGAGAGGGTCTCCCAAATTCGCCAACTGGGGACGCGCTGGGCTGCTCTGTGGGTCGAGCACTGAGAACCCTCCCGGTATGATCCCAGCGATTATATTTGATGCAAGTAAAATCTATACATTGCGTTGTATAGACCAACAGGTCAGTATGATGTAAGTACAAAACGTACATGCACTAAGGTTGCGGGTTCGTGTCTCACTGCGGGCAGGGTGTACTTGACTCCAATCTTAATTGACAAGGATTGCCAGTTTTCCTACCGAAGGTCTGCTGTTTTCTCCGGGTACTACGGCTTCTCCCCAATAAAATCTGAACGCCATGACATAGTTGACAAATTCCTGACAATGGCGTTAAACATCATTCAAACAAATAAACAAAACGTATATTGTGCAAACACACAACATGTCAGTATAATGCTTGTATAAAGCAGATATTGAGTTTTACGCAACACAAGTATATCTAATGCAAGCACAATCCATGCATTGTATAAAACGCACCACATGTCAGTGTGATGTTTGTATAGAGCAGACATTGTGTTATATGAACCACAAGTATATCTAATGCAAGTACAATCCATGCATTGTGTAAAACTCACCACATATCAGTATGATGTTTGTATAGAGCATACATTGCGTTATATGAACGACAAGTATATCTTATGCAAGTACAATCTATACATTTAGTTTTAGAGCACCACAGATCAGTCTGAAGTAAGTACAAAACGTACAATGTGTAAAACGCATCACATGTCAGTATGATATTTGTATGAAGCAGCTATTGTGTTATAGCACCACATGTATATTTAATGCAAGTCGTAGACAGACATAACGTTAAACAGCAGAACAAGCCAGTCTAATGTAAATACAAAACGTGCCTTTGGTAAAACGCACCGCATGTTAATACGATGTTTGTATAAAGCAGACATTGTGTTATAGGCCCGACGATTATATTTTATGCAAGTACAATCCATACATTGTGTTAAACGCACCGCATGTTAATATGATGTCTGTATTGAGCAAACATTGCGTTATATGAACCACAAGTATATCTAATGGAAGTACAATCAATACGTTGCGTTGTACAGCACAACAGGTCATCCCGATATTATTCAAAACGTACATTATTGTTAAACGCACCAGATGTCGGTATGATGTCTGTATAAAGCACACATTTTGTTATACCCACCACGATTATATTTGATTGATTGATTGATTGGATGTATACTTTACGTCCAGCGAGCAGTATTTCGGCTATTCGGGACGGGAACAAGTTAACAAACAATAAATCAACTGAAAATGGGGTGGGATGGGTCACGGGAAATACAATTTTGACTGCCACTGGAAAAGTATGGAGTTTTGGGTAGAGACGTAGAACGTAGCCTTTTGTAGCGGTCTCCCCAATTCGCCAACCGGGGACGCGCTGGGCTGCTCTGTGGGCCGAGCACTGAGAACCCTCCCGGTATGATCCCAGCGATTATATTTGTATAAATACCCATAATTGTTAACTTCATGATATATAATGTAAATAAAATTATTGAAAACATTAGCTACAATATATATTCTTTTTTATATGTATAAAACATTATGAACTCTTTTAGGCCGAAATTTTAGATTACAATAAATTTAATTTTCCTAGAGGACTATCAATAAACATTAAAACCAATTCCTGGGAACCCTTCCACGTACCCAATGTTTCAAATGACCTATGGTTTTTGAGAAAAGAATGTTTCAGGTGACCATGACATTGAATGCCAAGTAATGATAATAGTGACCGTCAAGTGATCTAAAAACTAAGTCCGCCTATACTAAATTAAACAGAAGGGATTATGTCTGAGGATTTTGTCGGTCATCCTGATTTCATAGTGTTACTAGATTACATGCCAAACTTTAACCCAGAAATGTGCTAGTAATTCTCTGTCAGTTTAAAGTATACCGTTAAATAGTATACTCCAGACAACTGCATTGTGACTCGGATTCAACTTCACCTACAATTTTTTGGAACATCTATAAAAATAAAAAAATACTCAAGTGATCACACCTTGTTGAATTTTTTCCAAGCAACTTTAAAACCTAAGCAAGTTATTAAAAAATTTAAACTGAAAACAGATTTGGAACAAGTCCTGACTTTGTCATTCAAAGTTAGGCCATGTAAACTTAGAAACTTTCACAAATTTTGCATCATTAAACTGGCAAGGATCCACTTTAGCAGGAGGTACTGTATTATTAACATCACCTTGAGTCAATTCATTTCTGTAAACATCTAAATACTCTCCAGCTTTCTCAAAAAAATTTGCCTTTGGTGCATGTTTCAGTTCCTCTGAAAGTCCCGACCCTGAAAACTTGTAATTTAAAGCCAGCCAAAGGGCAATGACTAAGTCATAATTAACATGCCTTCCTTTCATAAAAGGAAATGGTTTGGATTCCAAGAGAACATCATTTTCTGAGTCATAGAAGAAGAAAACAAGTTCTATAAAATTAACACCAACACATGGAATTAAGAAATGACAAGACCTTGGATGCCTTTTTCTTTGCAAAAACGAAAACACCACTGCCTGCGAAATGATTTGCGGTCTGGTTGAAAGTGAGCATAACTGGTCAATCTTTTTTTCTTTTTTCACTTCTATTGACGTATTACCACCTGGACTATCTTCATCAACCTGCACTTTGACAGCAACATCATTATCTTGTCCAACAATGATATCAAGGTAACCATGCCATGTAATCACATGACCTGCAATAAACAAAGTAACCGTGATTCAAAATAACTAGTAGAGTGTATTACTGTATATGTAATCTGTAATCATGACCATAAAATCTACTTACCATTGATAAGTAATGGTGACATATCTTATCTTTAACAATAGTATTCACACAATCGGCATGTAATATCATGCTTTATTAAACCAAATTACAGTTATAAAGCCAAGTTGCCAAAAATTTCACTGAACATTTTTGTTTACTATTTAACAAAGTTCTAGCTGCTTCACCCTATATATTACACTTTGTTGTTTGTCTGGACATACGTGATCACCTACTAGTAGCATGATTTGTTTAGATTGGTTAATCGGTTTCAGAGAAGAATCCTTTTTAAACTTTTTCTCATAGGGTCCTATGTAAAACAAAGTCCTGTGTTGGTGGCTATTTTAAATTTCCAATTGGCATAAAAAAACAAAACAAACTATAGATGACCATCCAAACAATATTGCTAGCAAGTTTTGTTTCGACTGGTTAACCGGTTTCAGGGGAGAAGCCTTTATAAACTTTTTCCTATAGGGTCCTATGTTACACTAAGTCCTGTGGTGGTGGCCATTTTGAATTTCTGATTGGCATGAAAAACAAAAACTTTGGATCATTCAATGAATACAGGTGATAAGTTTTGTTTCAATTGGTTTAAATGTTTCAGAATCCTTTTAAAACTTTTTTCCAATAGGGTCCTACATGTATGTTAAACTAATTCCTGTGGTGGGGGCCATATTGGTTTTCCAATCAGAATAAAAACACAAACTTTGTAAAGGTCTATCCAATTAACATTGACACCAAGTTTGGTTTCAATTGGCCCAGTTTTTTTTAAGAGAAGATTGAAATGTAAAAAGTTTATAGAAGCCGACGATGACGCTGACTGCAAAGTGATGACAATAGCTCACATGACCCTTCATGTCAGGTGAGCTTAAAAAGCTCATACTAAAATTGTACACTTGCTCAAATATATGTACACCTAAAAATTGATATGAAAACAACAGAACTGGTTAATTGTTGTTATAAACCCAAAAGATCTGTTTTCTTTGGGGTTGATTAATAACCAGAGGCTCTCAAGAGCCTGTATCGCTCACCAGATTAATATACGCAATAAAGATGGCACTTCCCCGAAGTTAAACAAGTCCTGTAATTTTCAATTTTCTACTGGCATAAATAACATTATCTTTGTTGAGACCATCCAACAAATATGGCTGTCTGGTTTCAACTGGTTCAATAGTTCAGATTGGAAGCCATTTTAGATATTTTCCGATAGGGTATGGCTACAATGGCAGCCATCTTGGATTGTCAATCTAATAAACAAGCATAAACTTTTAAGAGAACCATCCCTTAAACATTCACATAATATGGCTTCAATCAGCTTTCAGTTTCAGAAAAGATTGCATTTGAAAATTCTTCCTAAATCTGTAATGGTGTCCGTTTTTTAATGTCTTATTGGCATAAAAAAAATGTGTAGAGGACCATCAGATAAATATTGCTGATAAGTGTTGTTTCAACCGGTTAGCAGGTTTCAGAGAAGCGCTTTTAAAAAATTTTCCTATAAGGTACTAAATCCTGCGTTGGTGTCATTTTGAATTTCCGATTGGCAAAAAAATAAACCTTATAAGAACCATCCAATAAATACTGGTGATAAGTTTAGTTTCAATTTGTTAACCGGTTTTAGAGAAGAAGCCTTTTAAAACTTTTTTCCCATAGGGTCCTATGTTAAAATAAGTCCTGCGGTGGAGGCCATTTGAATTTCCCATTGGCATAAAAAACAAACTTTATAGAGGACCATCCAAACAATATTGTTTTATTACAATAGGTTCACTGGATTCAGATATGAAGCATTTTAAAAGCATTTTAAAATTTTTTACATAGGGTCTTATGTTAAATTAAGTCATGCCATGGCCATGCCATGGCGGCAATTTTGAATTTCAGATTGGCATTAAAAACATTTTGTCTGCAGCAATACAGTCGAACAATTGAATATATCGGCACACAATTTTCTTATTAAGGTTAGTGAGGACAGCGATCACGTGATTAAATAACAACATAAAAAATCCGGAAACCGTCCGGTGCGATTTCCGTGTATTTCCTTGGAGGTTATGTAAACATAAATGGCGGATAGCAGATGCCGTCTGCGAAGCCGGCAAGGTAAATTTACTAAGAGGGCCAATGTCAACAGATCAGGAAACTTAATACACATACGGAAACACCAAGAAAAAGAATTTTATGAGCATGATTACTATCGGGATGAGGTAAACGACGAAGATGTTGACGTTGCGTTAAGGCATAACAGTAGTAAATGTGTACCAGTAACAAGTTACCAGATTGTGTACCCTACATTAAGTACAGTACTGAATACTTCGTTGTGTTCTGATTTGGTAAATAGTGGTTAGATGTGTACAATTTTTTAGCTGTAAGCTCCTGCATAAATTAAGTTTTAAAAAGTGGTAAAATTTTTCTCAGATCTTGCAAGATAAAATTTTGGTAATTTTTTAAACAATGTAGTATTTTTACATTTCTGCATTGGAAATTGCATGTAAAAGTGGGAGCGTCTCAAAATGTTCTAACTAGCGAAAAAAGGAATTGGTCACGGATATATATGGCATATATTTTTTAAATGGTAAATGAAAGTTTATTAATTTCCTAGTCCACTTAAATGCTGATCAATGTTAGAAAGGTATGCAAATCACAGTAATGTTAGTGTTTTCGCCTATAGCCAAAACATTTACTACTGTGCTACCTATATGTCAGATGATGCTTTGTGAATTTTTATTTCTGAGAGTACATCAAGGTTATTTTTTGCATAGGTTGTGGTATATCTTGTTGAAACTAACTGAAGGCAGTACTCAAAGAGAAGGTATTGTCTAATGGACACTATAAAAACTGCTAAGTCAGCACTTTTTGCATTTTTCTATATACACATATTAAAAAACCACACACAATCACAGTAAAGGGTTCTCCTGTCTTTATTCCATTTTAACTTTCTTTCCGTATGGTCATCTTAACTTTTCGCAATGAATTGGGCATATTCATGGGCATAAAATTATATTTCGATTAAAAAAAATTAGGCCAAAAATAAGGTAAATTTTAAATCATACTGATCAGTTTGAACTTTGGATCAATTTCTCCCAAAGTTTTGATATGACAATGAAAACATTTGGCTGAAAACTAGATTTTGTCCCCAATTGCTGAATTTAGGGCCACAATAAAGCAAATTAATAGGAACAAGTTCAAATTTTTTAAAAATTTTAGTCCAAAATAAGCAAAAATTAGCCAAAAATGGTAATGTATTGTCTATAAAAGTGATTATTGTGCACATGATTTAACAAAACCTGTTCAACAGATGGTTTGTAAAGGCATAATTAGGGTCAAAATATCCAACTTAAAAGAGAAAACAGATTTCCTTTACTTAAGTAGAATTTTTTGTGGAATTTAGTGTTATCAACAGCCTTTGAGTGAAATATTGGTACTTTTATTTCACACTAATTGAAGGTATAAAACAGGTTAAATCAAAATTTGTTCATTTATTTGTACTTGTTTAATAGGTTTCTTGTCTACAAGCACCATCTTGTTAATTTGAAGCCACTTTGAAACAATTTAAGGGTCAATATGGCATAGTTTAAAAGATGGAGTGGTCAGCTATTGAAAGCCACCATATCTTAGTGGGCCAGCATAGATTGGGCTGGCCAATAGTATTATATAAGGCTAGTGCATTTTAAATGTGTCTGTTATAGAACTTTGATATTATTTTCTTGTTTAAAAGTGCAGGGGCAGTGACAGTAAAGCAAATTTTTATTCTGAAGATGTCTTCATACACATGTTAGATACATATGCAATTTTTCTCCTTGGGTAGGGCTAAAGAATAGAAGAATTTTTCAAGAACACTTTGAATACCAATATATCTTTTATTGATTTTAATTCAAATATGACCAATGTACTTGATGTAGAAATATTGGCTAAATTGGTTCTCTTGCAAACTTGGTATAGGCATAACAGTAGTAAATGTGTACCAGTAACAAGTTACCAGATTGTGTACCCTACATTAAGTACAGTACTGAATACTTCGTTGTGTTCTGATTTGGTAAATAGTGGTTAGATGTGTACAATTTTTTAGCTGTAAGCTCCTGCATAAATTAAGTTTTAAAAAGTGGTAAAATTTTTCTCAGATCTTGCAAGATAAAATTTTGGTAATTTTTTAAACAATGTAGTATTTTTACATTTCTGCATTGGAAATTGCATGTAAAAGTGGGAGCGTCTCAAAATGTTCTAACTAGCGAAAAAAGGAATTGGTCACGGATATATATGGCATATATTTTTTAAATGGTAAATGAAAGTTTATTAATTTCCTAGTCCACTTAAATGCTGATCAATGTTAGAAAGGTATGCAAATCACAGTAATGTTAGTGTTTTCGCCTATAGCCAAAACATTTACTACTGTGCTACCTTAAATGTAACCGTAGCCGTGACTGAAGGCCAAGATGAAGCTGAAAAGATAACATGGGAAGATGGCAGACGTGTTGTAGAGCTCAGTCACATGGCTCAACAAATGCATTGTGACAAGTGTCAGACTGAGTTGCATTTGTGTGATATTATTGGTGAGAAAAGGTAAGACCACATTGAAAAAATGCATTAAATGTTGAACCCTGAAACTAACATGACTTATGGACACTGCAGGGTTCTAAATGGGCTGTTTTATCATAGGGGGTAGGAGGGGGTCTTATCCCGCTTTCCCATGAAAATAAAATGCCAAATAGTGCTAACGAAATTGGCAAATGACCATTCCTGTGCCCTGCTATATGAAAATCCAGAATTCTTGCTGTTTTATTAGCTTTATCCTGCCTGAATTCCTGGTAAATAAATTGTCCTTTCTCGTTGTCCCGTAAAAGGTCCTACCTATGACCACCTATCCTTTATCATAGAGGCCAGCCATGGTTAGAATTAATCACCACCATTCGCCAATGGTCGAATCCTACAGGGGGAGTGACCTGGTCACTCCCAGTGATGCAGATAAGTGCCGGACCTGTCAGACAAAGGGAGTAAAATTTCAGCAGGTCCAACAAATGAAGACATTGTGCAGGACCTACGTCTGGCAAAGTATTGGGATAATTTATTACAGGTAAATTGGATTGGTCAAGGTTGTAAAATTTTTGCAGGTCCTGCAAAGTTATCTATTTTGTAGGACCCAATGTCTGACAAGAAAAAAGGTTATCTGCATCTCTGTCTGACCAATTTCAATATACAAAATGTGTCACCTCTGTCATAATTAATGAAGAGAGTTGATCTGTCCACATAGTGTCTAGTCATGTCTCCAGAGTCCTATATTTCAACAGTAAAACAGCAGTGGTTAAAACGACTAAATATTGCAGTTTAAAAACATATACCATAATGTTAAAAGATTAATTTTTAGCTCAGTAGATGGGGTAGTATATGATGCAATGAACATGATGAATGTTTTCTTATGATCAAAATTTTAATATACACAGTTATGTCCCCTGAATTACATTTTTTAGAAAAAAATATTACTTAAACTTTTATTTCATTTTGAAAATGGTAGGTTTGTAAAATATGCTGTCCCATGTATGAATTCATGATAATCAACCGTATACAGTAGGTAAAAAAAATGCAAAAATTGCATGCCTCCTACCATACAGTTAAGGTTGGACTCACCAAATTAATCTGGGACTCACCATTTCAAAAAGTGATGAGTCCCAGGACTCATCTCTAAAAATTGCTAGTGAGAACCCTGTTATGCACACAAAAAAAAATCACAAATTTTGCACCAGTGTTTGAGAAGGCAAGGGGGCCCAAGGGCGCAGTAACTTTAAAATGACAAATTTTATATAGAATATTTAAAGAATGGCCAAACGAAATTTTAAACTTCAAAAGAAAATGGTCCATAGTCAAGTAATCCTTCCCGATCACTTTGCCACAATATGCCTTTCCTCCAAATCAACACCTGAGGAGGTGTTCCAATAACTGATGGCTCCAAGTAAGTGTATACGTAGCAAATGATATAAAATTATTTATTATTTCATTTTAGATATGGATTAGGAAGTCTTCTTGAAATTAGGTGCAGAAATTGCCAATGGGTTAAGTTAATTTCAACAGGAAAGAGAAATGAAAAAGGAGGCTTTGACATTAACTACAAAGTTGCATTAGGTAAGACAAGCATATTTAATTAATATAGAAAATAATGTGGAATAAGTGTATGCGACACAACCCACATAATCAGCAGAAATTGAGAAACCACAATAAAAAACAGCCAGCAGCCTTCAACAAAGCCAGCAGGCACTGCTCACTGTCTTAATTGCGCTTGGCCCAAGGTCACAAAAAAATGTAAACAATTCAAATAGTCCTGAATAGTCAGTACATTTACTTTGTAAATAGTACATTTACTTAGTCATTTCAGGTACACCATAAAATGTTAATTAAACCAAAAAATGTGCGTTTTCAGTTTCCCTGACCCTTACCTTTCAAGTACACATGCCATTATTCTTGAAATATATTTCTATTTCTACTAAAGGTAATTAAAAATAAATATTTTTAGTCCACTGTCTGTCTGTCATCTCTTTGTTTTCCACACTTTTTTCCTAAACATTAATGTATTGAACTGATTTTTGGTACATGTATGTAAGACTACCATAATGAGTTATGGGCCTTGTAAAGGAAGACTATAATGGTATATACATGCATTCTATCATGTATATGACGTAATGACAAACTGAAGTGAAAAGTGTTTGTAAATAATAAATTGTAATTTACATTAAATTTTGTAGCAATGGTACATTCTGGAATGGGGGCTACACATGTAGTTAATTTTCTTTCATCCTGCAATATTCCACCACTTGATCCGTCAACCCTGAGGAAAAAAGAAAAAGAACTTTCCATTCCAGTCACAAATGAAGCTACTGATTCCTGTAGTAAAGCCAGTAAGGAAGAAAAAAAATGCATCTAATGGTCCAATGGAATGTAGTTTTGATGGAGGATGGCAAAAACGTGGTTCTGGATGGCAGTATAATAGTAACTCTGGTAACTTTGAACAGTTTAGTTTGATTGATTTGAAGGACATGAGAGCTAAATTACTATTACTTTACGTCTGCTCTCTAAACTTTAAAAACATTTTTTAAACTCCTATGCCAATTGCAGCAAAATATCAATTGCAACCAGTTCTCTTTACAACATCAAAATTGACCATTAATTCACAGTATTTCCCATTATAGCACTTACATGTACAACAGGGAATCTTGATATTGGTCAACCAAATGTTGAGCTTGTAAAAATCTTGCGGTTGTTTATGGTTGACACAAATCTATGTTGAAGCAGAGAATTCAGGGACTCATGACCTTTTAATTTTTATACGACCACAATTTTTTTGGATGTATTACGGTATGATGTTGTAGTCTTTTCCCCTTTTTGTAATTAGGGACATAATTTTCATGAGCCCCTTTTTACCTAATTAGGGGCTAAAAAGGGCAAAAATTGAAACTTTTTTATTTTTGGTCCAATTTTGAAAATTTTTTTGAATGTTTGTTCTTATCAACGTGATCAAGTAGTGGATACAAAATTTTGCTAATGTAATTAGGGACTGAAAAGGGCCAAAATCGAAACAATAATTTTAATTTGTGGTTCAATTTTCAAATTTTTCTTTGCAAGTTTATAATTGTCAATAAGCGGATAAAAAATTGAGAATTAGTTTTTGCGACCCCCCCCCCCTTTTTTGTTTCCTGTTATATAAATAGAGACCAAAATCAAAACTTTATTGTATTTGTGGTTCAAATTTTTTTGGCAAGCTTTTTATTCATTGTTTAATTTACAATGCATTTTTGTATTCTAACATGTTTGAATTATTTTTTGCAACAGGCCATGCAAGTTTGATAGGATCCATAACAGGAAAGGTAACAGAATTTGATTTAAGGACAAGATCGTGTAGTATCTGTCAGTACCATAAAGGAAGAGGTGGAAGCATACCGACACATGAATGTAATACTAATTGGACAGGTAATTTAAAGTTAGAACTTTTTAAAATCAAGGCAGTACAGAAAACTTGATATCCACACCCTATTTTAGTATTTACTAGATATATATTCTTACTCCATTTGATAAAGCATTTATAAATATAAACCAAAAAGAAATTGGTAAGAAAACTTTGCTATTTTTATTAAATGAGATGTGGTGTAAGTTTACAAGAAACAATTAAGCTCCATAACAACATAAAATTTTGAATCTAAATTGGAAGACAGTCTGAAGTTTTCAAAAAAAGGTCATTGCTGTTTGTCTTGCTTGGCAACTAAAAAAATGTGTCTACATTATAATTATTTAAAACTTTTAAACTTGACTTAAAAAAATTCTAATATCACTTTATTCAGGACTTATGGAGGTTCAAAATCCTTAAAAACCAGACTAGGAGCTACAGTATTGCAAAAGAATGAGGGATATACATGGGTTAACAAGGTATGATACTATTTTTTTGGAAGTTGTGTCCCTCTGACCATGAAAGTTAGGTCCACATGTCTGCTGGGCAGGACTTACAAATTCTGTTCTTGTTTATTATTGAGGGTGTTGTCAATGCATCTGGTAAATCAGAACCCCTATCATGACAAGAAAGGCTGTGTTTATTTTGTAATCTAGGTGTAATTGAAAATGAAATACATTTCCTTCTGGAATGTCCTTACTATGAACATTAGAAATGAAATAAATCATTTTATTAAAAACTATCCATATTTATTTAATATTGATAAAAAAGATCTATTTATATGGATTATGAGTAATGATAACTGTTATTTCTTGATATTGTTATGTGACTATATTGAGAATCCAACGAAACTTAGAAAAAATTGATCAATATATTATAATTTAAAAAGTCTGTGATTTTTAATATATGTATGTATTATCTCCCTTTGACCACTGACCCTTTCCTCCATAATTCTTAATCACTCTGTAATGTTCTGTGTTTTGTAATTTCTATGTTATGCCTTAAATGGGCCCTTTAATTGGAAAATAAACTATTTGATTTGATTTGATTTATTATACCCCCGCAAACAAGGTTTGAAGTGTATATAAGAATCACCCTGTCTGTCCGTCTGTCTGTCTTTCCACATACCTCGTAAGCACAACTCCTAAACCACTTGATAAATTTTGATGAAACTCTACATGAAGAATGTACACAATATGGAGATGTGCATGAAGAATTTTCGTGTTGCTGTCAAATATGATTCAAGGAAGATAATTTGACTTTTTATACAGTATTCCTTCTTTAAAAACTGTTTGTTGCATCAATAACATATATTAGATTAATTTTATTTATAGGTCTACAAGCGTGTTAAACTTTCACCTGGTACAATATCACTGAGAATTGGAAAAAGTATGGATAAGAGGAGAGAATATCTGAAAACTAACAGTGCAAGATTAGCTAGCAAAAGAAATCGTATCGCTCTGAAGGTATATATTTAGGACTCTGCATGGAAAATGGGATGCTCAATAGTTTTCACTTTGTCCATCTGTCAACAATTGTAAAAAAAATCCTCAAAAACTATTAACAATACAGTTCTGAAATTTTGTACAGTTGTTGTGTAGCATGACATGATTTGCATACTGAAATTTCATACAAATCTGTGTGAATATTTTTGGGGAAAAAACTTTTTTTTATAGAATATCACATTCACATGGACTTTGTGAACACTGATGAAACTCAAAACTATTAACAATTCAGTTATATTACATCCCACATCAGTTCCTTTTTGAGAAAATGGAATTTCTTTTATGGTTAAACATATATAAAAAAAATAACAACAAAGTTACTTGTATTTTGAAATCACTATGCGATAATTGTTGCTGGTGGACGAGAGGTCCCTGAGGGTAACACCATGATCACAATTCCAATGTTTAGATTCAAATGCTACTGATGAGAGGTTACTCCTTGAAATATTGATATATATCATATCAAAATTAACTGTGTATCCCTGTTTTGGTACTTGTATTCCAGACAATGAATTTTGCTATGCCTGACACACATTTCGTCTATGAAAGATACATCAGAGGCAGTGTGACCAAAAAGTTGAAACATTATAAATGATTATAAAGAGCAACACTTTAAACAAGGTTTGAATTATTCACATGAGCCTTTTTTCCACAGTATGGACTAGAAATATCTTCAATACTTCTAGCATCAGCTTGATAAACAAATTCAGAACATCCATTCTTAGCTTTATCTCTGGTTCATCTCCTTTAAAATAACAAATTATTATGATAAATTTAAAAACTTGCATTTACAATTTTTTTTTATAGAAAAAGACAATTCATCGTGAAGAGATAGAAGAGGTCAAAGAGGGAGAAACATATGGATCATCTATTGCTGAGAGTTTAACACCAGACATAGAAACAATTCCATCACCATATGTCATAGACAATAATACTTTTATTGTTTTTGACCTCGAAGCAACAGGCTTATCTAGAAAATCTGATATTACACAGATATCAGCTTCAGATGGAAATGATTCCTTTAACCTTTATGTTAAACCACGATGTGCAATATCAAAAGCAGCTGGAGCCATTACTGGACTTCAATATTTATTTGATGATGATCAGATGTTGCATAATGGTAAACCAGTTGAAAGTAAACAGCCATTTGAGGCCTTGTTGTCATTTGTTGAATATATTCAGACAAAAGAAAATCCTATTCTTGTTGGGCATAACATTTTGTCATATGATATACCAGTTTTAACAAATGCCCTAAGAGAACATGGTTTACTGTCTTCATCAGTTGAGTCTGTATATGGATGTTTAGACACGATGCTTATAGCCAAAAAAGTATATCCTAAGAAATCGGGTATAGTCTGTAATTATAAACAAGAGACCTTAGTCAAGTCACTTTTAGGAGATGATTTTGTGTATCAGGCACACAATGCCATGGAAGATGTTCGAAGTTTATGTAAACTGTTTGATGACAAATTGAAGGACAAATGCAGTGGAAACGACATATTTCCTTTAAATGTCTCCAGCTTGCAAGCAAGTTATGAGGACATGATGAAGCAGAAAGTTGTTGGCAATAAAATTGTACAACAGTTGGCAAGGTCTGGGTTGGCTGCAGGACATTTAAAGTTGGCCCATAAGAGGGACACTGTAAAAGGACTAAGAAATATTCTTAAAGAACATGGATTTGGTGTACAGACTTCAAATAAGATATACAAATACCTTCAACAAAATGAGGAATGACAGTAACACTTTAATTTAAAGAAACGCAATGTCAACTTTAATTAAATGTAGGTAATGACAAAACTACAGAAGCAGTTACCTGTTTGTACAGTAGTCCCCCTCCATTATTCCTTTTAATAAGGTGTTAAAAATTATATTTTTCATTTCATTTTTATTATAGAGTCATTTCTTTTAAACATTGAATTTTGTTCAAAATATATGTAATTAATTAAAAATTTAAAGTTCTTAGTCCTTTTACAGTGTCTAAACTTTAATTGTCCTTCATCAGTGTATGCAAAATTTGCTAAAATAAACATGATAAAGGGAGAAAACAAAAATTTCACCAAAATGCTAAGAGTGGAAAAGACTACTATATATTTTGAATATGAAGTTATGAAGGTTGTTTATACAATTTTCAGAGTATTAATAATAAATTCATTTTTAATACCTACCTGTGTTCCAAACTTTTCATAAATTTTAAATCGCCAATAAAAATTTCAGAAAAGTGAGAATTTATTAATAAGTATATTGTGACAATGTACTTTTTACAGATGTTTAAACTTGTTGTGTGGATAATGATGTCAGAATAGTTTTTTTATTTACAAGCATGTAACTACAAAGTGTTTGTATAAGTTGTATGTGCATTTCTAGTACTTCAGTCATGTACATGTAGTTCTCTTATTAGCCCTGAGAAATAAAAAATTTATATTTTTAACCATCTTGTTACATGTATATCCAAGTACCACATAAGTGTTACACTAAGGTGTTTTGTGTAACTTTACCCTACCTAGAGGTTTAGATCATTTAGGTTTATTTAGTCAAGTTAGTTGGACTTTGTTGGAAAATGTCAGGCCTCTATGAAATAATTCATAATTTCTCATTCATTTTTTTGTAACTAGTCGGTACACTGATTTGATTTTTTATTGATTTTGATATATATATGTAATATACTAGCTTCCATTGCCTTAAAATAAATATAAATTTGTTAAAAAAAATCTAAATAAAATTTAAGAGATGGCAGAAAAGATGGACAGAAGGCGATTAAAATTTAGGATTGACCATGTTGACCAATTTATTCAAATACGTGTATACAAAAGGGCTACATTATTATATGACCACATAACTTTTGAAAATTACAAACCAGAAGTATTGTGGATTCTTTAATTGATTCACACAAATTTGCAGCTCATTATTACCAATTTTTAATACATTTAGTTCAACTGTGTGATACAATATTTCTCATTTTTTGCAATTTTAACAATTTTAGTGAAAATTACGAAAATTGAACATTGGAAGTTTGATCCTGTATCTTTTTTTTTTGCCTGGTTTGCTGTGCTGATTTTTTTATATGATGGAGATATGACTTAAAGGTATGTAATTAACTAAAACAAAAAAAAATTAAATTCGACAATTTTTCTCACGGCACAATATTTTACTCAACTAGGGGGTAAAAATGATGAAGAGCCGTGCCTTGGAAAAGTACAATATATTTAATAAATTCAAAAATAATTGTAAAAAATGGTATGTTTTAAGTTACAACCTTAAAAACAACTAAGTTTTATAATCCAATTCCTTTTTTACAAAAAATATTCACAAAATTTTTAAAATGTGGTCAAAAGGGGGGTAAGTTGGAATTTGGGTCATTTTCAGGGGGGGGGGGGGTAACTTTGACCCCATTTATCTGAAAAAAAATGCCTGGTAAGGTGGTCCGATATTTTTACCTAAGAAAGAGTATATACCAAATAGTAATATATTAAAAAAATAGCCATTTTAAATTCGGAATTATTTTTGGGGTCAGGTGTCCTCACTAACCTTAAATATAACTGAAACAAGGATGTCACAGGCATGAATGGAAATGTCTTAGGAGTACCGCAGTTGAAATTAAAGATGAGAAATATCTCATTTCTACCTATATTAAATGTAAAGATGAGCAAATATGGACTGTCACCTGCTAAATTTCACGTACTGGTATTTATAGAACAAATTCTAATTCAATGTGTATAAAACACACTAATGCATTATATGCACACAATCCAAGTGTTTTCATTAATTTAACTTTAACCTTCTTGACTTCTTGTATATATTTAAGTTTACAAAGAATATGATAAACTATTTCCAATTAACTATTCCAAATAATGACTCTGTTTCTCCACACATTTATTCTAGCAAAAGTTAAAATTTAAATGCATTAGGTCATGTGTAAAATTATTAACTATAGATAATAATGGAACTAGCTGGGGTTGAGTGGTAGTTTCAAACAGGAAATTCAAAAACAAAGTAGGTTTTCAGGATTAAATAATCTTAAGTAAAATGGTGTACCTCAAGTTATCACACAGAAATCATGAATTTTGGAATGTTCTGTGTTATAAGTGGCTGTACATATAAAGCAACAAACCTATAACAGTCAAATTCAGGTTTGATCTGTATGATTATCATAAGGAAACCACAAATTTTGCTACTTAACATGTAATAAGGGGCCATAACAACCACAGTGATATCAAGTTCAAAACCTGATACATGTTTGGTAGTCTCCAAAACATCACAACATGTTTTGGACAAGGCCTTCTTAAGTTATCATTCATTTATTAAACCACAAACTTGACTATTTTCCATATTATAAGCCTGGTCCTAACTTGGAATGACAGCTAAAAATCGGTTGAATTGAATCTTAATAAAATTAAATCCTCCACTTGCTCCCCTTTTTTGTTACTGTCGCCGTGCATTACAATAAAAAAGGGGGGATTTAATTTTAATTGAGTTGAATTTTATCTGCGTTTATATTTCAAATTAATTTGGTTATTATGTGAAAACCACATATTTTACTACCTTTTTTCCATGATATAAGGGGCTGTAACTCTGTAACAACAAAAGTGAAATGTGTCAATTTTAACACTTTCGTCACTGAATTTTGTTTCGTCGATGGTTTCTATGGCTGGGATTTCAGTGCAGGCGCATTTTGCCAGGCCGGAATTAATTTAACATGTGCGCGATTAAAAAAATGACAACACGCTTGCCGATGGATATTTCATTGAATATAGTGCGCTCCACTTACAATTTTGTATGAGGAGCGACAGTACCATATTATCCTTACCTGTCCTAAAAGCTTAATTATTTATAGCATAGCCGTACAGGCTTACGAAGCTCTGAAATGGTCTTTTGTCTCGGACCAGAAAATGGTGAAGTCTCCGATTGACAGTCCTCTTGTTTACCGCCAACTTTTGTCATCATCTGACATGGCAATTTTCGTTTAAATTCCATTGCTGCTGCAATTTCATTTTTTGACCAAAAAATACAACCAAATCGCTGTTTTTAAATACAAATTTTGTGAAACAAGCAAAGAAACCGCAGTGCCAAACAGCGAACGGGTCCTACGATTTACCGAAAAGAGCTACAATCAGGAAAGGACAAACAACCACCAAAAAGTATACAAAGTGGAGCATTTAGTATACAAAAACATGTTCTCAAACGTTCAACTGACAAACTGGTCATTTTTAAAGTAGAAAAATCCACATACACTGGCAAAAATATATTTATATTTTATCCCATTAAATATTTTCTAATATTACATATAGTGTGTTGTATTAGAATTCTGACTGTCTAAGCCAATCACGTGATTTACAGTATATTCTGCATATTTTTACAATCACAGGCGTTCCAGACGCTTTGTTTCTATTTTTAAAAAATATTGACGCTATATTTCTATTTTTACGTATGAGGCATGTTACGAAATATAGATCCGAATATTCGTTCCGGTTTGATTTAATTATTCAATCGATAAACAATATGAACATACAGATTGCAATTTTAGATATGGTTTTCATACGTAATATAACAATTAAGGACTTTTAATTCGGTCAATTATACGCTTTAATTATATGGACCTTGTATAAAGATATTGACCTTCGCCTTCGTCGTCGGTCAATATCATTCTACAAGGTCCATATAAAGCGTATTGACCTTTTAAAAAGTCCATAATTGAATATTAACAACTGAACATTTAATGGTTTAGTCCTAAATTAATTTTTTGTAGCCTTTTAAGCATTAGGCATTTATTGTTGAAGACATGTATGTGTATGTTATTCCTTTAAAATTAAATATTTCAACGATTTTAAATAATTTCTACTTTGACATGCCAAAAACATGTACCAGTTTCTTTTTAATTTTTTGTTACTTATTTTTTTTTACACGACCAGTATTTTAATTTTAACCACCATTTTTGGCATGACTACGAAGTCCTTCCTTTTCTGTATATGTAACATGAAAGATAGAGTTTATATATTATTAATCAACATGTATAGAATAAAGGAAGTATAAAGATAAAAATGTGATATAAAGTTTCACAACTAACAAATCTGATCAATAAGTTTACCATATATACTTTGTAAAGTCAATTTGTAATGAAATAAATAACACTGTAAGATATAAAAGAGCTATTACGGCCACCAAGTACTGAATCAAAGTAATGGAATATGAAACATTTACTTCATTTCACCTGTAATTGAAGGTAATATTGTGGTCATAATAAATGTAGTCACAAGCGTTTATTTTTTTCTTATTTTTAAAATTATTTATAAATTTGTAATCTACATTATTTTATTATAGCCAGATAAAAATGGAAAAGGAAAATTGAAATGAAATCAGCATTGTTCTTTACAATTGTTCTTTTAGTTGAATTATGTGTATGCTTCCACCCACATGGGTGTAAAACTTATGTCCAAATTTTGATACACTTTGACAGTCTTGCATTTCACTATTGATTGATTGATATTCATAATTTGAATAGCCTAATATCCGGTTTTTTTTATGGTCATATTCAATATAAATTTAAAAACACAACACAAATGAATTCGAAAATATTAATTTCAAGTAACAACCAAACCACCAAACCAAATGGAACTCTAATCGAAACAGTTTCTGATTGTATGGAAACAAACAAAATATCTTAGCAAACAGAGATAAGATGTTTTCCTGACCGAAAAATTTGGTTTGTTTCAAATTAAACATTAATAAGATTTCAACTGGAGTAAGTGATGGCCTACCTTGGAGCATCAACAACAGCACATGAAAACCAGAGAAAAGTTGCATTTGAAGGGTGATTTAGACTGGCAATATACAACCTATAGTATAGTATAAAAATTATTGAAAATAACCATTTACAGCAGATAAAACTACATTTTCCATGTTTTTGAAATTTTTAGATGAAAGTTATACTATACATGTAGATATTGGCCTTCCTCATCTACATCACCTTTGTTTGCAATGCTTTGGGACAATCAAATTCTATTCTGGTTAACCGACCTTCGACACTAAAAGACTTTATGATCACTGACATATTATCTACAGTACGTGTATATTCAACAAAATAGAGACATTTTTCTGCCATTCTGTATAGCTGCAAATAAAATACTTTTCTAACACAACTGCATATCACTTCTTGATAACAGCTGGAGGTTTGCACATAATATCAATGCATAGCCAATGCTTGATATACAGACCTTCTACATACTGTACCCAAGTTCTCCCAGATGTCCAGTAACAATTCATGTTACATAAAGAAATTATCTTGTAATCATGATTGTCGGGGGTTTTCTCCGGGTACTCCGGCTTCCTCCCCCAATAAAAACTGGACGCCATGATATAGCTGAAAAATTGCTGAAAGTGGCGTTAAACATCATTCAAACAAACAAACAAAAGTAATCATGATTACCTGACCATAATAACTCTATCCCTATTGCAAACAATTCTGAACAACAGCAGATGACAAACTATCTACAGTCCGGCCTGGATAAAGCCTTTGTGCTGAACATATTGGGGTTTATGAGAAAAATGAAGATAATTCAAGATTTGTGTGAACTGCTCTCAACTCATTTTATTTGGAAGTATGTGAGTGTGCACATAGGGATCTGTTGACTAGTACAATTTTCTTGCAGGTTTTATATCTGAAACTATTAACATTATATAATATTAGTATATAAAGTTCCTGCTGAAACCATCTAGTAGCATGGGTCAATAAATGCTCTCAAGAGTCTTTGGCAAGGTGTTTTGTTTTAATCAGGATTGATTTGCATTTTGATATTGGTCTAGCTGTCAGTTTGCCGAATATTAGTTCCCTAAAAATGACTATTTATAAACAAATTCAAAAAGTTAACTGGTTCACACATACACACACACACAGTGGCTCTGGCCAGGAACCTATAAATCAACTAGTTATACTAGTCCCAGCTCTGGCTTATCATATTCAGTTTATGAAAAAATGTTCAATTTTTAGATGTTTTTCTTTTATAAATGTAATAAATTGGTTGAAAAACTATGCCGCTTTGTGGTTCACACTGCCGATGTTATGTGTGCGAGTAATAGCTCCTGATGTAAACATTTGGGACAAACCTACTATACTGTATTATTAAAACAATATATAGGTATTCGTTTGTCACCAATCGCTACCCTCAATGGCCTCATGCTCAGTTTCAAGACCCTCTTATTTAATACTAAACAATCTGAGAATCACTTTCATCATTCAAAACCAGACAAAGCCTTTCCTTAACGATATTAGCTTTTCGCTGATCATTTCTCAATTGTGATTTTTGTATATATCCATTGAAATCCTCATTACTTAAATTTTTGTTCGCCGGCAGTGTCCAATGGATAGAGCACGTCCTAGTATGCCACTATACATGATTCGGGAGCCAAATTAGAGTAAACTACCCGAGTATAAGCCTATTTAATTTTGATCTAAGTATTTAATTACGGTCTAATTTAATCATAATTAGCGCCTTAATCATCGTCTTGCAAACAACTTTTTTTTTAGTCGCCATTTTGATCACAACATGACCCGATTTTGACATTTCCGGTTCTAAAATAATTAACTGAGGTGAGGGCAATATTTCGCAATGAAACATGTCAGACTGGTTACCAAACGAGTGAGTACACACTGTACATTCATTTATTAGCATTTTATTCCATAAAAAAATTATCCTGACCCCAAGTGCCTGTGATTTTTTTTATTTATATTTCAGGTTGTCAGTGAAGATTCATTACTTATCTATCTTACCAATTCATGTAGCTAAAAAAAAACAATAAACAATCATCTTATTTATTCTTTTGTTGTTCTTTCTTATGTAGTGATCAACAAATTAGGCTTTGAGATGGGAGCTAATTGGATTAATGTTTAATTAATAATTTTATACTTTTAATAGATACAATTTCATAATATTTTAGTCGGGTACGAATTGACCAGCTGTCGGTTACGAATTGACCCAGCGAAGGGTACGAATCGACCAAATTTGTAAGGGTACGAAATGGTCAGGGTACGAAATGACCATAACTCTTTGAGATATGTGCGAATGTCTATTGACCAAAATGACAATATGATGAATGTAAAACTTGTGCGGTCTAATGCTTGCCAACATTCATATGCTTCTTCCCAATATATTTATAAACTAATGACGTAAACAGTTGTCCACATCTCTACAATGACGAAGTGAACACACGAAAACACAAGCTAAATTATTTTTGAACGGTGTCAAATCAATTAGTTGATGTGTCTTATTTTACGATTCATATTGTCGGACAGGTGTCCATGGATTTGTTTATTGCAACCTGCTGTTAAGCAGTAAACGAAACGGTTTAACAGCAGGTTGCAATAAACAAATCCATGGACACCTGTCCGACAATATGAATCGTAAAATATGACACATCAACTAATTGATTTGACACCGTTCAAAAATAATTTAGCTTGTGTTTTCGTTTGTAAACTGTAGTTCAGCCTATAACATCAAAGGTGAATAAAGACTTAATTATCGCTAATTGATGTTATCTGACAGTATTAACTACGTAATCGAAAATGATCAGGAAGTGTCAGCGTCCAAATTAATTAGGTATTAGGCAATCATTTGAATATAGAAAATATTGCTTCATACGGAAGCTTCTTTAGGACCTCTAAAAATATCTTTTGAATTTGAGATCACGGATTTTCATTCGTGATCATGAATTCCTGAATTCGTGATCACGAATTAAAATTCGTATTAACGGATTCCATAATTCGTGATCACGGATTTTTAATTCGTTATAACGGATTCCATAATTCGTGATCACGGATTCTAATTTGTTATAACGGATTTTTGAATTCGATATCACGAATTAAAATTCGTATTAACGGATTCCATAATTCGTGATCACGGATTCTAATTGTTATAGCGGATTTTTGAATTCGATATCATGGTTTTTAATCGTTATAACGGATTCCAGAATTCGTGATCACGGATTTCAATTTGTTTTCACTCAAATTTATTCCTTCTTTTGCGGGTTTTAGCACGTTAGTGGATCCAGACAGTTCTATCGAAGGTAAGCATGTTTTGACTTTATAACCGTGATATCGAATTCAAAAATCCGTTATAACAAATTAGAATCCGTGATCACGAATTATGCAATCTGTTATAACGAATTAAAAATCCGTGATCACGAATTATGGAATCCGTTATCACGAATTGAAATCCGTGATCTCGAATTCTGGAATTCGTTATTACGAATTTAAATTCGTGATCACGGATTCATGAATTCGTGATCACGAATTCAAAAAATATTTTTGGAGGTCCTAAAGAAGCTTCCGCAGCTTCATACGTACACACATTGAAGGCAGTTATTACCTTACTACGAAAGCTTCTTTAGGACCTGCAAAAATATTTTTTGAAATCGTGATCACGAATTTTAATTCGTTATAACGAATTCCTGAATCCGTGATCACGAATTTAACTTCGTTATAACGAATTCCAGAATTCGTGATCACGGATTTTAAATTTGTTATAACGAATTTCGGAATTCGTGATCACGATTTTTAATTCGTTATAACGGATTCCATAATTCGTGATCACGGATTCTAATTTGTTATAACGGATTTTTGAATTCGAGATCACGGATTTTAATTCGTGATGACGGATTTTAAATTCGTGATCACGGATTCCTGAATTCGTATTAACGGATTCCATAATTCGTGATCACGGATTCTAATTGTTATAACGGATTTTTGAATTCGATATCACGGTTTCTAATTCGTTATAACGGATTCCAGAATTCGTGATCACGGATTTCAATTTGTTTTCACTCAAATTTATTCCTTCTTTTGCGGGTTTTAGCACGTTAGTGGATCCAGACAGTTCTATCGAAGGTAAGCATGTTTTGACTTTATAACCGTGATATCGAATTCAAAAATCCGTTATAACAAATTAGAATCGGTGATCACGTATTATGGAATCTGTTATAACGAATTAAAAATCCGTGATAACGAATTCCGAAATTCGTTATAACGAATTTAAAATCCGTGATCACGAATTATGGAATCCGGTAACACGAATTGAAATCCGTGATCTCAAATTCTGGAATTCGTTATAACGAATTTAAATTCGTGATCACGGATTCATAAATTCGTGATCACGAATTCAAAAAATATTTTTGGAGGTCCTAAAGAAGCTTCCGCACCTTACACATTACACAGCTGAAACAATATTGTTTGCAAATCCACAATGCTCTACAGAAATATATTTAATTATATTTTTCTAAATAATTACGTTTCAAGTCCGCAGTTTCTTTGCATTTTCAGAAAATTACGTGCCGATAATCGAGGATATCGTCTCCTTCTCGAATCAATGTATTTACCGCTTGTACAATAGCACGTGCAAGTTGTGTATAAAAAGGTATACCTGTGAAGTGGTTATAATTCAAATACTGATAAAAGGGATATTTGTTCATTTATTCCACCATATTTATATTTGTTTATCTTATGAGAATATAAAGTTATTTACAAACGTTTTTGGTGACGTAAACAAACTGTTAGTAGAATTCAAGGGTTATTTTTACTTCATTGTTACGGGATATTTAAAAATGATTTCGAACAACAAAAATACATCTGCAAAGAAAGATGGGTTACCCAGAAGCATCATTAGTGGCACGTCTTAGAGATTTTCTTTTTCACTATTGGAGTTGTTCATGTTTATTTCTGCGTAGATATTTTGATACCTGGATTCTATATGAATTTCCAACAAGACATTGCTATTTATTTAATACAGACAGCTTTGACTGTTCAAAGGTAATTCAGCATGTGTTTTCGTTTTTGAACTGTAGTTCAGTGATGAAAGGTAATTAAAGACTTATTGATAGCTAATTGGTTATAATCTCACAGCATTACCTGTGTACAACTAATATGTAATCATAAAAAATGGCCAGGAAGTGTCAGCGCGTTGATTTATTAGGTATTGAGCAATTAATTTAAAGGGAGGATTAATTTTATACATATAGAGTTTGTTGTATACACACTCTAGCATATGACAACAATTTTACTTCCATTTATTGACGAAAACGACATTATAGACGATGTTGTTTTGTTAATGTTTCTCAACATGGAAGAAAATATAAGACGTACAACATTGTCTGGAGAGAAGAAACAGAAACTTAACATGCATACCAATTGTTCTGATGTGATTTTACGATCTTATGGCCGGCTATCAGCACTCCACCACAAAAACACCGCGACCCCACCAAGGAGAGTTGAGTAACAGTGGAGGAAACTGTCTCTCCACCCCCACCGCGATGGGTGGAGAAATTAAAATCCGCGAGGCCTGTGCAGTAAGGTCCCTAGTTAACTGAAACATGCTGATCAAACAGGATGGACATGCAGTAATTATGGAAAAACATGCAGATGTAATAAAAGTCAGGCAAAATGTGCTTATGAAGAGTAATGTGGACCTTCATTTTTTAATTAGTGGTTTACCATTCTACGGAAGCTTCTTTAGGACCTCCAAAAATATTTTTGAATTCGTGATCACGAATTTTAATTTGTCATAACGAATTCCTGAATTCGTGATCACGAATTTAAATTCGTTATAACGAATTCCAGAATTTGAGATCACGGATTTGAATTCGTTATCACGAATTTAAATTCGTAATAACGGATTCCATAATTAGTGATCACAGATTTTAAATTCTTTATAACGAATTTCGGAATTCGTGATCACTGATTTTTAATTCGTTATAACGAATTCCAGAATTTGTGATCACGGATTTTAATTTGTTATAACGGATTCCAGAATTCGATATCACGGGTTTTAATTCGTTATAACGGATTCCAGAATTCGTGATCACGGATTTTGTTTTCACTCAAATTTATTCCTTCTTTTGCGGGTTTTAGCACGTTAGTGGATCCAGACAGTTCTATCGAAGGTAAGCATGTTTTGACTGTCCATTTCGATATCTCGTATTCGAAAATCCGCTATAACAAATTAGAATCCGTGATCACGAATTATGGAATCCGTTATAACGAATTTAAAATCCGTGATCACGAATTATGGAATCCGTTATCACGAATTGAAATCCGTGATCTCGAATTCTGGAATTCGTTATAACGAATTTAAATTCGTGATCACGGATTCATGAATTCGTTATCACGAATTCAAAAAATATTTTTGGAGGTCCTAAAGAAGCTTCCGCACCATTCTGCCAAATTTGTTTTAAGCAATATTCGTCCTTTACCTATACTAGTATTTCCTTGATGATCAAACAGTAGTTTTCCACAGCCACAATTGCAACGAATAAAATCTTCATTGTAACCATGATTGTCCACAATATATCCAGGTTTTGTAAGCTGACTAAACAAATGTTCAGACAAAGCAACTGCCAGTTGGGTCTCATTTCTAATGGGAGATTTACGCAACTTTAAGATGAAGTTTTTGAAATCTGAAACAAAGGATACATTGTATAAAGCAGTATATATGTACGTTCTTGATATATATATTAACAACTTTTTATTAATCCCCTAGGTTATTAATTGTTTTATCATTAATTACTTAGCTAGGTCGTATTCAAGGCTATTGTAAGAAGAATTTTAACCTCCGTAATAATCTGATTTTTAGTTTTGATATTTGTTAGATTAACAAACCAGAGGCTCTCAAGAGCCTGTATCGCTCACCTGATTTATTTAGGCAATGAAGATGGCATTTCCCTGATGTTAAACTAAATCCTGTAATTTTCAATTTTCTACTGGCATAAATAACATTGTCTTTGTTGAGACAATCCAATGAATCTTGCTGTTTGGTTTCCACTGGTTCAATAGTTTCAGATAGGAAGCTATGATAACAATTTCCTATAGGTTTCTATGTTAAATTAATTTCTACAATTGCAGCTATCATGGATTTTCGATCAAATAAGCAAGCATAAACTTTTAAGAGAACCATCCAATAAACATTAACGTACAATATGGCTTGAATCAGCTTTGCAGTTTCAGAAAAGATGGAATTTGAAAATTATTCCTATAGAGTCCTCTGTTAAAACTTAGTCTGTAATGGTAATGGTGGACATTTTTACTGTCTTATTGGCATAAACAAATGTGTAGAGGACCATCTGATAAATATATATTCCTAATGACGTTTAGTTAAGAAGACTTTTTAATATTTTTCCTATAGGGTCCTGTGTTAAACTAAGTCCTGTGATGGCAACCATTTTGAATTTCCAATTGGAAAAAAAACAGTATAGGGGACCATCCAATGAATACTAGTGACTAGTTTAGTTTCGATTGGTTGACAGTTTCAGAGAAGAAGCCTTTTAAACTTTTTTCCATAGTGCCCTATGTTAAACTAAGTCCTGCGTTGGTGCCCATTTTGAATTTTTGATTTGCATGAAAAACACAAACTTTATAGAGGACCAACCAAACAATATTTCTAGCAAGTGTTGTTTTGATTGGTGAAGAAGCCTTTTTAAACTTTTTTTCCATACTGTCCTAAGTTAAACTAAGTCCTGTGGTGGCAGCCATTTTGTTTTTCTGATTGGCATAAAAAACAAAAAACTTATAGAGGACCAACCGATCAATACTGGTGATAAGTTTTGTTTCAATTGGTTAAGCGGTTTCAGAGAAGAAGCCTTTTTAAACTTTTTTCTTATAGGGTCCTATGTTAAACTTAGTCCTGCAGTGGCGACCATTTTGAATTTCCAATTGGCCAAAAAAACATGAAATTTATAGAGGACCATCCAATGAATACTGGTGACAAGTTTTGTTTCGATTGGTTAACCGGTTTCAGAGAAGAAGCCTTTTTTTACTTTTTCCCATAGGGTCCTATGTTAAACTAAGTCTTGCGGTGGCAGCCGTTTTGAATTTCAGATTGGCATAAAAAACACAAACTTTATAGGGGACCATCCAAGCAGTATTGCTAGCAAGTTTTGTTTTGATTTGTTAACCGGTTTCAGAGAAGCTTTTTAAACTTTTTCTCGTAGGGTGCTATGTTAAACAAAGTCCTGCGGTGGCAGCCATTTTGAACTTTCGATTGGCATAAAAAACATAAAATTTATAGAGGACCATCCAAACAATATTGCTAGTAAGTTTTGTTTCCATTGGTGAACGGATTTCAGAGAAGAAGCCTTTTTAAACTTTTTTCCATAGGATCCTATGTTAAACTAAGTCCTGCGGCAGCGGCCATTTTGAATATCTGATTTTGCATGATATACGTAAACTTTAAAAAGTACCATCCAAACAATATTGGTAGTAAGTTTTGTTTTGATTGGTTAACCGGTTTCAGAGAAGAAGCCTTTTTAAACTTTTTTTCCAAGAGGGTCATATGTTTGATTGTTGATGTTTGTTAACATTGAAGAAAATATATGACGTACAACATTGTCTGGAGAGAAGAAACGGAAACTTAACATGCATACCAATTTTTCTGATGTGACTTTACGATCTTTTGGCCGGCTATCTACCGTGATTACGCGATTGGCACTCCACTGCGACTCCACCAAGGATAGCTGAGTAACAGTGGAGGAAACTGTCTTTCACCTCTCCTCCACCTCCACCGCGATGGGTGGAGAAATTGAAATCCGCGGGGCCTGTACAGTATACTTCAGAAAAAACATATAGAAAGAGTTTCATTCCCAAGCCTAGTTTCCTCGGCTAGAACGGCAGTATCTTTCGACGTAGGTCACAAAGTAAGTTGATTAATTTAATGTTTTGGTCAAATACAAATGAAATAAGAGTAAGGATTGATTTATTTGCGATCAAATTGTATTGGTTCAAAATGCGTACTCAATTCTGAACGAGCCGTTTTCGCAGTATCCTATGTATTCACCAAACTACATAACAATTTTTTGCAAACTTATTTTGTCATACATCTTGGTATTGTTAATTAAATGTGTCGATTAAGGCTATTGTCACAGTGTTGAATATGTTTCATGAAAATCTTGGAACATAGTGTAACATTTTTTAAAAAGTTGCGCCTTTATTAGGCCAACATTTTACTCATTATAACTTATTGCCTATCTTTTACGGTTTCAAAGATATAGCGATGAAAAGACAATGTAAAAATTTAGAACGTGACCTTGACCTTTGACCTTGTGTCCATTGTCAAGGTCAAGGTTAGTGATGACCAATGGTCAAGTTACAAATAAATATCTGTTATAGTTACTGAGATATCGCTATTTACAATACATATTATTGATCTAGGGGAGAACTCTTTTAAAAGTAAAATTCTCTATTGGGATTTTTCAAGATCTTAATATGATCTACCTTTTGTCAAGAGACCTTCATTTTTGTATCTGTTATGGTTAAGGAGGAGAATCGCACACAACACGAGGTCAAAATTAAGAATGTGACCTTGACCTTTGACCTTGTGACCTTTTTCTAAGTCAAGGTCAATGATGACCAACTGTGAAACCCCAAGTCTCTATCACATCTGGTTCACGAGTTACAAAATATACTTGCACTAAAAAAGGGGAAATAACTCCTATACAGAGTCGTCAAAATCCTTTGCGTGATATGTAAAAAACTGTCGCAATCATAACAGACCATTTTGGAAAAATTTTCATTGTGACATCTTTTAAAGTTTAAAAGTTTCTCTGCACAGAAGCTTTTTTGTTACAGGGGAAATAACTCCATAAATAAAAAGAGTTTGGTGTGCCAGGGTTAACTGGGAAAACGTAATGTCTAACACATTCATGGTACAAAATGTCTTTACGACATGTCGCGAAACAAAATTTATAATGGGGAAAGAACACTTGGCGGAAAAAAAAATAAGAATAATAATAAATATACGTTCAATCGTTCTGCCGAACGATTAATAGGCTTTCCACACTACGCAACCAGAAAGAACATATCTATATTTAATGACCTTGAAATTTTGCTTCTAAACAATATAAGTAATTCAAAATTTATAATGGGAAAAGAAAAGTTGGCGGAAAAGAATAAGAATAATAAGAAACGGACGAATAACAATAAGGTTTCCACTCTGTGAGTGGAAAGCCTTAATAAGAAACAGACTAATAACAATAAGTCTTCCCACTCTGTGAGTGGAAAGCCTTAATAAGAAACAGACTAATAACATTAAGTCTTCCCACTCTGTGAGTGGAAAGCCTTAATAATAAGAAACAGACTAATAACAGACTAATAACAATAAGTCTTCCCACTCTGTGAGTGGAAAGCCTTAATAAGAAACAGACTAATAACAGTAAGTCTTCCCACTGTGAGTGGAAAGCCTTAATTAAAGGTCAACTATTCTATTGAACATTTGAAGGTCTTTCCAGATTACTTAAAATTTTAAATTTTATGAAGAAAAGTAATGTCACTATCTTAATAAATACATGTAACAAAAGATCAAAAATTTGGACGCGACATGTTTTTTCACCAAGAGATAATTCAAACATTATAAACATTAGAAGTTGACAGGTTATAACTTTGTGATCAATGTTTTTTTTTATGGTTATGCATTATTTACTTCTGCATTAACATCTGAATACTAAAAGTTTTAATTTTTCTTTTTTCTTTTTTTTATTTTTAAAATTTTTTTTTTCTTTCTTTTTTTTTAAAATTTTTTTGTTAAATTTTTTAATTAATTTTTTTTTTCGTTCTTTTTTGCGTTTTCTTTCTTTCTTTCTTTTTTTTAAAATTTTTTTTTATCTTCAAACATTCATTTGAACAAAAATTCAAAAATTATAAACATTATAAGTTGATTGGTTATAAGTCTATAACATTGCGATAAATATTTTTTTATTGTTCCGTATTATTTGCTAAAGATTATAAGAGAGATAACTCCTATAAAATGTTGATGAAACTCAGGAATCACAAATCTCCCTTTAGATCCAATTTATATACTTATATCTGCATTATTCTTTATATTTTTCATTCTGTATTATTTAAAGCATATATGCTTGATTTTTTTCAGATTAGAACACATTGAGATACATGTATAAGTAGAAACAGACTTTAAATGTAAGTCAGATTTGACTTATCTCCCTTTTAATGTTAAAGTCAGAAATAGTTTAACAAATAAATTGGAGTTATCTCTCTTTGTATGAAAAACTAATAATCAATTGTCTTAATGCGAGATAACTCCTATAAAATGAAGTCAAATTACTTCGCTCCAAATGTGACAAAGTTGCGTCTTAATTAGGGGAACATTTTCCCTTTAATAAGTGTTTATCTATCTTTTATCGTTTCAGAAGAGTAGCGATAACAAACAAATGTCAAAATTTAGAACGTGACCTTGACCTTTGACCTTGTGTCGATTTTCAAGGTCAAAGGTCACGAGGGTCTATGGTGAAGACCCCAGGCCTCTATCTCTTTTGGTTCCTGAGATATGTTTGAATGTCACTTAAAACTTTTATTTAAAGGGAGATAACTCCTATAAGATGTCAAAGTTGCGCAAGGATACAGGAGACATGTTGGTAAAGGTTTGGTGTTGCTATCTTTATTGGTTTAGAAGGAGTAGCAATAACAAGCTTTACAGTAAAAGGACAGATAACTCCATAAGGGAAAAGGGTGCAGTCAGCCTGGGTGAACTGCAAAAGCACAGTCAATAACTGATATCAGATATAAAATATCAAAGCGACATGTTGCGAAGTAAAAAACTATACACAAAAGTTTGTGGAGAAGTATAATAATAATAATTAAGTCATTTGTTCAGAGAACAAATGTGAGGTCTTTCGCTGCATTTTGTTAGTGTTATGTCTAAGTATATAGTTGTGACTTTACGGTCAGTTACTATGGTTTTAATATACAAAGCAAGTGGTCCAAAGTCAGAAAATGTATGGTTGCTAAGGACATTTAGTTGGTTGCTATGGACAAAATGCCACTTCCGGTCGTGAAATGACATATTTCAGTAAAGAACATCATTCTGATTCAAAAATATATTGTTGATAAGGACTTTTTATAACAGTTACCTTGTTGTTAGGGTATGACCTTGACCTATGACCTTTGACCTTCAGCTCAAATTGAAGCTCTTTTGATACTGATCACTTTAAACCTATATGTTTTCTATATTATCTCTAACCGTTTTCAAGTTTTAACCAAAAAACATATTAGCCGAAACGCGTCAAGGGCAGTAACTCGAAAATGGTTCATCGTACAATTTTGGGTCAAATGTACCAAATGAAGGTCCTAATAAGAGGAAAATTTGTCCAATTTATTGTCTGCTTCTATCTTTTATGGTTTTTGAGTTATATTGAAAACAAAATTTAGCCGATACCTGTCAAGGGTCATAACCTCGAAAACGGTTTGTCGCACAGTTTTTGACCCTTTTATATCAAATGTAGATCTCAATGAGAGGAACATTTTTCTGATATATTGTCTGCTTCAATTTTTTCTGGTTTTCGAGTTATAGCGAAAACAAAATTTCAATGGCGGCCATTTTGCAAATGGTGGACCGAAAAAAATTTTGATCCGATATATGTAATTAGGACCCTCATATCTACTTGGAAACCAAGTTTTGTGTAAATCCGACAACTTTCACGTTTTCGACAAATTTCGCGTCAAAATCGCGTAAACAGGAAGTGGATCGAAAAAAATTTTTTTGCGTGATGACATGTCGCCAGGAGTCCAGCGACATTTTCCACACTTCAGATTTTTGATACCGGTTATGGTTTAGGAGGAGATCTGTGCACAAGGTTTTTCGCACAGGGTCGGTCAAGGCGAGTACCGGTATGACCAAATAATGGTACCAAGTATCGAAAAGATATGTCGCGACAATTTTCGTCAATTGATGGCAGAAAAGAAGAACAATAATAATAATAATTAAAGATCAACTGTTCGGTTGAACATTTGAGGGTCTTTCCATATTAATTTTAATTTTGTATTACATGATGACATTTAAAATAATCATCTTTTTGCAAAATGTTATAACTTTGCTATAAATATTTAAAATAGAAATTATTTTATATTATTTGCTACAGATTGGCATTCTAAGAGAGATAACTCTTATAAAAGTGTTATACAACTTTTAACGCCATGTCTTTATTTACACGTAATTATTAATAGAACATTTTAGGACGAAAATAATTTCAATATCTTTAAAAATAGCAAAGGTCAAAAAATAGTACGTGACCTTGACCCATACAAGTTTTCAAGGTCAAAGGGCATGAGGGTCTATGGTGAAGACCCCATGCCTCTATCATTAATAGTTAATGAGTTACAAGTGAAAAACCAATAAGTAACATATATAATGGGAGATAACTCCTATCAAATGAAGTCAAATCCTTTTCCTGTAAATGTGAGAAAGTTGCTCCTTTAAAAGATCAACATTTTGCACTCTTTAGTTTCCCTCTATCATTAAAAGTTAATGAGTACCATGCGAAAAACCAATCAGTTACATATATAATGCGAGATAACTCCTATAAAATGAAGTCAGATCCTTTCCCTGTAAATGTAACAAAGTTGCTCCTGTAAAAGACCAACATTTTGCACTCTTTACTTTCCCTTTATCATTAATACTTCTCTTTACTTTCCCTTTATCATTAATACTTAATGAGTTACATGTGGAAAACTAATAGATTACATATATAATGGGAAATAACTCCTATAAAATGAAGTCAAATCCTTTCCCTGTAAATGTAACAAAGTTGCTCCTGTAAAAGACCAACATTTTGCACTCTTTTCTTTCCTTTTATCATTAATAGTTAATGAGTTACATGTGAAAAACTAATAAATTACATATATATTGGGAGATAACTCCTATAGGATGACTTAAAATCCTTTTCCTGAAAATGTGACAAAGTTGCTCCTTTAACAGATCAACATTTTGCACTCTTTAGTTTCCCTCTATCATTAATAGTTAATGAGTTACATGTAAAAAACCAATAAATTACATATATAATGGGAGATAACTCCTATAAAATGAAGTCAAATCCTTTCCTTATAAATGTAACAAAGTTGCTCCTTTAAAAGACCAACATTTTGCACTCTTTAGTTTCCCTTTATCATTAATAGTTAATGAGTAACATGTAAAAAACCAATAAGTTACATATATAATGGGAGATAACTCCTTTAAAATGAAGTCAAATCCTTTCCCTGTAAATGTGACAAAGTTGCTCCTTTAAGTGATCAACATTTTGCACTCTTTAGTTTCCCTCTATCATTAATAGTTAATGAGTACCATGTGAAAAACCAATCAGTTAAATATATAATGGGAGATAACTCCTATAAAATGAAGTCCATTCCTTTACCTGTAAATGTAACAAAGTTGCTCCTTTAAGGGATCAACATTTTGCACTCTTTAGTTTCCCTCTATCATTAATAGTTAATGAGTACCATGCGAAAAACCAATCAGTTACATATATAATGGGAGATAACTCCTATAAAATGAAGTCAAATCCTTTCCCTGTAAGTGTAACAAAGTTGCTCCTGTAATAGACCAACATTTTGCACTCTTTACTTTCCCTTTATCATTAATAGTTAATGAGTTACATGTGAAAAACTAATAAATTACATATATAATGGGAGATAACTCCTATAAAATGAAGTCAAATCCTTTCCCTGTAAATGTGACAAAGTTGCTCCTTTAAGAGATCAACATTTTGCACTCTTTAGTTTCCCTCTATCATTAATAGTTAATGAGTACCATGTGAAAAACCAATCAGTTAAATATATAATGGGTGATAACTCCTATAAAATGAAGTCCATTCCTTTACCTGTAAATGTAACAAAGTTGCTCCTTTAAGAGATCAACATTTTGCACTCTTTAGTTTCCCTCTATCATTAATAGTTAATGAGTACCATGCGAAAAACCAATCAGTTACATATATAATGGGAGATAACTCCTATAAAATGAAGTCAAATCCTTTCCCTGTAAATGTAACAAAGTTGCTCCTGTAAAGGACCAACATTTTGCACTCTTTACTTTCCCTTTATCATTAATACTTAATGAGTTACATGTGAAAAACTAATAAATTACATATATAATGGGAGATAACTCCTATAAAATGAAGTCAAATCCTTTCCCTGTAAATGTAACAAAGTTGCTCCTGTAAAAGACCAACATTTTGCACTCTTTACTTTCCCTTTATCATTAATAGTTAATGAGTTACATGTGAAAAACTAATAAATTACATATATAATGGGAGATAACTCCTATAGGATGACTTAAAATCATTTTCCTGTAAATGTGACAAAGTTGCTCCTTTAAGAGATCAACATTTTGCACTCTTTAGTTTCTCTCTATCATTAATAGTTAATGAGTAACATGTAAAAAACCAATAAGTTACATATATAATGGGAGATAACTCCTATAAAATGAAGTCAAATCCTTTCCCTGTAAATGTGACAAAGTTGCTCCTTTAAGAGATCAACATTTTGCATTCTTTGGTTTCCCTCTATCATTAATAGTTAATGAGAACCATGTGAAAAACCTATCAGTTAAATATATAATGGGAGATAACTCCTATAAAATGAAGTCCATTCCTTTACCTGTAAATGTAACAAAGTTGCTCCTTTAAGAGATCAACATTTTGCACTCTTTAGTTTCCCTTTATCATTAATAGTTAATGAGTACCATGCGAAAAACCAATCAGTTACATATATAATGGGAGATAACTCCTATAAAATGAAGTCAAATCCTTTCCCTGTGAATGTAACAAAGTTGCTCCTGTAAAAGACCAACATTTTGCACTCTTTACTTTCCCTTTATCATTAATAGTTAATGAGTTACATGTGAAAAACTAATAAATTACATATATAATGGGAGATAACTCCTATAAAATGAAGTCAAATCCTTTCCCTGTAAATGTAACAAAGTTGCTCCTGTAAAAGACCAACATTTTGCACTCTTTACTTTCCCTTTATCATTAATAGTTAATGAGTTACATGTGAAAAACTAATAAATTACATATATAATGGGAGATAACTCCTATAGGATGACTTAAAATCATTTTCCTGTAAATGTGACAAAGTTGCTCCTTTAAGAGATCAACATTTTGCACTCTTTAGTTTCTCTCTATCATTAATAGTTAATGAGTAACATGTAAAAAACCAATAAGTTACATATATAATGGGAGATAACTCCTATAAAATGAAGTCAAATCCTTTCCCTGTAAATGTGACAAAGTTGCTCCTTTAAGAGATCAACATTTTGCATTTTTTGGTTTCCCTCTATCATTAATAGTTAATGAGAACCATGTGAAAAACCTATCAGTTAAATATATAATGGGAGATAACTCCTATAAAATGAAGTCCATTCCTTTACCTGTAAATGTAACAAAGTTGCTCCTTTAAGAGATCAACATTTTGCACTCTTTAGTTTCCCTTTATCATTAATAGTTAATGAGTACCATGCGAAAAACCAATCAGTTACATATATAATGGGAGATAACTCCTATAAAATGAAGTCAAATCCTTTCCCTGTGAATGTAACAAAGTTGCTCCTGTAAAAGACCAACATTTTGCACTCTTTACTTTCCCTTTATCATTAATAGTTAATGAGTTACATGTGAAAAACTAATAAATTACATATATAATGGGAGATAACTCCTATAAAATGAAGTCAAATCCTTTCCCTGTAAATGTAACAAAGTTGCTACTGTAAAAGACCAACATTTTGCACTCTTTACTTTCCCTTTATCATTAATAGTTAATGAGTTACATGTGAAAAACTAATAAATTACATATATAATGGGAGATAACTCCTATAGGATGACTTAAAATCATTTTCCTGTAAATGTGACAAAGTTGCTCCTTTAAGAGATCAACATTTTGCACTCTTTAGTTTCTCTCTATCATTAATAGTTAATGAGTAACATGTAAAAAACCAATAAGTTACATATATAATGGGAGATAACTCCTATAAAATGAAGTCAAATCCTTTCCCTGTAAATGTGACAAAGTTGCTCCTTTAAGAGATCAACATTTTGCATTCTTTGGTTTCCCTCTATCATTAATAGTTAATGAGTACCATGTGAAAAACCTATCAGTTAAATATATAATGGGAGATAACTCCTATAAAATGAAGTCCATTCCTTTACCTGTAAATGTAACAAAGTTGCTCCTTTAAGAGATCAACATTTTGCACTCTTTAGTTTCCCTTTATCATTAATAGTTAATGAGTACCATGCGAAAAACCAATCAGTTACATATATAATGGGAGATAACTCCTATAAAATGAAGTCAAATCCTTTCCCTGTGAATGTAACAAAGTTGCTCCTGTAAAAGACCAACATTTTGCACTCTTTACTTTCCCTTTATCATTAATAGTTAATGAGTTACATGTGAAAAACTAATAAATTACATATATAATGGGAGATAACTCCTATAAAATGAAGTCAAATCCTTTCCCTGTAAATGTAACAAAGTTGCTCCTGTAAAAGACCAACATTTTGCACTCTTTACTTTCCTTTTATCATTAATAGTTAATGAGTTACATGTGAAAAACTAATAAATTACATATATAATGGGAGATAACTCCTATAAAATGAAGTCATATCCTTTACCTGTAAAAGTAACAAAGTTGCTCCTTTAAGAGGTCAACATTTTGCACTCTATAGTTTCCCTTTATCATTAACAGTGAATGAGTAACAGGTAAAAACCCAATAAGTTACATATATAATGGGAGATAACTCCTATAAAATGAAGTCAAATCCTTTCCCTGTAAATGTAACAAAGTTGCTCCTTTAAGAGACCAACACTTTGCACTCTTTAGTTTCCCTTTATCATTAATAGTTAATGAGTAACATGTAAAAAACCAATAAGTTTTATATATAATGGGAGATAACTCCTATAAAATGAAGTCGAATCCTTTCCCTGTAAATGTAACAAAGTTCCTCCTTTAAGAGATCAACATTTTGCACTCTTTACTTTCCCTCTATCATTTATAGTTAATGAGTAACATGTGAAAAACCAATCAGTTACATATATAATGGGAGATAACTCCTATAAAATGAAGTCAAATCCTTTCCCTGTAAATGTGACAAAGTTGCTCCTTTAAAAGACCAACATTTTGCACTCTTTAGTTTCCCTCTATCATTAATAGTTAATGAGTACCATGTGAAAAGCCAATCAGTTACATATATAATGGGAGATAACTCCTATAAAACGAAGTCAAATTACTTCGCTCCAAATGTGACAAAGTTGCGTCTTAATAAGACAAACATTTTTCTCTCAATAAGTGTTTATCTATCTTTTACCGTTTCAGAGGAGTAGCGGACACAAGCAAATGTGAAAATTTAGAACGTGACCTTGACCTTTGACCTTGTGTCCATTTTCAAGGTCAAAGGTCAAGATGATCTATGGTGAAGACCCCAGGCCTCTATCTCTTTTAGTTGTTAAGATCTGTTTGAATATCACTTACTACTTTTTATTTAAAGGGAGATAACTGCTATAAGATGTCGTCAGAACCCTTCAATCAATCTGTCCCAAAGTTGCGCAAGGATGTAGGACACATTTTGGTAAAGGTTTGGTATTGATATCTTTTTTGGTTTAGGAGGAGTAGCATGAACAAGATTTTTAGTAAAAGGGGTGATAACTCCTTAAAGGAAAAGGGTGTGGTCAGTCAGGGTGAACTGCGAAAGCGCAATGGGTCACCGATATCAGATATAAAATATCAAAGCGACATGTCGCGAAATAAAAAAAACCCACATAAGTTTGCGCAAGAAGTGGGAGAATAATAATAATAATAATAATAATAATAATAATAATAATCAGAACAATAACTATAGGTCTTTCCACAGAAAGGTGGAAAGACCTAATAATCAGAACAATAACTATAGGTCTTTCCACAGAAAGGTGGAAAGACCTAATAATTAAAGATCAACTGTTCGGTTGAACGTTTGAGGGTCTTTCCATACTAATACTCATTTTGTATTACGTGATGACATTCAAAATAATCAACTTTTTGCGAAATGTTGTAACTTTGCTATAAATATTTAAAAAAGAAATTATTTTGTATTATTTGCTACAGATTGGCATTCTAAGAGAGATAACTCTTATAAAATTTTGATACAACTTTTCACGGCATGTCTTAATTTACTCGTAATTATTAATAGAACATTTAAGGAAGAAAATCATTTCAATATCTTTGAAAATAGCAAAGGTCAAAAACTAGTACGTGACCTTGACCCATGCAAGTTTTCATTTTCAAAGGGCATGAGGGTGTATGGTGAAGACCCCATGTCTCTATCATAAATAGTGAATGAGTTACAAGTTAAAAACCAATAATTTACATATATAATGGGAGATAACTTCTATTAGATGACTTCAAATCCTTATCATGTAAATGTGACAGAGTTGCTCCTTTAGGAGATCAACATTTTGCACTCTTTGGGTTCCATCTATCATTAATAGTTAATGAGTTACGTGTGAAAAACCAATAAGTTACATATATAATGGGAGATAACTACTATAAGATGACTTTAAATCCTTATCCTGTAAATGTGACAAAATTGCTCCTTTAAGAGATCAACATTTTGCACTCTTTAGTTTCCCTTTCTCTTTAAAAGTTAATGAGTTACTTGTGAAAAACCAATAAGTTACCTATATATATTGGGAGATAACTCCTATAAAATGAAGTCAAATCCTTTCCCTATAAATGTGACAAGGCTGCTCCTTTCAGAGACCAACATTTTGCACTCTTTAGTTTCCATCTGCCATTAATAGTTAACGAGTTACATGTGAAAAACCAATAAATTAAATAAATAATGGGAGATAACTCCTGTAAGATGACTTCAAATCCTTTTCCTGCAAATGTGACAAAGTTGCTCCTTTAAACGATCAACATTTTGCACTCTTTACTTTCCCTTTATTATTTATAGTTAATGAGTTAAATGTGAAAAACTAATAAATTACAAATATAATGGGAGATAACTCCTATAGGTTTACTTCAAATCCTTTTCCTGCAAATGTGACAAAGTTGCTCCTTTAAAAGATCAACATTTTGCACTCTTTACTTTCCCTTTATTATTAATAGTTAATGAGTTAAATGTGAAAAACCAATAAGTCACATATATAATGGGAGACAACTCCTATAAAATGAATTCAAATCATTTTCCTGTAAATGTGACAAAGTTGCTCCTTTAAGAGATCAACATTTTGCACTCTTTAGTTTCCCTTTCTCTTTAATAGTTAATGAGTTACTTGTGAAAAACTAATAAGTTACATATATAATGGGAGACAACTCCTATAAAATGAAAACAAATCCTTTTCCTGTAAATGTGACAAAGTTGCTCCTTTAAGAGAGCAACATTTTGCACTCTTTAGTTTCCCTTTCTCTTTAATAGTTAATGAGTTACTTGTGAAAAACCAATAAGTTACATATATAATGGGAGACAACTCCTATAAAATGAAAACAAATCCTTTTCCTGTAATATGACAAAGTTGCTCCTTTAAGAGAGCAACATTTTGCACTCTTTAGTTTCCCTCTATCATTAACAGTTAATGAGTTTCTTGTGTAAAACCAATAAGTTACATATATAATGGGAGATAACTCCTATAAAATGAAGTCGAATCCGTTTACTGCAAATGTGAAAAAGTTGCTCCTCTAAAAGACCAACATTTTGCACTCTTTAGTTTCCCTATATCATTAATAGTTAATGAGTAACATGTGAAAAACCAATAAGTTACATATATAATGGGAGATAGCTCCTATAAAATGAAGTCAAATTACTTCCCTCCAAATGTGACAAAGTTGCGTCTTAATAAGACGAAGATTTTACCTTCAATAAGTGTTTATCTATCTTTTACCATTTCAAAGAGTAGCGGACACAAGCAAATGTCAAAATTTAGAACGTGACCTTGACCTTTGACCTTGTGTCCATTTTCAAGGTCAAAGGTCATGATGGTCTAAAGTGAAGACCCCAGGCCTCTATCTCTTTTAGTTGCTGAGATTTGTTTGAATATCACTTACTACTTTTTATTTAAAGGGAGATAACTCCTATTAGATGTCGTCAGAACCCTTCAATCAATCTGTCCCAAAGTTGCGCAAGGATGTAGGACACATTTTGGTAAAGGTTTGGTATTGATATCTTTTTTGGTTTAGGAGGAGTAGCATGAACAAGATTTTTAGTAAAAGGGGAGATAACTCCTTAAAGGAAAAGGGTGTGGTCAGTCAGGGTGAACTGCGAAAGCGCAATGGGCAGGGCTCGCGTTGGAGGGCGACTCGGGCGAAGAAGTCGCCTTATCGTGGTCCCACTTCGCCCTCGATCATCTTAATAAGCGAAGTGAAGTCGCCCTTTCATTTTGTAGAATCGCCTGATGTCACCTTTCAAATTTTATTCACATTTTGTTAAGTAATCTTCGTTTTTTGATACAGCGTCATGTTTATTATGATTACGCGCCACAAAGTCAACTGGTACCCTTTTAACTTTTATTTGGTATATAAAGCGTAGGTTTAAAATACGACCGGAAACCAGTTCAGAGCAAAAATACGTGAAAGTTTCCGGAGCGGATATGAATTTAATGCCGGAGATTACAAATGTACAATGCTGATAGTGTTGAAATGAGTATTGCAAATGATAGAAACGTAGTAAAAAAATAGTATTTTGGAATTTACTTTAAACACATTTAAGTTAAATATGTTTAAATACTTTTAACAGATTTGTCACAATGATGTAATTTTCTACTTCTAGTTCTAATAGTACTCCATTATAATTCAATCAATTTGAAGACCAATGACAAAGAAACATTTTTTAATGAACAGTTTTGTGACAGTTGATACTTTTTTTATTGTTATGTTTAATACATGTATTTATGAAAATGTATGATAATAGTTAATCAAATCTTTTACTTTATCCTCAATAAATTGAACTGCTAAAAAACATGTAACAATAAAAAAATTCAAATGCCAAATTAACACATATTAAAAAAACAAACAAAATAGGACGCTTTCGCGACATATAATGCAACTTCTCCCTGTTGTCCACCCACTTCTCCCTGTTCTATCCACACTTCTCCCTGTCAGCCCCACAAAAGAGAAGTGACTTCTCCCTATAATTTTGACCCAGCGTGAGCCCTGAATGGGTCACCGATATCAGATATAAAATATCAAAGCGACATGTCGCGAAATAAAAAAACCCCACATAAGTTTGCGCAAGAAGTGGGAGAATAATAATAATAATAATAATAATAATAATCAGAACAATAACTATAGGTCTTTCCACAGAAAGGTGGAAAGACCTAATAATCAGAACAATAACTATAGGTTTTTCCACAGAAAGGTGGAAAGACCTAATAATTAAAGATCAACTGTTCGGTTGAACGTTTGAGGGTCTTTCCATACTAATATTCATTTTGTATTACGTGATGACATTCAAAATAATCAACTTTTTGCGAAATGTTGTAACTTTGCTATAAATATTTAAAAAAGAAATTATTTTGTATTATTTGCTACAGATTGGCATTCTAAGAGAGATAACTCTTATAAAATTTTGATACAACTTTTCAAGGCATGTCTTAATTTACTCGTAATTATTAATAGAACATTTAAGGAAGAAAATCATTTCAATATCTTTGAAAATAGCAAAGGTCAAAAACTAGTACGTGACCTTGACCCATGCAAGTTTTCATTTTCAAAGGGCATGAGGGTGTATGTTGAAGACCCCATGTCTCTATCATAAATAGTGAATGAGTTACAAGTTAAAAACCAATAATTTACATATATAATGGGAGATAACTTCTATTAGATGACTTCAAATCCTTATCATGTAAATGTGACAGAGTTGCTCCTTTAGGAGATCAACATTTTGCACTCTTTGGGTTCCATCTATCATTAATAGTTAATGAGTTACGTGTGAAAAACCAATAAGTTACATATATAATGGGAGATAACTACTATAAGATGACTTTAAATCCTTATCCTGTAAATGTGACAAAATTGCTCCTTTAAGAGATCAACATTTTGCACTCTTTAGTTTCCCTTTCTCTTTAAAAGTTAATGAGTTACTTGTGAAAAACCAATAAGTTACCTATATATATTGGGAGATAACTCCTATAAAATGAAGTCAAATCCTTTCCCTATAAATGTGACAAGGCTGCTCCTTTCAGAGACCAACATTTTGCACTCTTTAGTTTCCATCTGTCATTAATAGTTAACGAGTTACATGTGAAAAACCAATAAATTAAATAAATAATGGGAGATAACTCCTGTAAGATGACTTCAAATCCTTTTCCTGCAAATGTGACAAAGTTGCTCCTTTAAAAGATCAACATTTTGCACTCTTTACTTTCCCTTTATTATTAATAGTTAATGAGTTAAATGTGAAAAACCAATAAGTTACATATATAATGGGAGACAACTCCTATAAAATGAATTCAAATCATTTTCCTGTAAATGTGACAAAGTTGCTCCTTTAAGAGATCAACATTTTGCACTCTTTAGTTTCCCTTTCTCTTTAATAGTTAATAAGTTACTTGTGAAAAACCAATAAGTTACATATATAATGGGAGACAACTCCTATAAAATGAAAACAAATCCTTTTCCTGTAAATGTGACAAAGTTGCTCCATTAAAAGACCAACATTTTGCACTCTTTAGTTTCCCTTTATCATTAATAGTTAATGAGTAACATGTAAAAAACCAATCAGTTACATATATAATGGGAGATAACTCCTATAAAATAAAGTCTAATCCTTTCCATGTAAAGTAACAAAGTTGCTCCTTTAAGAGATCAACATTTTGCACTCTTTAGTTTCCCTTTATCATCAATAGTTAATGAGTAACATGTGAAAAACCAATAAGTTACATATTTAATGGGAGATAACTCCTATAAAATGAAGTCAAATCCTTTCCCTGCAAATGTAACAAAGTTGCTCCTTTAAAAGACCAACATTTTGCACTCTTTAGTTTCCCTGTATCATTAATAGTTAATGAGTAAAGTTGCGCCTTAATAAGATGAACATTTTACTCTCAATAAGTGTTTATCTATCTTTTACCGTTTCAGAGGAGTAGCGCAAACAAGCTAATATCAAAATTTAGAACGTGACCTTGACCTTTGACCTTGTGTCCATTTTCAAGGTCAAAGGTCAAGATGGTCTATGGTGAAGACCCCAGGCCTCTATGTCTTTTAAGTTGTTGAGATTTGTTTGAATATCACTTACTACTTTTATTTGAAGGGAGATAACTCCTATAAGGTGTCGTCAGAACCCTTCAATCAATCTGTCCCAAAGTTGCGCAAGGATATAGGACACATTTTGGTAAAGGTTTGGTATTGCTATCTTTTTTGGTTTAGGAGGAGTAGCATGAACAAGCTTTTTAGTAAAAGGGGAGATATCTCCTTAAAGGAAAAGGGTGCGGTCAGTCAGGGTGAACTGCGAAAGCGCAATGGTAACCGATATCAGATATAAAATATCAAAGCGACATGTCGCAAAGTAAAAAAACCAAACACCGAAATAAGTTGGCGGAAGAAAAGAGAAAAGAATAATAATAATAATAATAATTAAAGATCAACTGTTCGTTTGAACATTTGAGGGTCTTTCCATACTTATATTCATTTTGTATTACGTGATGACATTCAAAATAATCAACTTTTTGCGAAATGTTATAATTTTGCTATAAATATTTAAAAAAGAATTTATTTTGTATTATTTGCTACATATTGGTATTCTAAGAGAGATAACTCTTATAAAATTTTGATACAACTTTTCACGGCATGTCTTAAATTACTCGTAATTATTAATAGAACATTTTAGGAAGAAAATCATTTCAATATCTTTGAAAATAGCAAAGGTCAAAAACTAGTACGTGACCTTGACCCATGCAAGTTTTCAAGGTCAAAGGGCATGAGGGTCTATGGTGAAGACCCCGTGCCTCTATCATACATGGTTAATGAGTTACAAGTGAAAAACAAATAAGTTACATATATAATGGGAGATAACTCCTATAAAATGAAGTCAAATCATCTTTCTGTAAATGTGACAAAGTAGCTTTTTTAAGAGAGCAACATTTTGCACTCTTTACTTTCCCTCTATCATTAATAGTTAATGAGTTCCATGTGAAAAACCAATCAGTTACATATATAATGGGAGATAACTCCTATAAAATGAAGTCAAATCCTTTTCTTGTAAATGTAACAAAGTTGCTCCTTTAAGAGATCAACATTTTGCACTCTTTAGTTTCCCTCTATCATTAATAGTTAATGAGTACCATGTGAAAAACCAATCAGTTACATATATAATGGGAGATAACTCCTATAAAATGAAGTCAAATCCTTTCCCTATAAATGTAACAAAGTTACTCCTTTAAGAGAGCAACATTTTGCACTCTTTCGTTTCCCTCTATCATTAATAGTTAATGAGTAACATGTAAAAAACCAATCAGTTACATATATAATGGGAGATAACTCCTATAAAATGAAGTCAAATCCTTTCCCTATAAATGTAACAAAGTTACTCCTTTAAGAGATCAACATTTTGCACTCTTTCGTTTCCCTCTATCGTTAATAGTTAATGAGTACCATGTGAAAAACCAATCAGTTACATATATAATGGGAGATAACTCCTATAAAATGAAGTCAAATTACTTCCCTCCAAATGTGACAAAGTTGCTCTTTACTAAGACGAATATTTTACCCTCAATAAGTGTTTATCTATTTTTTACCGTTCCAAAGGAATAGCGGACACAAGCAAATGTCAAAATTTAGAACGTGACCTTGACCTTTGACCTTGTGTCCATTTTCAAGGTCAAAGGTCATGATGGTCTAAAGTGAAGACCCCAGGCCTCTATCTCTTTTAGTTGCTGAGATTTGTTTGAATATCACTTACTACTTTTATTTAAAGGGAGATAACTCCTATAACATGTCGTCAGAACCCTTCAATCAATCTGTCCCAAAGTTGCGCAAGGATATAGGACACATTTTGGTAAAGGTTTGGTATTGCTATCTTTTTTGGTTAAGGAGGAGTAGCAGGAACAAGCTTTTTAGTAAAAGGGGAGATAACTCCGTAAAGGAAAAGGGTGCGGTCAGTCAGGGTGAACTGCGAAAGCGCAAAGGGTAACCGATATCAGATATAAAATATCAAAGCGACATGTCGCGAAGTGAAAAAACCAGACACCGAAATAAGTTGGCGGAAGAAAAGAGAAAATAATAATAATAATCAGAACAATAACTATAGGTCTTTCCACAGAAAGGTGGAAAGACCTAATAATAATCAGAACAATAACTATAGGTCTTTCCACAGAAAGGTGGAAAGACCTAATAATAATAATCAGAACAATAACTATAGGTCTTTCCACAGAAAGGTGGAAAGACCTAATAATAATCAGAACAATAACTATAGGTCTTTCCACAGAAAGGTGGAAAGATCTAAAAATAATAAACAGAAGAAATACAATAAGGGCTTTCCGTCGGAAGACGGGAAAGCCCTTAATAATAATAATCAGAACAATAACTATAGGTCTTTCCACAGAAAGGTGGAAAGACCTAATAATCAGACGAAATACAGTAAGGTCTTTCCTTCTGTGGAAGGGAAAGACCTTAATAATCAGACGAAATACAGTAAGGTCTTTCCTTCTGTGGAAGGGAAAGACCTTAATAATAATCAGACGAAATACAGTAACGTCTTTCCTTCTGTGGAAGGGAAAGACCTTAATAATAATAATAATAATAATCAGAACAATAACTAAAGGTCTTTTCACTGGAAAGGTGGAAAGACCTAATTAAAAAGACATTTGTTCTGAGAACAAATGCAAAGGTCTTTCCCGCGTTGTCCCTATTTCCATAGAAAAAACTGATGTTAATTGTCAAACAATAAGCCCCAGAGGGTAAAAATCTATTATTTTACATTGTAAAATACAGGGATTTACACTAACAGTCGCCCAGCCACCCAAGGCGACTAAATAATTGCATGGGCGAGTAACGTTTGCTTTTCGATCGTCCAGGTGGCGATCAAATATGTGACGATTTGGTTAGGGCCTATCCTTATCCGTTTCCACAAATTTCGCCCTGTCATCTCAACAGTAGCCTTATGTCGCCTTTCAATTTTTTTCCCATTTTGGTAAAAAATCTTAATATTTTTGTTACCGCATCATAATTATCATGTTTACGCGCCACACAATGTAAGCTGGTCCCGGTCTGACTTTTACTTTGTACACCAAGCGTAGGGTGAAAATACGACAGGAAACCAGTTCAAAGCAAAACAAAATATGCACATTTCCGGAGCGGATATGAACTCGGTGCCGGAGTTTGCAAATACGATAAATAGTGTTGAAATTAGTATTGCAATGATTTAAACATAATAAAAATTAGTAGTTTGGCAGTCACTTTCAAAAAACTAAATTTTTTAAATCTGTTTAGGCCACACCAAATAAATTTCTTGTTTTACGGACCCGACCGCACATATTTTATCGAAATCGAAAAAATAATATTAAAAAAAAATTTCCGCTCCCCGCTCCGGGAAAGTCATCCGGAATTTTTATTTTACTTTTTTTGAAATCGTAATCTTGTGAACGCTTAATGTAACTGCCGTTTTATTGCATCACAAACAAACAAAAATATTGGTGTATTTTGAAAAAGGAAAAGAAACAATCATACCGTTTTAGTA